>MPGH01000088.1:1559024-1605172 GCA_001937105.1 Colletotrichum chlorophyti
CTAAGCCTTAACTATACGTTAGCTCCTAAATAATCTGTAGTACTTAAGGTAGTAGTTTAAATCTGTAATAACGATACTAATAACCTTATGTTTAGTATAGAAGTAAAGATATAACTCCTAGTATTGTTATTAGATAAACCGACATTTATATAGATAAGAGGAGATGTATTATTAAACGTCTATATTAGACGTTATAAAAGCTTATTAGACAGTAAAGACTTAAGGTCTAAGAGTAAAATTTTATTTATTATCTATATAACTGCTATAATTTTAATCTTTAATTTTTAGTTATTAACGAATTAGCCTAAGTTAACACTATAAAAGGAGTTAATTATATTCTTATATAATAATAATAGTATAAAAAACCTAGGAGTAGTTATACGTATAGCTATAAAAGCTAGGGAGACGCTACAAAACAATAGTTATAAGCCTATACTAAGAAAACTAGAACTAGTTAAACGGCCTAACCTTAATAACCTTAACGACCTAAGTAAAAGATCTAACCTAAAAGAGAGTAGCTATAAGAAGAAGAAAGTTAGATTTAGTTGTAGTATATTAGATAACATTCTTAAGATAGCCTTTAAACTAACAGCCCTTCTACTAGTAACTAACAATAATAGAGCCCCTATAGTAGATAACAAGGACGTATAAATTATAAAGGCAGTTTGTAATATTTTACTAGTAACTGTAGTAGCGGTTTTAGCGAATTTATACTATATTAAAAAGGCCGTTATAATTAAGAGTAACGTTACTAAACTTAATTATATATCTAAACTTATAGTTATAGTAAAAAAATATAGGTTAGCTAAGTTAATAGTAACAATTATAGAGATAATTAATAACGATATTAAATAATAAAAGAAGATTATAAAAACCGTCTAGGACGTAATTAAGGATAAGATTTTTAATAAATAAGTTAACTTAATAATTAGCTTTTATTTTCCTTTCCTTTTTGTTTTCCTTTTTCTTTTATTTTTCGTTTATACGTAATAATTACTAGCGTATTGCAACGAGAACGTTACTAACCTTACTTTTAGGGGGGGAGATTGCCACATTAGTCAGCAAGCAAAGTCCACAATACGTGGCAACTAGCAACACCAGTTAGGTAGAGAATACATGCCTTTTACATACAACAAGTGAGACCCCTGCCAAACGGTCTCAATAAATGAGAGGCAATTCTTTGTTAACCCTCGAGGACTTTGTTTGAGGACAAGCCTCAACGGGTTTAGGGCGTTGATGACCTGCGGGGGTTGGCGGGAAACCCTGTTGAAACAACGACTGCGGTGGAGCGGGACGCAGTACATCCATAGTAGTGTACAGATAATGGAACAAGAAAACAATTTGAGCTTCCAATATCCCCCACATTGAAGGCCGGGGGAAAGAACCTGATGGGTTTGGGGACGCAGTTGCAAAGTTCAATGGAGACATGTACGCTCGGATGCTCCTGTCCACTATCGCGACTCAAAACGACGTGTCACGAAGGTCAACACTGGTGGCTGATGTTTATTGGCTATTCATCAATCAATTCTGGATTGCTGGTCCGTGCCCCGCAGGAACAGGGGATTGAGTTATCTCTCATTACATAACTATTGCTTTCTTCACAAGTTCCGTCTTCACGTCACAAACGGGTTGGGTTCCTCGCGTATATCACGTAGGCACAAAACGGCCTGATGAATTCCACTCTCTTGAGGCAAATTTCTGAATAGCAGACGGCGAATGCCATGCACAACACGGCGGAATCTAGTTTCACACCTCCGCGGCCACTAAACGTAATGGACCAATGCCCCAAGGCACTCTTATCCGGATGACATCTTCTAACATGATTCGATTTCCCGGTTCAAGAGCCATCCCGTCCTTTATACAGGGGAAACGTTTAAACGGGGACTGAGAAGCTGCATGGTGTTTCCGGGGGGACAGTACTCGAACTCCATGCAGTCGCCCGTCGACAGAGCACAATACTCGCCGTTGAAGCGCTGGCCCTGGGGGCAGACGGGCAGCTTGTTCCCCACGCACTGTCGAGACGGCGCGTCCCAGGTCGTGTTCTTAGGACAATCAGGTTCCATCTCGGAGACACAGATTCTACCGTTGAACTTGAGTCCCACGTCACACGATGGCTCCTTCTCGGACACGCACTCGTTGCCATCGAACGTCGTTCCGGGCTCGCAATCCGGGGTCTCGGGGCTGACGCAGCCCTTCCCGCTGAAAACGGTGCCTTCCTCGCACTTGGGCGGATCCGGCGAGATGCAATGGCCGTTGCGGAGGATGTAGCCCGGCTGGCAGGTGAGCTCCTCCGTGTCCTGGCAGCGTGTGCCCACCCACTGGTGACCGGCCGGGCACTCGGGCTTGCTGGTGCTGACGCACTCGGATCCTCGAAGGACCTGGTTCTTGGGACACGTGGGTGTGCCGGCAATACATTCGCCGCCGACCAGCTTGGAATCCTCGGGGCAGACTGGGCGCTCCGCCGTGACGCAAGCGCCATCGCTGAGGAATGATTGAGGGGGACAGATAGGCGGGTCGCCCGTCACGCAGCGCGAGCCGTCGAAGACTGTGTCCTTGGGGCACTGAGGTGCTCTGCCTGTGGTACAGTCCTCGCCGTCGAAGTGGCCACCGGACTTGCAAATCGGACGTTCGACGACGCACTTCTTGCCGTCGTACGTGGCCCCGGTGGGGCAAGTGGGAGGTTCGGTGCTGACGCACGAGTTGCCCCGGAGTTGAGTGTTGGCAGGGCACCGGACCTCCTCTGTAGAGATACAGTTGCCGTTCGTCAAGGTCATGCCGTCGGGGCAGGTGGGCGTCTCCATGGACGTGCAGACGTTGCCCTGTCTGGTGTAGCCCGGTGGGCATTCAGGTGGCGTGATCGAGACGCAGCGGTCATACTCAAGCTTGGTGCCCGGAGCGCAACCCGGAGGCACAACGCTGACGATCTGGCAGCGGTTGCCGACTTGTGTGGATCCTTCGGGACACACGCCGTCCTGGGGCTTGACTGAGCACATTTCGCCATCCCACTTCATGGGAGCTGGGCAGCAACGCGAAGTGCCGGAGGCATAGTCCGCCGAAAGCTCGGTCCCGGGTTGGCAAGCGGGGCCCGCGGTTGAGACGCACCGCTCGCCATCCAAGACCTGGTCCGGCTGGCACGACGGCGGCGTCGTCGTGATGCAGGCCTGTGTCTTGGCGTCGAAGATCGTCCCCTCCATACAGGTAGGGCCACCCTCATACACACACTGGCCTCCCTTTGGAACAGTGTCTGGCGGGCATTCTGGTTGTCGGTGTGAGACGCAGATGTTATGGGCTTCGTCGTACTCGCTGCCGTTGGAGCAGACGGGCGGCTGGGTGCTGATGCACGCGCCGTCGGAGAGGAGGGTTCCCTCAGGGCATGAGGGTCCCTCGATGGCGACGCAGCCCTTTCCGTTGAAGCGGTCACTCTTGTGGCAAACGGGCGGCGTGGTCGAGACGCAGACCTTCTCGTTAAGCTGGAAGCCGGCCTTGCATTGCGGGGGCGTTTTCAAGACGCACGCTTTGTCCTTGAGCTTCATCGGCGAGGGGCAGGACGGCGGCGCAGTTGTGATGCAGACGTAGCCATTGAACGTTTGGCCGTCGCGGCAGGACGGGCCATAGGTGGAGACGCAGTGGCCGCCCCTAAGCGCCGTGCCTTCGGGACAGGTGGGGACGCCGAGCACACAGGTGTTGCCGTCGAACAAGGTTCCCTCAGGACAACACTTGACGCGGCCGGACTCGGGGTCGGTGAGGGGCTTGATTACATCCAGGCTCCATTTACTGCGTGCTGGTGAGCCGAGGGGTATCTGATCAGCCGCCGCACGGCTGACCAGCAAGAATGTGATGACGCCCGCCCGTAGACTGGTCATGTTGTAGTGATGTGCAAATATGAAACTCTTGGGCTGTTGAGGAGAAGTGCTTGCGATGATGCGGATGGTATCGACGAACCAAGGTTGGAGCCCGGTAGCGCGATGCCTCTTTTTATATTCTTTCTGAGTAGTCACATTGAGCTGGTGATGCTTGTGATGGACAGAGTCACGGGTCTGCTTCCGTCGATAACCAGCTCGCCGTCCAAATTGTGATCGAAACTTACAGACGGAGCCTTGACCACAGAGAGTACAAAACGTCATCCATCAAACAACATAGCTTCAAAAGTCAATGGCAGCAAACAACCGACTCACTTCAATTCAGCTCACTCCTCGTTTCGAGACATCCGCGGCCTACTACATGCCGTCGGCGCTACCACGAGTCTCTCGATGCAAAGCGTGGAGTTCACTTTTGCAAACAACCTTCTGAACCCAGCATCGACACCCATGGGGACCATTGAGAAAGAAAAAAAAAAATGAAAACTAACCTTACAGATTGTCTTGGAGATCTACCGTTCGCCGGGTTCGTTCACTGTTTTACTAGATCAGAACCGTGTCTGCGGGGTCGGTAAGTGAGACTGATGTCTCATGGAGCGGGACGGGCCAGTGGACTAAGCAACGCCTTATGACGTATCCCCGGTTTCTCTGTTCTGTGTTCCGCTCTGCAAAGGGTTGAGATAGTAAAAGCCGTTCCCGGTGGTCTCCC
Organism: Colletotrichum chlorophyti; assembly: GCA_001937105.1. Classification (NCBI taxonomy): domain Eukaryota; kingdom Fungi; phylum Ascomycota; class Sordariomycetes; order Glomerellales; family Glomerellaceae; genus Colletotrichum; species Colletotrichum chlorophyti. Next base: position 1,563,591 of record MPGH01000088.1, read on the forward strand.
GTCTTTGGAGAGAAATCCCAAAAGCCTTGTCTCAAGGAGCAAGACTCAGTCTCCCGACGACATCCGTCTCGCCGTCCCTGTCTCAACCCCGCTCATTATCGAGCTCTTGAAAGAGAACCCGTCCAGCTCCTTCAGCCTGCGTCTGACAGATTGTCTCATTAGCATCTCGAAACGTCTAGAGTCGGTGGTTTTTCCAAAAGCCGCCCCCAGGCCCGGAACCCCACCAGTGCGTCTCTTCTCTTTTACCCCGCTCCGCCGCATGTAGTTATAGAGGCAGCGTTGATCTCGATGTCGATCTCGATGCCCGTCTCAAAACATCTCCAGATTCTCTTGGATAGTCTAATTCGGAGACTTGTTCCAGCCTCATCTCCACCCCTTCCTATTTCCAGCCCAGGCCAGCAACAACGGCCGGTAACCCTGCCTCTGTTGAGCTTGGATGATGATGGACGACTCGGGCTGAACAGCACCCCACGGCCTCCACGCTCAAAGATTCCTCGAAGACGATCTTGTCTGTACGCGTATTTAGGTGTGTATGTTGAAAGATAACTGAAAACAGATGTTCGCTATGCGAACGGGACTTCGTAGTTTGAAAATGTCTTGCTCATAGCCGAGCTTACGCGCTTGTCCTATCTGTTGGTTATCGTCATGTTCAGACAGAGTTCTGATCCGGCCTCAGCTGAATCATTCTCGGTATGGAAACCATCCCGCTTCCCCATTCATTTCAACATAGCATGGACGCGGCAACATATCCCCAAACTGCCAGAAGAATAACCGTCCTGTAAACCGTCCGTATAAATACAACTGCCGTCTTTCGACAGATAGTCCCGTCCCAACACCCTCAGGTCTTCCGCACCTATCTCCAAACTTTCCTCGCCTCAACCGCCACCATGCACTTGTCCTCAGTCTGTCTTTTTATTTCCCTCGGTGCCGGCATAGCCTGGGCACAGCAGAAGCCCCTCAGAAACGGCGAGCGCGGATGCCTCGTCTCCGCCAGCGCCGACAAAGCAACGAGCTACAAGACATGCTGTCCTACCAAGGAAAACTCCGGAAAGGGCTCCGTCAGCGGCACGGTGTTCCAGTACACCTGCGCGGCGTGGGCCAAGCCGGCGGGCCGTCGCGAAAAGGCCACCACACCCCGCGACTGCGCCAGCCTGTGCGTCACCGAGTCATCCTGCGNCCTGGCAGAGCTCCCAGGGCGCTTGCTTCCTGGCGACCGACAAGGATTACACGCCATACGCACCGGCTCCCGGTTGGATTCTCATGGAGAAAACCAAAGAAACGCCCGAGGATACTCCCGAGGGCGACGGCTCCGGAGAGGGGGCCAAGGCGCAGTGCGAGGGTGAAAAGGACAATGTCCGTCTGCAGATGCAGAAGCAGTGCCAGGTTGAGAAGCAGGGGCTCATCGACACAGCTCAAGGCAACCTTGAGAAGTGCGAAAAGGAGAAGACTCGTGGTTCTGACGCGACTCGGCAGTGCGAAGCGTCCAAGTCTGACTTGGAGCAGCAGCTGAAGCAGTGCCGAAGTCAGAAGCAACCAGAGCCCGGAGAGAGCTCCGAAACCGGCACTGACGGAAACAACGGAAAGACGCCGACGCCCAAGGAGGCCGAGTGCAAGAGCACGATGTGGTCGGGCATGTGTACCGGCCAGTGCGCAGACAGATTCTCCGTCAACGGCGTCGAGTACCAGCGAATCTGCTCTGTGGCGACTCTTGCGACGCGCCAGACGAGCGGTTACTTCAACACGCCTTGGGAGTGCTTGGAAGCCATGTGCAACCCGGACCCGACCTGCATGGGAATCGGTTGGATCGATGGAAGCGTAAGTCCCTTACCAGCTGATCGACAATCGAGCTCCGATCACCCCCACAAGGCACCGTCAGGGGGTGCGCTTGACGATATATTTGCTAACTGCTGTACGTGTTTGATACAGAGAAAATGCCACGTTCACCACCCATCTGGGACCAAGCAAAAGGTCCTCAGGGACAAGAGGACTCACCATGCTCTCTTCAAGGTGAAATGGCCGTGAATACGCACATCATGAGTCATAATTCGCGATCAGGACCGTACACGTCTGCTTCATTTGTACTTGGCAGCTGCTGTTGCCTAGCCATTGAATGCCGCGGCGGGACTGGAAATCGAAGAGAATTGTTCCGGGGGGACGTCCATAGCTGGGAAAGCAGATGTAGCCTGCCTTTCGCAAGTCCAGAACCGATTTCCTCGCAACAAACAACGCATGTTGTTTTTGATCTTTCTCTAAAACCAATAAGGGGTTCATGCTAATGGACGAATGCCAATGTTAAACAGTTACCTGAATAGGCTTCAAATGTGTATCTAGGTAAACTGGCCGTTTCTTCTCCCCGAAAGGTCTGCACGGAATAGTTGTGAGATGTGAGTTCTGCTGCACAGCTGGGGGGAACGTTTTGAAGCAGGCCCAGCGTAATGTTGACATGTCGTCGATGGCGACCAGCGGGGTACCGGCAAGTCGAAACAAAACACCGGACGGGGAGTGGGCCCAGATGGGAAAAAAGGATACCGAATCATCCGAATTCCTCGGCGGTCCCACCCCGTTGAGCCCGGGACGGGAGCTTGGCATTAAATCCATAGCTCGTTTTATCGTCGTTCCGGAAGTTCGTGGAGAATGCGCCGTCAGCTTGATTCCTTGACATTGGTTCAGGCGGGACAGTTGGTCGTCCTGGATGCCGCGCGCTTATGTGAGGATGAACAAATTCGCTGCAAAAACGCGACAAACGTTGTGCAGACGCCGGCCGGACGGGCTAACCAAAATGGCCAAATGTTTTGATCCACCAACCGACCGGGTCAGAATTGGACCAGATGAAACGGTGACATTGAGCGTCGCCAATCACGCGATGGCTCGTCAGGGTGAGAGAAGCCTGGTAATCTCGCCAAGTGCTGCGCCTGTCAAGTGCTCTGATCCCCGAGTACTCAGCACTTTCAGGTTGTTTATTCGATATTTTTATGCTTTGCTTTAGTCTTCCGGGCTGTCAACGCTGCAGACGGATTACTCAATGCGTTCCATCTTCCGTTGCTGGCGACAGCTACGACTAGTCCATTTCAGACGTGTCGTCTGCAGCTGCGACTGCAGTGTTGACTCTAGTTCCTGCGCAAGCTTGACTAAGTAAGAGAGTCATCACACCTCCGGAGGTCCAGTTGGAACATATGATTTGTTACTGCTTGCGGTGGCGCCCATTATGATTCTTTCCGAGGGTGCAGCTCCGTCCTCGCTGGTATCAATCAACAACCGCCCTAGTGCGTTAGTACTTGCACGGGCGAACGTCCAGGTAGATGCCTGCTGTCCCACGTTCAAAGCCATCACGATCCGGCGTGGGGCTGTTGCGGTGTACGAAGCGAGCCGGGACCACGTAAAAAGGGAGACGCTCGTGGGTCAAGAACCGCGAGCTACGTAGTAAGAGCCGTAAGACAGCCCATCAGTGGCCCGGTGAGCGGCGGTACGGGGAGGCGGTTCTCTTGAGACATTGACCTCACTTGCTGATATCATTCAAACAGCCACAGTTGTTGATAGCCTATAATTTAGAAGTTGAAGCACATGAACATGGTTGCTGCTGAGCGAGTACTACCATTATTACGACGGCGGAAATGCGTAACCGAGTCAGTAGCCCGGGATAGTGCCCGCACCACTACATGGTAGCCTCAAGTGACTGTGTCCACAAGGAAACTGCCGCGTTCTGGCTAGCAACAAGATAAAGGGGACACCTGGTCGGCAGTGTTTTGTCTGCCCACCGTCCGCGGCTGATTTTCCACCGTCACATTGCTGGTCTACCTCAATGAGCTGGCATAGTCCCTCCACGAAGGAATGTCCTTGCCCTTTGCTCCCCGTCCCTCGTCGTTGTTGAAAACATACTTAGCAGTGCATTGTATACAGCTGCTTAATTTGTATTGCGGGCTGATGGGTGACGGGAACGAGGACAGAGAAAAGCTGAACAAAGATGTAAATGGCTGCCGGAAAAAAACAAAAGTCAGGTTAACAAGGGCGCGCCTGGGCATCGAAAAACAGGCACGGCAGCTGCAAATTCCCGGCTTGTTTACACCCGTTAGTAGTAAGTTAAACACATGACATGGTCGTGACGATTCCCCGAAGCTTTGGCTCCGGGATTCCAGGCGCTCGGGACGTGACCATGAAGAAGAATAAATGTCCCGAGCGCAGAGCAAAGACGAGACGATGTCCAGACCCAATTGAGCCGAACCGTGGAGAGCATTCTGGGACTTGGGAGCGAGCTGATTTGCATTATGCTACGAAAAAGGGATTCTCAGGGGGGACGGGCACGACGAAAGAAGACCCAATGCGATTAATGCAACGATGTTTGACGGAGGAGATTACGGACTCGATACCAACGAGCGAAAGCCAAGGACCTATCCAGGCAAAGTTGGTGCTGTACATGTTTGATTCAGGGACAACGAGGGGAATGGCCCTGGACCCTTGCCATTTCCCTGGTCGACTAATTTTGAATGGCCAGGGCGCCTTGCCCGTTTCTGATAAGTCCGGTGGCCGTTGCTGCTCGTGTCAAGCAGGGGTATCCAGTACGTGCTCAGGTACGACGCGAGTTTTCGGGCCAGCCTCCTACTGTAGGACGAACATGGACGTAGTACGTATACGTATTCACGCACCACCTCAACTTTCTTTTAGTCCCTTGGGCGACCGACCTTGTAGACGTGGGCTTTTCCTACCGGCGCAGCCACTCAAAACGTCCACGGCTGACAGGGCTCTAGGGATTTCCTTCATGCTATTGGAGATCAGGTGGCGCGGGTGGCCCTTGCCCTCTGATCGTGCACCACCTGACGTCCCGAGGTGGGCGGACGTGCTCTGTGCTGTTGTGCAGGTGCAAATGCAAATGCAGGTGGTGAGGTGCTACTCTCCGAGAGAGGCACTATCCGTGTGTATTCCCTCTATTTCTCTCTTTGGCAGGCGCCATTCCTTTTTCTTCCCTTCCTCACTCCCCGAAAAGGAGCCAGGCAAGGTAGTCCTCAACCCACGCCTCCACCCATGTCAAGTCCAGAAAGAAGCAAAGAAGGCACGGGCATCCTTACCAGGGTGGGAAAAAGTCCACTTCTCCTCAGGTAGTTGCACCGTTCCCGCCGCCTAGCCGTTGTCGCCAGTGAAAAGATCTGGGTCGATCAAGGCCCAGGATCAGATGGGGAAAGAGGTGCTGCACTAATAGGCTGTGCCCATGTCTCCTTCTCGTCTCTCTTCGGTCGCTACCTCTTCAATTTTCCCTATTTTCCCCAAGGTCCTCCCGTACCTGCCTGCACTGCTTCTTTCCCGTCGTCCCCTTCCACTTCACTCCCGCGCGTGTTGTGAGAGCAAGTGTGGTTGCGACCATCGTCCACCCAGCAAACAGAGCAGCAACAACGAAAACATAAACCTTAATCATCATATCGCCGCCTTTCCTTTCTTTCAGCTCGTTGAGACGAGTCGACTGTGTCACGTCTGGTTATTCCACCTCGGATCTTGACTGCATCCACCTAATTGTATTCATCCTCGAACCTCCCTCAGTCTTGACCTCTTCTTTTCTTTCCCATCCGTTCACCCACTCTCGTTCAGTCTCTCATTCGTTACCTCTTGGTGCAGTTCTCCGGATCCTTTCATCCAACTCCCGTCCTGTGTTCCTAAGGAGCTCGAAACCGCCTTCGACCATCTTCCCGCATGCATCGAGCCTTCCTGCGACGACATCTTTCTCCGACCATTATTTCGATTCGTTAATCACACCTGGTAAATTGAGCTCTTGCCAAGTTCTCACCTATCCCGCTCCCCGGCCTGTCGTCATTCCGCCAACTGATGACATTCGTCTACCTCGAGCCCCTTGCCTTGCCTATCTACCGTTCGACATCAGCCGCGAAACACGAAACGGTATTTCGGCGACAAACATTTGGATGCTCAAAGAGAGCCCTTTTTGGTTACCACTCGTCAAGCATCTCTCAAAAGTCATCACCACTTTTTACTGTAGCTGTCCAAATTTGACGCCACCCATCCGCTCAAGTCACTGGGAAGGACAAATTCGCCTGCGTGGACCACGGCAAATACCGACATAGGAAGACAGTCATGAACTAGGTCCCCCTCTGATCAATCACTTTGTCCAAGCCTCCCCGAGTTGGCGGCCACCAACAACGCGATGATGATTGCCCTCACAACCGGAGAAAGGGGCCGCACACGTGGAAAAGGACCAACCATGGGCCAGCCATTGAGGAGCGCACTTTTATACCTCTTTTCCGCCTCGGCCCTTGTATCGGCACAGTCAAGTTGTGTCTCGCTCCAAGGCTCGACGACATGCCCGGCCTTCCAGTCGGCCTCCATTTCGACAACAGGATTCGTTGCGCAGATTTTGTAGGTTTATCGTGGCAGCTGAGCCTTGCAATACGTACTAATGAATAATACTAGTCCCTTTCTGCAGTTTGTTTCTAACAGGGAAACCTTTGATCAGCAGTTGTTGTCGTACACTGAGACAACTTACGTCCGCGATAAGTAAGCACGCCGCCCGCTGAACCAATTGTCACACTTGTTCACGTGTTTCCAGATATCAAACACTGCTCGGCTGCAGTAACGTCAACCTTACTAATCCCAGCGAATTGTATGCCCGGTTCACCACTACAGTCATTTGCAATGCCATCGTTCAAAACTCGATTGACGCCTGTAATCTTTCTGCGTCCAACTCGCGACCGGTGTGCGCCGACACATGCGTTGGTAGCCTGCTATCCGACCCCCCCGAACTGTTGTTGATGATCTCATAGGCACAATACGCGCAGAGTGAGGCGCTGCTCACCTCCGATAGCAGCCTTTGCGGTAACCCGGGCAGCAACCTGATGAACCAAATTCGAGCCGACTTCACCAATTGTGCCTTGCCTGCTGACTCCCTGTCTTCATCCAACTGTATCCAAGGTATCGCCAACGAGCGGGATAACTGTGGATACGGCAACAGCACTGTTGGGCTGTGCTCCTACTGCGCATCTGGCGGCATCAATTCGACTGATACATGCTGCTACAACTCGAACATCGACGAACGATGCGCCGGAGTTACGCTCCCATCCATATTTCCGACGGTGACCTTCACGTCTCCCACTGCAACAGCGACGCCAAGCTCGACCAGTACTCCTGCCGCTGCTGCTTCCCGCAAGCTGTCCGGTGGCGCCATTGCTGGTATTGTGATTGGAAGCATAGCCGGGGCCCTGCTCATTGCTGGACTCATTTATGCCTGCCTCTTGCTGGCCAGAAGGCGACGGCCGGCAAGCCCGAAGAGCAGCATTTTCAACCAACCTTCTCCCTCTAGGCAAGGACCGTCCACGGTTAAGATAGCGCCGGCCCAGACATCGAGTGGATACGAAGTGTTGCCCGGAGGCCGTATCGCACGAATGTCGGCTTTGGAGAGCGCGTCAGACCCGGCACCCCCTAGTCGCAGTAATGCCCCTCTTGCAGCTGCAGCCGTGGGAGGAGCAGCGTACATGGCAGGGAGGAGGAGAGGTGACGACCAGTCGTCGTCGGAGTTTGGCGACAGTCCTGAGTCGGAAACTAGAGCTGGGGTGCTGCGACCTCCGCCCACGAACATTCGGAGGACAGGGTCTCTGTCAAGCAGCTCGGTTCTTGCAGATCCTCAGTCGCCGACCAGCGCCGGAATGTCATCCCCTCAAGGAGTGGCGAGTCAACAGTCTGAGCAGTTGCCATTTTTCAAAGATTACTACTCTCAGGATGACATTCACCAAGGCGATAGAGTCGCTGTTTTGTGGGCTTACCAGCCTCGCGCTCCGGATGAGTTTGCACTCGAACGTGGCGATATGCTCAAGGTTGTGGGAATCTGGGATGACGGATGGGCGACAGGAATCCTCATGGACGAGCGAGCGGACGAGTGGGAAGCACGTCGACAAGCCCAGCGAGACAGTGGCGTATCCAACACGTCGGGACGACGCGATTCATCACCACCTGCAAGTGGCGAGATCAAAGCTTTCCCGCTCGTATGCGTATGCTTGCCAGAACACTGGAGGAAAACCATTGAGGGTGATCTCTCGACCGAAGGCTCCAGTGCCCACCAAGCACTATCCTCACTCTCATGATACGTCATTACTGTTTGATGAGTTTTGCATACATCTCGACGACAAAGACAAGCTGTGATTTTAGCATTCGTTACGGCGTTCGGACCTGGAGTTAGTATTCACTTGGGCACCATCAACGCAGAGGACTTGGGCGAGCCACATCGCTGTCTCCTAATAAATCGTATATCCCAGCATTACGAGCAGCGGCCACCTTGACCTTCCTAAGGATTCTTTCGCACACAGACACGAGAAACATTAGTTTCACAAAGATACGCATAATGTCTTCAGCCCTAGACTAACGACTCTTTCTTCCACGCGATATTCATTCCGAATCTGATGGACACACGGAGACGTGGCAGTGGACTTCAGCCTCCGACGCAGGATCCGACGAAAAATAGATGCGCGATTCTAATTCCTATGACGACCGGTTACGCGTTGTGCCCTCCCCTTTCGTTTCAACCAGATGAGCTATATACCCGGGTGCAGTGTCGAAGATTTGATGTTTGGGGAGTAAGGGGTCGGGGAGGGCCTCTGCAAAGTAATGGTGGGAACCTTTCGTACGATTGCTGAGCGGTTCGCTTGATTCCATCGGTTTTGGCTTCGACTGGACGATGCAGGTTGATGTTGCCAGTGAACCAAGGAGAGTGCTCGGCGGACCAGGCTTAGATGAAAGCCAGGGATCGTAGAAATTTCTGAAGGCCCGCATGTTGATTGTCGGCCGTTACGGCGTGCCACCTATTCCGAGTACACTTAGCATCAACATGTCACTTTGGTTTCTTCCTGTATTCCAGGAGCGGACCCCCAATTTACCTAGCTCAAATATCGAAGAGAACTGCTCTGCATCAACAATGCCTGTTCTCGGGAAATGATTAGGAACCACGCAAGCCTCACGTCTATGCTGCTATCCAGGTTCAATGCGGTTTCATCCTCAACTGGGGGCTGAAACTGTTGGGTTCACATGCTGCGGACAGCTTCTTTTGAGTCTTACTCCGTTAAAGGATTCCCGGAATTAACTGAGGTACGATATCGTATCAAAGCTATACACAAAAATGCACAGGTTCGCAGAAGAGGACTGCACATAGTGAGGCGATGCTGCGCACGCAGGGTTTGGAGCTGCGCGTCCAGGGACTAAGATATGCTTGGCGACATGGGCCCTTCGGACGAACCATGCTTCACTTTTCATGGACACTGCTACCGACAGACCAACAGGGTTGGACAAGAAGCGAGCCTAAATTTCCAAGTGAGTTGTCCCGGGACGGAGGCGCCGAAATGTGTCTCCGAGTCGAAAGGTAAAGTTTATGTTTTCGTACAAGGAAGTTATTGATGGGTTCGGTTTGCTGAACCTCCAGTATGTTTTGGACCTTGCAGAAGTATCATCGCTATGCTGTGACCTTCTCAAACAGATGCGGACGATACTGCTAGGACTCTACCGTTGATGCATGCCCGACCGCCTCCCAAAGAAGGCCTGGATGTGGGCGGGCGGCTATGGTGTGATGGGGAAAATGCGGCGGGAAAGGTGGGGATCCCGGTGAGCCGAGTGTACTGTTGGTTTCAAAACAGTAGGCCTCGTTTTACAGGTGCCTCGAAACCTATGACCTAAGTAGGAATAAGTTGTATATTTGAAGTGTTGTACAAGACAGCTTGTGGCTTCCGGTACGCGCGTGTGCACTCAGTGGGACAACGCACGCTATCTACGCTACTCGTATGCAAACCCCTCTGTATTACACTTGTACTGCATAAGGTACCAGTGTAGAAGCTCGTCGTCGCTGCCAAAAAAGTAGTCGATCAAGGCAGCTGATGCTTTTTCGAGTGCATCTTGAATCTTGAGAGGCTTTTTGTCGGCTATGCTTGGAATCTGGCTGGATACCGAAGCAGAGAAATTCAGGGATGCTTGGGGAGTAGCCTGTTCATCAGCCTGCTATCTTATGCTAAGGTATCTTATGTAGGTAAATTATAATATTAAGCGGACTCTAGCAATGGGCGAGGAAGAATGTCGACGCAGCCTGGGTTCAGTCTCAATCGTAATCACTACCGTGACAATACATCGTTCAGAACTCAAACTCTAGATGTCAGCTTCACCAGCTGTTCTAGTTCGACAGGGGTCAGGGCACGGGCCCAGCCCACCTGAATAACGTGCTGATCAAGAGGTGTCTTCCCACCTTAGCTGTCAGGTGGTTGGCCCCGCGGTACCGTCATCTCCTGTAGGCGGTTTAGACGGCGGGACACCGACGTCGCAGACCCACCCGACTGCTTACCTGCGTCCCGCCGCCGCGTGGTACCTACCTTGAGCTTGAATGGTGACCTAATCGCACCCGTGATTGCTTCGCAGTTGCCAAACATCTACAACGTACACGATCTGCCAGGGTTGCTGGCCTTCCTGCACGCACGAAACTCCAACGTGCCGCAATCCAGATGATTCCCAGTAGCAACTTGGCAACTCCATCATGACAACCACCTGCTGCGCCCAACGTCCTGAAGTAATCGAATAGGTTCCTAGCCACCGAGCTATCCCGGCCCATCATGGGCCAAGGCTTCTCTCTTGCGACGCCCTCCGCGGGCTCAGCAGGCATCGATATACCCGAGCTCTCCGATCTTGTGTATGAGAAGAGTATAGGCAACGCGCGCTTCATGAAGAGTATCCGTGCAAGGCACCACGATGGAGTCGCTCTAGTAAAGGTGCTGGTCAAGCCCTACACTCCGATGCCGTTGGACAAGTACAAACGCGACATAGAGAGTGAGCTTCCTTCGCAGTCACCAGAAGTCCTAAACTCAAACTAATCCTGATATAGAGCAGCGCATCGCCCTCGCCGATGTGCCCAACGCACTGGGCTTCCAACGGATTGTCGAGACCGAAACGAACGGCTACCTAGTCCGACAGTTTCTCTACAACTCCCTCTACGACCGAATGAGCACACGTCCATTTCTGGAGGACATCGAGAAGAAATGGTTAGCCTTTCAGCTGCTATGCGCTTTACGAGACTGTCATGCCCGGGACATCTATCACGGCGACATCAAGACGGAGAACACCCTGGTCACCTCATGGAACTGGCTGTACCTGTCCGACTTTTCGTCCCCGTTCAAGCCGATAATGTTGCCCGACGACAACCCCGGCGACTTCTCGTACTACTTTGATACATCAGGTCGGCGGACGTGCTATCTGGCGCCTGAACGTTTCGTCACTGCTGAAGAGGTGAACAGCAAGGATGCCAAGTTGACGTGGGCCATGGATGTCTTTAGTGCCGGTTGCGTCATCGCCGAATTGTTCCTAGAAACACCTATTTTCACACTCAGCCAGCTGTACAAGTACCGGCGCGGCGAGTATGACCCGGTCATATCCCACATCAGCCGTATTCCAGACAAGGACGTTCGTGATATGATATCACACATGATCCAGCTCGATCCTGAGCGACGATACTCTGCGGAGCAATACCTGGACTTCTGGAAGAAGAAGGTGTTTCCTGAATACTTCTACAACTTCCTTCATCAATACATGGAACTGATCACGGACCCATCGTCCGGAAATAATCCCATCTCTGGGGCAACGAGGAATCTAGGAGAGGCAGACGATCGTATCGACCGCGTCTTCCTTGACTTTGACAAGATATCCTATTTTCTCGGTTACCAGAATGACAGGCGTCCATCACGAAACGAGACTCTAGCAGGAAAGCTAGGACTCGGTCACTTCCCCGTGCGACTGAACATTCCAAATCACGAACACTACGTCACGGGGGCTTCAGACCCCCCCGAGGATGACGGAACGCTGATCTTCCTGACACTCATTATGTCTTCTCTCCGTAACACGGCCAGGGCAGCATCGAAAATCAGAGCCTGCGACGTTCTCCTTGCCTTTTCGGAAAGAATCACGGATGAGGCGAAGCTAGATCGAGTGCTACCGTATCTGATGACGCTCCTCAACGACAAGTCGGATCTTGTGGTGATCGCAGCGCTGCGTTCAATCACTCAGCTTCTGCACCTTGTACGGGTTGTTTCACCCGTCAACTCACACATTTTCGTCGAGTACATTCTGCCTCGATTTCAAAGCGCCCTGATTGCACCCTCCCAACCACCTAGCCCCCTGGTGCGGGCGACTTACGCGTCGTGCCTAGGAAGCTTAGCAACAACTGCTGCTCGGTTTCTGGAGTTGGCGGCAACACTGAAGGCGGACGGAACTTTGACCGTCGCTGACCCTGAGCTTGAGCCTGGAATCGAGGCCGAGGCTGCCTTTGATGGCTTGTTCGATGATGCGCAGCGTGGACTTTACGAGATGTTCGAATTGCATACAAAGGCACTCGTGGAGGACCCCGATGTTTCTGTCCGCAGAGCATTTTTGACCTCTGTTCCGGACTTATGCCTGTTTTTCGGCCCCGCAGAGGCAAACGACATTCTTCTTACCCATCTCAACACGTATTTGAACGACCGAGATTGGATGTTGAAGTGTGCCTTCTTTGAGACCATTGTTAGCATTGCCACCATGGTGGGAAGCGTTGGTCTCGAAGAATTCATGCTGCCTCTGATGGTTCAAGCACTTACCGACCCAGAGGAGTTTGTGGTGCAGGCGGCTCTACATTCACTAGCACAGCTGGCACAGCTAGGTCTTCTGTCAAGAGAGAAGACATGGGAGCTGGTAGACGTTCTCGGACGGTTTACAATGCACCCAAATTTTTGGATCCGGGAATCTGCGGCGGAGTTTATATCAGAGGCCATTCGCTTCTTATCTCCAGCAGATGTTAGGTGCATCGTGTTCCCCTTGGTCAAGCAATATTTAAAAACCAGTATGGTCCCCGAATTCTCTGAACTGAGCCTCCTGGACGCTCTGAAGCGGCCGATGTCAAGGGCGGTATTTGACCAAGCCTTAATATGGGCTCTGAAGACCGACAAGGGTGTGTTCTGGAAAATGTCACAGCAACTCCGATCCTTCTCATTCGGCTCACTCCAAAAGACCATCAATAGCCGGTCATCCAAGGACACACTGAGCAAGGTCTCTCGGAACGACGAAGATGAGCTGTGGCTTGGACGGCTGAGAAACCTCGGCTTGGGACCAGACGATGAGTTTAAACTTCTTGCGTTGCGAGAGTTCATCTGGACTATCAGCAAAATGAAGTCGCGAGATGTGATAGATGGCGAGCCGCCCAAGCTTAACGAAGTCATTTCCTTGAAGAGTTTGGGTATAACCCCACAGACTGTCTTCTTCGATGAAGAGCCTTTGCAGCAATCGACCTTTACTCCAACTGCGGACCAGAAAGCACCGTATACAATCGCGGATGCTCTATTGGACGCATCCATGACCATTAACGACTCTGCAGGGCGGAGACGGTTCGCGGCTCTCAACAGTCTGCGCACTCGTGTCGTGGAAGATCAAGGATCGACCTCACGCGACGTTTCCCGCGCAAGATCCATCGATCCGTCAAGGCGTTCGTCTGGTGGACAGGACAAGTTGACTGTTGGAAGTCCGACGGATGACGGAGCATCGGCTCATGATCAGCCTTACGCAGCTCGCCGGGCCATTCGTCACCAAGCCAGCGCCCTGAGCCTCCTGGACCGAAAAGACAGCAACAAGAGCGTGCCCGAAACTTCGATGACCGGCACCAACGCCTTTGGCGAAGTGGAAGGCCCGTTTGCCCAAGCTCCACTTGTTCGGCCAAACCCCCAGGACCGTCGTACTAGCACTGCGAGCGTGGCCAAGCTGAGGCCTAATCACTCTTACGAAGGCTCGGACCCTAGCATTCTTAAAATGCTCAACTCGATGTACCAGGACAACTACCCACACGACGTCGCCGAGTTTGGACCGATGGTTACCCCCATCACTCGCCGTAAGCCTAGCCGTTCTATTGGTCAGCCAGGCGACGAACCGTGGCGCCCAACCGGTCGGATGATTGCAACATTTTCCGAGCATACTGGGGCCATAAACCGTCTTGTTGTCTCCCCTGACCACGTCTTTTTCATCACCGGAGGCGACGATGGTACGGTTAAGGTCTGGGACAGTGCACGGCTTGAGAAGAATATCACACATCGATCGAGGCAAACCCACAAGCACGCCGACGGAGCCAAGGTAGTTGCTCTGTGCTTCATAGAAAACACGCATTGTTTCATCAGCTGCGCCAGCGACGGGAGCGTCCACATTGTTAAAGTCGAGACTGTGTCGGCGAGCGGTGTCCTGCGATATGGGAAACTCCGACTCCTTCGAGAATATCAGCTGCCGGAAGGTGAGTACGCTGTGTGGTGCGAGCACTTCAAGTTGGAATCGACTTCAGTCATGCTTCTCGCGACAAATCGATCTCGAATTCTTGGTATCGATCTTCGGACTATGACTCTTCTCTACACACTGGAGAACCCTGTCCACCACGGGACCCCGACATGCTTGTGCATAGACCGCAAGAGGAACTGGCTATGTGTGGGAACGACGCATGGCGTCCTTGACCTCTGGGACCTGCGTTTCCGGATGAGGCTCAAAGGATGGGGTGTACCGGGCAAGAACTCGATTTACAGGCTTTGCGTTCATCCGAGCAAGGGTCGAGGTAAATGGATATGCGTCGCCGGCGGCACAGGTCAAGGTGAAGTGACGGTATGGGACCTTGAGCGCACGATCTGCAGGGAGATATACCGAGTCGGAGGTAACAAGGAAGGTCCTAAGGGGTACGAACCTTGGGAGGTGGACGAGGACAAACCGGAGGGAATGCTTGGGCGCTTTGCTACGAACATTGAGCCAAACGGAACTGGGAATGCAGACCGTGGCGTACGTGCCATGATTGCGGGAACAGGCGCATCGGAGGACTCGCGCGACGTGCGCCATGCTTTTATTGTCACTGGCGGATCGGACAAGAAGCTCCGGTTCTGGGACCTTTCCCGCATCGAGAACTCCGTGGTATACAGCGGGCTGCAGGTGGACGACCCGAAGCCGACTTTTACAGCGTCTCATCCGACTACGGCCATGACTCTCAACACAGAGAGGATTCCCCGACAGGCACCGACGGCGCCGAACGCTGCAGTTGGTGGAAAAGGCAAGGCGACGACGAGTGGGAGGCCGCCACGGTCTACGGTCATTTCTCTTCAGCAACAACAGCTTCTACGTTCTCACTTGGACTCTATTATGGACGTTGCACTGCTGGAGTTGCCCTACAGTATAACGTTGTCTGTGGACAGATCTGGGGTAGTATTCGTGTTTTCATAGCGGATTTGCTGGTTGCGGCGGCGTTTGGCTGAGGGTTTTTGAGCATAGATATACCTAGGGAATAAGTGTTACAAGCGCCACGGGATCAAAATCAATTTCAATGCTGTAACAAGCAGCGCAACATTCACATATTGATCCAGACAGAGGAAAAGCAAGTATTCACGAGCTTGATGCCCTCCCAAATTTGCCAAACCTTTGGTCACTTTCCTCTAATGTATGATTATAAGTAGTGTTTGAATGTTTGGCTCTTGAAGAGTACAGAATTTCTTGCAGAACCGAAGTGGCCAGGAAACGCTTGGTGATGCAGACCGACCGTGTGCGGAAATAGTTCTAAGACGCTGTGTATTCCATCCATGATGCAGGTTCGTCTTGACCGTGTCAAGAGCGATTGCACTGTGTGATTCGGCGGGGACAGTAGCTCTTATCGGATTGGGGAAATTTGCGACGCTTTGTACCTGCCGCCTTGTCAACCGCACGCCAACTTTTCAGCCTTGTCCACTCGGAACCACCACGCGACGGAGTGGAAAAAAACGAACGTGACCGAAGCATTGCGACGGCGTCAAGAGACGAAGCATTGAGCATTTCTCTCGACGACTCGATCTGACACGACGATATTCCTAAACAGGGCGATACCGACATTTTCGAGACAAGAAAAATACTCCAACACTACACCACTAGTCAAGCACCAAGATGAGGCTCACGGCGGAGCTCATCAAGGGCTCGCTCTCCTACCTGAACCCCCTCAAGGAGCGAGAGCTAGATCTCCGAGGTTCGTTTGAAGAATTTCCTTGAAAAGAGCAGATGCTACACTTTATATTTTATATGAGAGAGGCCAGAGTTGATAGCGGGTGCCTTGTTTGCGCCGGGTGATGAACAGGACACCGGATTCCGGCCATTGAGAATTTGGGTGTTGCAGGCGTGAGTTTCTTCCCTTACCCCCCGGTTGTCCCCGGGGCTTGTTGAGAAATAGTTGAGAGAAGGAGCTTTGCTGACGCGTCCGCGCAAAACGATGCAGGCCCACGACTCGATTGACTTCACGGACAACGACATCCAGGTCCTGGGCAACTTTCCGCTCTCGCCGCGCATCCAGACGCTGCTGCTGGCGCACAACCGTGTCACGAGCATACAGTCCACGCTGCCCAACGCGATCCCGAACCTCAGGAAGCTGGTGCTGGCATCGAACAACATCGCCGAGCTGGCGGACCTGGATGTGCTGGCGGGCTTCAAGAGGTTGACGCATCTGGTATTGGTGGATAACCCCGTCACCAAGAAGGAGGTACGTGCCAATAACCCTCTTTTCTGTAGCTTCGCTCCTTGCCACGAGTGAAGTTCTGGGGGAAAGAAGAGGATGTGATGGCGTGTACTTGCTGACTGATGTCTGTAGAACTACCGATACTGGGTCGTCTGGCGGTGTCCGACGGTGCGGTTCCTAGATCATCAAAAGGTCAAGGAGGCGGAGCGTGAGAGAGCGAGGGAGTTGTTCGGTACGGCGGAGGAGCCCACGGCGGCTGCGTCCAAGGTAATGGTTTCACAGCTTTCCCAGCCAAAATCATCTTATCCTCCCCTACCACCGAAACAGCAAGAAACTGACAACTTGATTTTGTCGTCGACACAGATTATGGGTGTCAAGTCCAAGACGCTCGACGCATCCATCTCGAATGGCACGGCGAGCGCGGCGCCTTCCAAGCTCTCGAGGATAAAGCTTACAGACGAGGAGAAGGAGAGGCTCAGGGCCATGATCAAGAAGGCCGACAGCCTGCAGGAGATCATCCGGCTGGAGAGGATGCTGACGGAGGGCACGATCCCCGCGGGCGTGCATCTGGATGGAGACGCTACCATGGAGGGCTAAAGGGGCCAGACGGGGAGAACGTTTCGCACGCAATATGTGCTCTTGCCAGGAGAGGGTCACAGACGACAGAGGGCACGGCGGTACTGCGGATGTTGAAATCATGGAACTGGCGTTTTGTTGAATAACGAAAATCATTGATGTTGCTTTTTGCTAATAGGTGTCAACCCGACGGCGAAGTTGGTCGAGTCGCATGNNNNACAAATCCTCTGTTGTTGCGTGCTTTTATTGTCCCCTCATTAACACAAAGACAAAAGACCACGACCATGAAAAACAGCCCCTCAGGGTGGTATACCACAAACTCAAACGATGGGCCTCCCGAGAGGCTCATACGGGGCCGGCACCGGGCAAAATAGGACGCCCCTGTTAACCCGTCATGTCGATATCGCCGTCGTTGTTGGCGGCGGCGGCGGCGTGGCGCGATTCGGCCTCGAGCTGGGCGCTGGGGTCTTCGCTGTCGCGGGAGTGTGCGGCAGCGGAGGCGGCATTGGAGGCGGAGGAGGCGGTGCCGTTGACGCCGTTTGCGGATTTCCGCTTCTTGGGCTCCGAGTCAGCGGTTCTGGGGTTCAGACGCGAGGCGGCGGCCTGGTCTTTGATCTTTTTGTAGGGCACGGTCTTGGGGATGACGTCCTCGAGGAACTCGAGGTTGTCATGGTGCGCGACGGCGTTTGCTGGGGGCGGGTTAGTCTGGGATCTGTTGGAGAGAGAGAGAAGGGGGGGAGAAGGAGAAAGTAGGGCCGGATTTGAGATGGCGCAAAGGGTTAGAGTCGGGAGAAAAAGAGGAAGATGCCATACCCAGGTCCTTGTACTGGACGTTGCGGCGGGGTTTACGTTCGGCTTTGGCCATGTTGTGGCCCTCGGTGGCGAGGTGTTGGATGAACATTTCCTGGGAGACGTGGTTAGTTCCCGTTTGGGAGATGGTAGAAAAGGACGGTCTCACGGTTGCCAGAGTGATCACGAAGGCGGCGTTGTTTGAACAGATTCCGATATCAGGGTCTGTAGAAATGATCTTCTTTACTCGAGCCACTATGAGAAGGTCAGATGAAGGGATTCAGTAGTCAATAGATTGAGATGAGGTGAGAAGCGTACGCGGCAGGACCGGTTGGCCGGTCGCCTCCTTGCGTGGAGGTATCACGTTGTTGGGAGACATTGCGGTAAATTGGGATTTGAGCTGGCGTGTTGGATAAGAGGAAAATGAAGACTCTGGATGAAAGTTAGTGAAACTATCGATCGAACCAAAAAAGTGAGATATGGTTTGTATGTGTGAGTGCCAACTGAAAGTTGCGTACTCAAGCAACGCAAAGAACTCGTCAGCGAGGACTGGCACTTCGGACGATGATGCACTTTCACCGATCAGCCACCGATAACGGGTTCGGTGCCGATGAGGACATGTGTAAGTGACCTAGAGCAAACTATTCCACCTGAATTCTCTCAAGCACCGCACCCGAGAAGATTTTCACGGTGTTTCTTCAGCCTTCCGCTTGGAAAGCTAAGTTCCGCCAGCTCTGAAAGCTGGCCCCTGACCTGAAATGCAAGATGAAAATTACCCACTCAAGACTCGATGTACATGCCCACCGAGGACGTTCAGGTGAGCGGGGTTAGATTCCGTCGACAGGCTCGTCAACGGAACCTCGGCTGCTGAATATGAATCTTGCTCTGCGGGTGAGTCCTTTCCAGGGTCTATCGTCGTCGTAAGTCGCCCGTTGCCGTCGTGGGTTGAGATGTCCTCTGGCTGGTAGTCGTCGGGAGGACGTTCACTTTTGATAATGAGTCGCGCCGAAGAGGGCCAGTGAGACGCGACCACTAGGAACGCGCCGTCTGCACCACTGGCTGCAGCCAAATGGAAGCTTAAACGCCACTTACAGGGGAGACCCAGACACCTTTCCCAAGACACCTACAAGGTAAACCTAAAGTACTATTGTATGAGCTAGCGGGAAACCCCCCCAGCCTGCCTCTAATGCTCTCAGTATCATCCTTCGCAACCCCTGCCTCGTCCGGCCAGCAGCCTCGCCCGCAACCTGCGACCGACATCGAACCTACCACGACGGAGATCAGCGAGCCCTGGACAGATTTTTAACTGCCTACGGTTCAATTGATAGAATCCCCTGCTAGTTTCGCCATCGTAGAACATCCGCGACATCCCTAGGACGACCTCCGACCCTCGACCCGTCGCGAACATGAGCACAGCGCCGAGTCAACAATGACTTCCCGAAGCGCTTCCTACTCCCACAGCCCGCACCGGCTACCGCGCCCATCCATCAGCTCAAGACTTTCTTTCGCCGTCTCAACCGCCGAGCAGAGCGAGCATGACAACGAGGAGGGCGGCACCGCTCCCGCCCACCACCAGCAGCAGCAAATCGAGGAAGAAATCGCGGAGATCAAGCGCTACGAGGACTTCACCACCATAGACTGGGTCCAGGATGCTGCCCGAGAACAGGCACGGAGGAAGCTGCGTCGGCGGCGGAGGGCGGGTATTCTCGATAGCGGCCAGGCGGGCTGGAGGTACCGTCTGCGCGAGTCCTACGATGCCGCCCAGGGCTGGCTCGTCGTGACGTTGATCGGCGTCGCAATCGGGCTGAACGCCGCGTTCCTCAACATCATTACCGAGTGGCTTTCCGATATCAAGATGGGTTACTGCACGACGGCCTTCTATCTCAACGAGAACTTCTGCTGTTGGGGCGAGGATAACGGCTGCGCCGAGTGGCATCGGTGGACGGGCTTCGCACCCGTGAATTACTTCCTCTATATCCTCTTTGGCACCTTTTTCGCCTTCACCTCGGCCACGCTTGTGAAGTCGTTTGCGCCGTACGCCGCAGGCTCGGGCATTTCCGAGATCAAGTGCATTATTGCCGGGTTCGTCATGAAAGGGTTCCTGGGCCCCTGGACGCTCCTGATCAAGTCTGTCTGCCTTCCCCTGGCCATCGCCTCTGGCCTGTCGGTCGGAAAGGAGGGCCCAAGTGTGCACTACGCTGTATGTACCGGAAACGTCATCTCGCGTCTATTTCAGAAATACCGCCAAAACGCCTCCAAGATGCGCGAGATCCTGAGCGCCTGCGCCGCGGCCGGCGTCGCCGTCGCGTTCGGTAGCCCCATCGGCGGTGTCCTCTTCTCCCTGGAAGAGATGTCCAGTTACTTCCCTTTGAAGACGTTGTGGCGGAGTTACTTCTGCGCTCTTGTTGCGACGGCTGTGCTTGCGGCCATGAACCCTTTCAGAACGGGGCAACTCGTCATGTTCCAGGTCCATTACGACCGGTCGTGGCACTTTTTTGAGGTGCTATTCTACGTCATATTGGGCATCTTTGGAGGTCTCTACGGCGCTTTCGTAATGAAGTGGAATCTGCGCGCGCAGGCGTTCAGGAAGAAGTACCTATCCAAGTACGCCATTGCCGAAGCAACCATTCTCGCTGCGGGGACCGCCATCATCTGCTATCCGAACGTCTTCCTGAGGATTGACATGACGGAGAGCATGGAGATCTTGTTCCTCGAATGCGAGGGAGCCGAAGATTACCACGGCCTATGCGAGCCTGACAAGAGGCTTTCCAACATTTTGTCGCTGACTATAGCCACGGTTTTGAGAGTGCTTCTGGTCATTATCTCGTATGGCTGCAAGGTGCCAGCCGGCATCTTCGTTCCATCCATGGCCATCGGGGCATCGTTTGGGCGCACTGTGGGCATCATTGTCCAGGCAATCCACGAAGCTAACCCCACGAGTGCCTTCTTCGCGGCCTGCAAGCCGGACGAACCCTGCATCACCCCCGGCACCTACGCTTTCCTTGGCGCCGCCGCAGCTTTAAGTGGCATCATGCACATCACCGTTTCGGTCGTTGTCATCATGTTCGAGCTGACGGGAGCCTTGACGTACATCCTCCCCACCATGATTGTTGTCGGAGTTACAAAGATCGTCAGTGAGCTCTTCGGCAACGGCGGCATCGCCGACAGGATGATTTGGTTCAGCGGCTTCCCCTTCTTGGACAACAAGGAGGAGCACAACTTTGGCGTTCCCGTATCGGAGGTGATGCGGACGGAGGTTACCTCGCTACCCGTCAGCGGTATGGCGTTCTCGGATCTCGAGAAGCTTCTCAAGGAAGACAAGTTCCAGGGTTTCCCCATCGTCGAAGACTACACATCCAAGATTCTCGTCGGCTACATCGGTCGCACCGAGCTGCGCTACGCCATCGACCGCATGAGACGCGAAAGACGCATCAATCCGGATGCTAGGTGCACCTTCTCACCCCCGCCGGCTGCGATCGGCTCCGCCACCCCCTTAACACCGACCGTACCGGTCAACTTCGACCCAACGTCGTCCACATCGGTCGACTTCAGCCGGTACATCGATACGACACCGGTAACGGCGCACCCACGCCTCCCGCTTGAAACGGTTATGGAGCTGTTCCGCAAGATCGGGCCTCGGGTCGTGCTTGTGGAGTACCACGGTCGCCTGTCAGGCCTCGTGACGGTCAAGGACTGTCTGAAATACCAGTTCACGGTCGAGCACGCCGAGAACCCGCGCGACGACTCGGCGGTCATCGAGAGCCAGGAGAAACTCTGGAGCGCGATGAGGCGGGCCGCCGGGTGGGTTTCCGACAAAGTCTCGACGGTGTCCGGCGGCAGGATACGTCTGTCT
The DNA here is from genome assembly GCA_001937105.1 of Colletotrichum chlorophyti. NCBI lineage: Eukaryota > Fungi > Ascomycota > Sordariomycetes > Glomerellales > Glomerellaceae > Colletotrichum > Colletotrichum chlorophyti. The sequence goes on from MPGH01000088.1 coordinate 1,585,280, forward strand.
TTTGATGAACGGAGGACTGGTGGAGGAGCAGGCGGTGGCGGAGGCGGAGCTCGGCCTGCGGGTGCGCAGATACTGAACGGCGACGAGGATGACGTTGATGACGGGGGCCTAGAGCTCGAGAACCGGTGATGTTCATGCATTATGTTCATGTGGTAAACCCTGGGTCCGGGGGAGTTTGATGATACTATTTTCTCCATGAAAGAACAGGGCGGGGCTATGCTCACTCGGTCGGCGTACGCGGGCGATTTTGTGTACTTGGCTTTCTCCTTTTGGGTCATTTAGACGGAAAGAAGAATTTAGACAGAGTGCGGTTGGCTGGGGTGCCAATGTTGTTTAACTCTGACGCGCTCCTGCTACCTGTCCCCGTCCGTCTTGCCATCTCGGAGGTGAACTTGAGCATGCGTTTTCCTCCAGGGCGGCTCCCGAAGGCCCCGAGGGACTAGCCAGGGTACCGAATTCCCGGCACGGGCCTGCAGGACATTGTGTGAAGACGGGGAAACGCAGCAGGAGTACATAATCGACGAGCGAACTTTATGCGTCATCCATGTGGGCAACCATGCCCACTTCCCAGCGCTTCGTCGTGGGGACGCAGCAGTTGGTTTCCGTGAATGGGTCACTTGTCGACGTCAGGAGGGAGCATGACTGACTGACTGGCTGTCTGAGGTAGCCGTCTGCGCCAGGGATGCCTTCTCGGAAAGAAAGGGAAGCACCACCGGCCTCACTTCTCTTGGGGGTGATCAAAAGTCGTCATGTTTGTTGCAGCTTCGCCGGCCTGCAACCTTCCGACAGATGCAGCCGAGTGGCGAGGCTGAGCAAAAGCTCTAGATCTGAACGTTCAATTCAGACACTGAACGACGTCCTAGAAGCAGGACGGTCCATACTTGAAAGCAGGGCTGAGCCACAGATACGCCGGGTCAAATCGTTGACCGATTTTTATACCTTGCTCTAGTCTAGACTAGTCTAGAACGAAACATAAATGGAACCAAGTATAGAGAAATAGAGAGAGGAAGGACCAATCACAATGTATGGGGGTATCTGAGTAACAAAACGACTGATTTCATCACCACCTCCTGTTGTCCACGACGATGCATGAGTCCCGGATTCCGGTGATACGCCCCCGTAATGGAAAAAATAACGTGACAAAGGCGGTGATGCCCCAGATAGTCTAGACAATGAATATTACAATGAAACCCGCGTTCTCTTATTACATAATAAACAACCAAACTACCACCCGGGCCCTCCTCCGTATCCCAAAGGCTCACTAGGCCTCAACCATGAGCTGCTCGCCTTCCTCCAACAACTCCGTCACCTTCTTCAAGTTGCCGATGAGGCTGCGTCCCAGACCGACCAGCAACAACTTCTCCGCGTTGGCGGGTAGGCCAAGATAGGTTGGCGGCTCGCGCTCCGGCAACTTGTGGATCCACGTCATAAAGTCTTGCAGAGATGTACCCGACGGCACGACAAGGCTGGCATCTTCGGCTTCAACGAGCTTGTGTCCAACGTCGTAGGCCGAAGGTGTCAGGAACGAGTGCACCAGCTCGTTTAGCTGTTTAAAGTCTCCCTCGTTATCGATCTTGCCGCCGTAGGTCTCCGTCACCAGGTAGCGAATCATCTCCCATGGAATGCTCTGGGGTGCGATGTTGGTGCGGTTGCCCGCGGCGTTCTCGATCCAGGTGTCAATGATGAATGCCGAACATTCGTACTAGGACTTGTTAGCGTTATTCGCCAGAGTGCGACGTGTCTCGGGGCAACTTACATCACTGTCATTGAACTCCCAGAAACCCTTCCAGCCCAAGCTGGGGGCGTAACGCAGGCGTTCCTGGACAACGGCATGAAGGAACGCGAGCAGCAGGTACAACCTAGTACGCTCGACAGGGGCCTTGGCTGATCTCGTCGATAGAGAGGACATCGAATCCTTCATGTTGGCGCGCACACCGGCGGGCTGTTCGTACATGAGTACTCTGGATGCACGAAGCAGGTTGACGGGAATCTTGGGACTTGACTCCATCGAGAGGAACAGTCTAAAGTCGGAGTGGGGGTTGAGCGACTCCATCCGTTTCTCAAGGCTCTGCAGCCAAGTAGGCGCGAGATGCACGTTTTTGACCAAGACCCAGTTGCCCAGTTGCGCAGCGTTGCTGATGGCCTTGTCGGCACTTGCAAGACCTTCGTTGGAACCCATGGCAATGTTTGTGCACTTGACACGCATTCTCTCAACAAGGTTGTCCACCTTGTAGCTGGCGTCGAAACCAGGGCTGGAGACCAGAGAGATGGGTCGGGTAGCAGGCACCTGGGTTACGGTTTCCTTAAGGTCCTCGATGACGTCGAAGATATCAGAACCGAAGACAAGGGTGACGAACCGCTCGGCAGCAGGGACGAATCGGTCAAGACGGAACAGCTTGACGAGTAGAAGGGACTGAAGAGCTTGGTCAAAGGGCTCCGTGTTGTCTTCCCAGACCTGCGGGACAAAGTTCTCGGCAAGCTCTTCGGTTAAGAATTTGTCCCAGTCGGCCGACGGGACCTTGTCAAGCTTCTCCTTGAATACGTTCATGCGGCCGGCGCGGGCAAAAGCCTCGTCCTTGGCATCCTTATCAGTAGAGAGATCCTTGCCCTCCACACGGTCGTCGAGAATGATGTCAATCAACGACTTGTCCATCTTGTACGGAGACGCCTGGGCAAGTAGCATAGCCAGCGTGATTCGGTCCTTCTGGAGCAGCCCGAGCGCCGTCCGCTTGAACGTGGTAACGAACAAGTCCTTGACGATGATGTCTCGCCGAATGTTGTGGTTCGATTCGTTGGCGAGATTCTTATTGCCGTGAAGGACGGAGTGGAAGATGTCGAGGAAGTACTGGAGTGAGAACTGGTAGAAATGGTTCAGATAGTGGAGCTGCTCCAGCACAGCAAAAACGGTACTGCAAGAGCGGGCAATGATGCTGTACTGTTGGGTGATCTCTTCGACCTCCGCCATGACGCCCTCGGTGTTGCTCATCTTGTCGGAAATCTCGGCTGCTTCCGTCTTCAAGGTCTCCAAGGTCTCAATAACGTTATCATCGTCTAGAATGTTTCCACGAGATTCGTTGAGAGCCTGGAGAAGACGTTTCTCCAATTGTCGCAGATGAATCTTGAACTCTCCCTGCAGTTTGATGAGATTGGACCGTCGTTCATCGACATCGGGTCTCTCTGACTTGAGCACATCGTTAAGTGATTGAGTCTGAAGACTGCTCTGCGTAACCGTAAAGTTGACAAAGGTGGTACGGGAGCAGATGTCCGGAGCAAATGTAGCAGATGGGTCTCGAGTGGACAGGTAGATCTTGAACGAGGGAGAGAAGTCGATCTGCTGCTTGCCGAGCTGGATGAGGACACGCCCGCCGGTCTTCTGGTACTCCTTGTTCAACACGTGGTTGAGGATCGGGTCGAGGTACTCAGCGTCCTGGATAAGAATGGGGTTGCCAAAACGCAGCGAACTCTCCAACTGCTTGGTGAACGAGTCATCCAGGAAACTTGTGACAGTCAGGCGACGGTCTTTGCTCTCCTTCTGGAGGAACTCGGTGACTCTTCCGGAAGGATCGATGATGAGAGGATAGCGGTTGAATCGCTTGAGAATAATAGCGTTTTCCGTACACAAGTCATCCACCGGCAGACTGTTCTCCTGCCAGCTAAGGCGCTCATCGGCGGTGGATAGATATTCGGTGACGGGGTTGTGGGGCTTGAATAGGATACCAGAGAGCTGCAGTTGGTGTAGCCAGTCGTCCATCATCGACTTTCGGAAAGTCTGATCGTACAGACCGCTGTATGCCAGGAACGCGGCGGCCACGAGAACATCGCCGACAAGCGTGCTAATTTGAGTCTCGAAAGACTTGCTACCTTCCTCCCAGCGGACCCTCTCGGACGACAGGCTGTCGAGTAGCTTGACACTTCTGTCGACCTTGAACTGGACCTTGGACATCTCAGACTTGATGGCCTGAGTCTCGCTGATGAGAGCGGCATATTCCTTCTTGTACTGGGCGATGCTCGACTCGAGGGTGTTGATGGTGTTCTCAACAGCCTTGGCCTCGGCCTTGGTCTGAAGGGCCTGCTCCTCGAGCTGATCAACTTCGTCCCTGAGCGGGCCGACACGATCCAGGATCTCAGAGTACGAGACCTGCGCTTCAACCCACTGAACCAAAGGACCGCAGGCTTTACTGGCGCGGTTGACCTTGTCGAAAGTGAACTCGGGGTTCGACAAGAAGTCGTTGCGCATCTTGACACGTAGAGCCTTGGTCATTTGTCTCTCGTTGTCAAAGTTGACAATGCTTGCGATGAAATCATCGCGACGGATAATACCCTGGATCATCCTCCAGTCATTGACCTTGTGTCCGAGAAGCGCGCACACAGACTCCAGTGCCAGTCTCACACCCTGAGGAGGGTTGCCCATGGATCGGACTTCGGTAAGGTGTTGACGCTTGATGTTGCTAACACTGGCCTTGGCCTCTTCGACAGCGGGCTCGGCCTTGGCGAGGTCCTCCAATACGACCTTTCTTCTGGAGGCCACCTCGGCTTCTTGCTTCTCCAAAGCGACCTGGATCTCCAGGGAGGTGCTCTTCCTTTGTTCGGCCTCTCTCTGATCTGCAATCATGCGCTGCAGCTTCTCGTTGGCCTCGGCATCCTTCTTTTCCAGCTGAGATTTCTTCTCGGCAAGGCTGACTCTCAGATCGCGAACCTTGTCAACCGTGTCTCGCAGCTTCTCGAGACCAACGTTGAGATGGCGTTGCTGCTCTTCCAGGTCCTCGCGCTTCTCGTTGTAGAGCTTGACATACTGAGCGACAAAGTCCAAGAAGTGCCTAGGCGTAAGGAACGTGACCTTGCCCTGTTGCTTTTGGAGCTTCGTGTTGAATCTCTGAAGAGAGTAGTGGATGTATACCATGGAGTTGACGATCGTCTCGCGGTGCGTGGGAGGCAGGCTGAGGGCGCGGTAGGCCACTGGTATGGTGTCGGGCGCCTGGAAGTTGGGTCGATCGAGGTCCATGGACTGTGTGAGCTCGTGGCCGACCTGGAACAGGGCCTGGTCGGACCAGTCGCCGAACCAGTTGAGCACACAACGGTTGAACAAGGCTGGACTGGTTGCGGCCTTGGAACCCAGACCACCCTCTGGCGGGTTCATGGTGAAGACAACGTGCAGGTTCTTGACAATTTGTTGAGTGAACCATTTGTAGAGTTCTTCGGGGGAGTCGAGGTGCAGGTTTTGCCGCTGGGCGCCCTCCTTGCAGGCAGTCATGAGGGCGGCGAACTCATCACCCTCAAATAGACCAGGAACCTCGGCGTTGGCAAGCAAGGTGTTCATTCTCTCGAGGAAACCAGAGTCGAGGACGTTGGCCTCGTCCATGATGAAGCAAATCTTCTCGCCCTTGCAACCGCAACGCCGCAGGACGTCTCGGAGATCGTCGTCAAAGTCTTCAGCAGAGTACTTGCCGTGCACCTTGATCTGGAACACCTTGAGACCATTCATCCAGGCGACAAAGCGCGAGAGTGTGGTCTTTCCGCTGCCACTCACACCAATGAGGATGAGATGACCCTGAGGTTGCCGGAAGACACGATCGATACGGAGAACGTGCTCCAGAACGTCGTTAAACAGAATGAGCGGCACATCGACCTCTTCTTCGCAGAAGGTCTTGAGTCTTGCCTTGACAAAGTCTCGGAGCTGCTCCCGGTCGACTGGCACGTAGTTCTTGGAGAGCCAGTTGGAGAAGAGTATCGGACCGCCGAGCGCCTTCTGGTCATCGATGGTGGGGAAGAGTTCGAGAGCAATCCTTCGGACCGCATCGTCGGTCCACTGGCGCTCGTCCTCGGCGACGAGACGATCCTGGAAGAGGCGCAAGGCCTCATGGGCCCAGATGCGGACGAGTCCTTCAATGGACAGTGTTTCCAAAGGCCGGATGGCTTCGTAAATGCCTCGGACCCATCGTGTGAGCTCACGAGGACTGTAAACATAGTGGGGCTGAATCTTGGGCGTAAAGCGCTGTTGCGATTCGAGATAGAGTTTGACCATTGCCTGCGTGAGTGGCTCTGAGTAGCCGCGAAGTGACGGGATGATCTTGAGCACAGCCGAGTTAAAGGTGCCATAAATTTGGAGCAAGGAGAGCTCTCCTGGGTAGTCCACCATGATGAGAGGGGCATGGCGAAGGAACCTAGCACCCAGAGGCGTACGACCTGCGTCTGTGGGAGGATTGCAGGCACCGACAAACTGGATACGGTCAAGGGTAACCCAGGACTTGTCCGAGGTTCTCCAGAATCCGTTGTGTTCAACGAGCTGGCGCAGGAAAGAGATAGCCCTCTGTGTTCCGTACTTATCCGGAGCAGGCAAGTTGATCTCATCGCAGAAGATGACGAGCCACCTACCAATCTGCGTTGGTGAGAGCATGACTCCGTTCAATGTCTTCTTGTACTCGCAGTATTGCTCAAAGGTTTTGATCAGAAGGTCAGGGGTTGTCGCGCTAGAGAAGTTGAGACCGACAACCTCCATGTTAGGGAGCTTGCGAAGGGCGCTGAAAAGCGTCATGGTCTTACCCGAACCAGGGGGGCCGCAAAGAAGGAGTGGCTTGTGCTCCGCCAACCAGGAGTAGAGCACATCCTCGTGACGGACAGTATCGAGCGTCGGGATCACCACGTCGGTTTGTGTGACAGAATGAGTGTTGACCTCGATGGTCGGAACCTGGTTTTGCCACGGCGTCCACTCGGCCTTAGGCAGACTGACGTCAAAATCGATCAGCGAGCTGGCGCCGTCTAAAGGCGGGTTTCCAAAGCTGGCAAGGCCACCAACGACATCTCCAAACGACTTTCGGTCATTCAGAGGGCAGTCACCGGTAAGAGCCCAGACCAAGGCAAGCAGTAACTTCTTGGAGATGTATGCCTCAACCTGCTCGGGATCCAAGGGGAAGTCAGAGTGCTGTGCGTTGTACTCGATCATGTCGCGGACCGCCTTGTTCAAGAGCGAGAAGAGAGTGTTAAGCACGCGAGCAACAGTAAAGTCCATGATGTGGTTGAATGTTTGCGCCTCCTTGAGAGCCGAAAGAAGGAAGTCCTCCCCAGTAAGGTGGGCATTCAGGAGATCGGCAACCTGGGACTGAACTGCAAGGGCCTTTGCGGGGCTCTGTCCGGCCGTGACGCTGTCCTCGTCCAGATCCTCGAATGGCTTGGAACGGAGCGTCTCCAAGTAATGCTCTAGCATCATGACTGGCGAAACGGTATCCTCGCTGTACCAGACCATACCGCATCGACTGACGGTGGCGAGAGTGGCATATTTGAGGGTCTCAACCTCGAACATGATGCGAACATTGGCAGGCAAGTTCAAACGCTCACCGTTGGGCAGGGTAAGTAGTTTGTTGTCGTCCAGCACACTGTTCAAATTCTCAACCCACTCAGGGTCGACATCGCCGTCGAAAACAATCCAGTGGCGCTTGGAATCCTCGCCTCTGAGGTTGTCGACAATCTTTCGAAGGATGCTGGTAAACAGACCGTCCGTCCACTCGCGAGTGGTGGAGTCGAGATTTCCGTACAAGGCTTCTTTGGACATAACCTTGGAGTCGATGACGTGCGATACACCCTCAACGCCCTCGACTTTCTGAAGCGCATCGAGGAGGAGATTCCAAGCAGCCGATTTACCCGTACCAGAATTTCCCACCATCATCACACCGTGGTGAATCTTTTGGATCTGATACAGCTGGAGGACCTTCGTCATCCATGTGTCATTGACAACAAGCTGTCTTTCGGCTGCGAGGGTTCTGATGGCCTCCTCAAGAGCTTGCAGGTTCGCCGGCACATACTGGACGCCCGGGAAACAAGACTCCTCAACGTCGGTGAGGATTTCGACATCGCTTTTGATGAGCTTGGGCGCAATGGTTTCGCGAATGCTCTGGACAATGATCTCTGGCTCCACGACCTCCTCTGCGCCGAGACTGCCGTTGCTATCGGTAAGACGAGCACGCTTCAGGCCTCCGGAGCTAACGAGAACGCTCTTGAGGGCACGGAGCCCGAAGTCGTAGTGAGCCTGCTTCGACAGCTTAGCAGCACACTGGTCGAAGAACGGAACGGTCTGCTTGGACAGCTGCTTGGCCTGATTGAATCCCTGGGAGTAGAGCATGACTTCGGCGATGAGCTCCTTGTCGGGCTTGGACATTGCGACGCTGCGGAACAACTTCTTCAAATTGTCGGGGAGGTTGGAACGACCAGCATATCCCGGGTTCATGGTAATAAAGATACCAGTATTGGCGTTCACGCGGAGCTGTCGTCCAACCAGCTCGATTTGGGCCTTCTCATCTTCGGCCCCCTGCTTCAGACCAAGCTGGATGTTCTGGATCTGCTGCGAGACGGCTGACAAGATTCTCTCCTCGAGACGGTTGAACTCGTCGAAACACCCCCAAGCACCAACCTGGCAAATACCAAGGAAGATGCGTCCCATCGCCTGGAAGTCGAATGTGTCGTCACAGCAGAAGACCAACGTGAAGCGGCCAAGTTGAAGACCGAGAGCTTTGACCGACTCTGTCTTACCTGTTCCGGCAGGACCGTAAGGAGACCCACCCAATCGCTGTTGGAGTGCCTGAGTAAGGGTAAGGAAGCATCGATCCGTAAGAGGAGTTCTGACCAAGCGGTCGGGAACTCCAAGGTATTCGAAGCCATAGCTGAGCTTGGCGTTGGCCATCTTGACCTGCAGACGTTGAAGGAAATCGCCCTCAGGGTTATAAACATAGCGCATCTGCAGCAGCCACCAATAGTGGGTCGGTGTCGTGGCGTTGAGGTTGATGAGCTTCTCGATGGCGTCTCGCTGGTGAACACACTCGGTGATGAGCTGCTCGCACTTCTTGCGCTGTATAACCTCCAGATCGCCGAGCACGGTGTCCGCAAGCAGACGGAGTACTTGGACCTCCCGGTCGTAGAGGGACTTCAGCGTCTTACCACCATCGGCGAGGGATTTGTCGACAGCTGTGGTCCAGACAACTTGGGTCGCCAGGACGACAATCTGACTAGGGAACGCTTCCATGAACGCGTTCATCGCAGCCATCTCAATCTTTTCGGCTTCGAATATAGGAGTATATTGGCCGACAGCTTCCGCGAGGAGCTCGGCAAGAGTGTTTTTCATGCCGTTTTCCAGGAGCGCCAACCAGTCGTTGATCTTGGGGGTCTTGGCCAGTGAAATTTCCTTCTTGAGACGCACAACTTCGCCCTCCTTGGACGTGAAGCCAGAAATGATAGTCTCGTCATCCATTACCAAGCCGGAGAGACCAGCAAACATCTTCTTGAAGTGCTTGGCGATACGGAGGGTATCATTGCTGTTACCGATCATTTCAAGGAGGTCCTCGTCACCGACGAAGTAGAATCTGGGGAAGGATACGCGCTCCTTCTCAAGGTACTCACCCAGTGCCTTCTGGATCTTGTTCAAGAGCTCGGCAAGCCTCTCCAAAGACTTCTGCACGTTGGGGATGGTCAGGACGTCCAGGACGTACGGCTGCTTGTACACCTTCTTCATGACAGCAGAGAACTCGCTGTTGATGTTTTGGAACCTCGAGGACTCAACCGGCAGTAGGTGCTTAATGTCGGCATTGCCAGTGAAAACACCCTCCAAGTACACCCATTGTCGCTGAACGTCGATCCAGACGTCGAAGAGGACATGAACTCGGTTAAGCTTGTCCTCCCAAGAAGATGCTTCTTCTTCAAACTCCTTGTAATAAGGGGAATGCTTCATCGCCTGCAGCGAATTCAGGTTTTCGCTGCATTTGGCGAACAGATCGTCCCACCCGCGGATGAGGCGGCACTTGTTCTGGTAGTTGACGAGCTCAAGCCCATAGGTCGACCAAGTCTCCCGGACCTGCTTAAGAAACTCTTCCAAAGCCATCTCACCCTGCGCTTGGGCGATGATGTCCTTGACGATGACCTCTGTGGCAACAAGGTTGAGGTCCCATACATCACCAAGGGTCATCGAGACTGGCGAATACCGCTTGCCAGGCTTGATCTGCTTGTAGATCTTGGTCCAGTGACGGTCACGGATGGCCTCAGACTTGAGGTCCGTGAGGACAGAATTGACCTTGAGCAGGCCGCGAAGAATGGTCTGCACATGCTCAAAGGCAGCATATTGTCGCATGCGACTCGGCATTTCCTTGGTGCTTTTAATCAGGTCGTCAATCTTGGACCGGATCTTTCTGGGCTGGACTGCAGTCCACAAGATTTCTCGCGTCTCGTTAAGGCTGGCCCAAATGGTGGACAAGTTGGACCAAACGGACTGAAAGTCTTGGACTTCTTCCAAAATGGTGCTCAAGGAGGTATCTGCGGTTGCGGGAATGTCAAGTGCCTCCTTGGCCTTGGCAACCATTTCGAAGTCGGATTGCAGCTTGGAGATTCTGGACTCGAAAGCGATGAGCGTCGCAGACGCAACATCTGGCTGGATCGTACCGGAAACCGGCTTCTCGTCGTTCCACTGTGCAGCAACCTCAGCGATTCTGTCATTCACAATCTTGTCCTCTGCAATGATCTTGGACTTCAAGGCATCCGTCTGGTCCTGCACAATCTTGGATTTCTTCTCCAAGATCTCAGTAAGAGACTCCCACGAACTGTCAATCTGTTCGATATGAAGCCAGTCGTTGGAGAATTGGTATCGTTGTCGCACAAGAGTGGACTGTCCCTGCCTGAACATGTCAATCTCCGGCGCCCAGAGCTTCACGTTGCGTCGGCAAGACTGCACAACGGTGATGAACTGAACGGCCTGTGCGGTTGAGGAAGCGTCTAAACCCTGGCTCTCAAGATCTCGGCGAGCCTTTTCAATCTCGGCGTGGACTTCACGCATGCGGTTTCCGAGTCTGCTGGCAAACTTCATCAGGATTTCGTGTTGCCATTGGTCGTACTTGGCATTGACCTTGGTTTGGACCTGATCGTAGTCAATCGTAATGTGGCCAAACTGCCGGCTGACCTCTTGCGTGTCGAAGGTCTGGCGGGTCTTGCGGATTTCTTGAAGAAGCTGTAGCCATCTCGAGAGCTGGTCGCCCAGGGCCTCATACACCTGCTCTGACTGGAGATCCCAAAGCGACTGAAATTGAAGCCATTTGTCGACATATGTGCCAATCTCACGGAGCTTCTTCTCGACGGACACGTACACACGGCTCAAAAGATCGGTGCAATCGCTCGGAAGATCATCAAAGCGAGGCTCGTCCAGTGTGGTCGTTGTCAAGGTCATCTGGTAACGCGTGGCCTTGATCTTCTTAAGGTTGCAGACGATTCCCAGCCAGTCATGTAGCTGGACAAACCAGCTCGAGCGCGCGTACTCCAGAGGAGGATCCAAGTAGATCACCTGATTCCGCATGGACAACTCATGAATCAGGCGCTTGATTGTCGGTCCCTCCTGTACAGCTTCATCGCCGTGCTCGGTGATGTGCTTACGGCGACCGTCGTCAAGGTAGTCGTCCTCGAAAGCCTGAATCCAGGCTAGAATCGCGCCCTGTAGACGAGTCAAGAGCACCTCCTTGAGCTTCTGGTTCATGTTCTCTACCCAGTAGGGCAGGTTGACGTATTGCTCCAAATTGAGCTGGTCAACAGCTGTCTGAATAATCTCAAGGCGTGAAGCAAACGCGTTGGCTTCGTAGGGGCAGGTGTTGAGCTCAGCAAGCGCTTTCTCCACTGTTGCGTGGATCGACGCCAGGGACGCGGTCTTGGCCTGAAGAAGGGACACAGCAGCGGCGAACTCGCGGATGAAGAGGCTGTGCTTGCTCTCCGATGGCTTGGAAAGGCCAAACTCCGACACTGATGGTAGAGCGGCGTTGTTCTTTGTGGAGAAGAAGATTTCGTGCGAGTTGACGAAGGATTCCCATCGGAGGGGCACACCTCGGGATACCAAGGCGTAGACGTCGTTCCTGTATCCGTATACGAGGACAGCCTCCTCACCCATTTCAGAAATTTGTTTCATAGTCTGTGAGAAAGTACGGACGCTCTCCATGAGACTGACGGCGAATGGATAGACGCGCTTGGCGTCCTTGGATACGTTGTTGACTGAATGAGGGACGGCATAGTTCTGCCACATGAGGTTTCGTGTCTCCTTGAACAGAGTAATGACCTGAGGGTCGAAATTGACCAGAAGCTCATAGTTGCCGCCGGTAGATCGCATGCGCCGAATGTCGAACAGGAAGCCCGAAATAGAAATCTGACGGCGCTGAACGTCATCGAGCCAGGCTTTGTAAATGGTCTGCGTGTCCAACTTCTTTCTGAAGAGGTTGCTTTCGCTTTGGAGCTTCTGGCCTTCAGCATGAATGGCCCACTCTGAGCCCAATACGTCCTCGACCTTCTTCATGTAGTTGTCAAGCTGATGTTCAATCTGTCGAGCCCAGATGATGGCACCAGAAACAGGGGGTAGATCACGTAGCTGAGCCATGGCATGAGCCTCGGAATGGCCATACTGCTGCTTAAAGCGCTCGTGGAGGCCGTGGATCGCCTGCTTAACATGCTCCATGAGCTGATTCTGGTACTCGGCGATGGCACCGCGAATCTTGGGACGCACGAAGAGGGCGTTGAACTTGGAAAAGACGCGGAACATCTCGTTTGCGTTCTTGGCTGTTGCCAAACGATCACGCAGGCGCGCGATGATGGAGTTCTCAACTCTTGAAGTCCTCTCGTTGTACATGTTCTCGGCCTTGGCCCATCTTTCAGTGCCTTCAGCGGAGACATCCAAGAGGTCGACGTTCTTCAGTGCCTCCCAAGCCTGTTTGACCTCTTCGACGGCATCCACATCGCCCATTTCCTCGACGACAACGACACCATTAGTGCCGGTTGTCTCGGTCAAGCCGCTCACAGTAGCCTTGGGGCCGAGCACATTGACAATGGTACGTTGCAGTTGCTCATGGTTGTCGCGGAATGTGCTGACATACTTGAGACGACCTTGAAGCTCTGCGTGCTTGGGGTTGACCTTGATGGGAATGAACTTCTCGTTTCTCCGACGCGTAACTTCGCGAGCCACGTTAGTGAACTCCTTGATGCTCTCATCCCAGGTGGTAAATATGTCGTCGCACGACTTCATGATGGCCTTGAACTCGGCATAGTCGAGGTTCACGAGCTCTGTACCCGGCAGCAAGCGGTGCAGCACCTCATCCAGGTCGCCGGAGATGGCTTCCACTAATGGAAGCGCCCTTCGAATGGGGTAAGGGCAAATCCTCAATTTGCGGTTCAGGTGGCCAAAAATTTGCACGATAGCGTCCTTGACCTTGGATAGCGACGTAGCAGAAAGCAGTTCGTCAAGCGGAAAGTCTCTCATGAGCTGGTTATACTTTTGGACCTTCTCCATGGCCTCCTTCAAGCCGGTATCGGCCGTGAAACTGACAGTCGCCTGGAAACGCTTCGCATGCTTGAGGATCTCCAAAGTCAACAAAACTCCCTCACTGCGCAGCTGGCCTTCAATTCCCTCCAAAGCTGACTCCATGGACAACCAGAAGTTAACCTCTTGACTAGCGGTAAACTTGAAGTCCTTGGCGTTGTCCGCAGGGTCCCTGGTCATTCTGGTAATGACTTGGATAGATTTGATCCAGCTGTTCACGTTGTTCTGCAGACTGTTCAGGAAGGTGCTGTCGGAGAGTACGGCACTAGGGATGAGATCAAGAGTCGGCTTCGCGTGTCGCGAGTCGGCATCCTCAAGCGCATTCTGCACCATGGTGTGGAACATCAGGGACACCTCGGGAATTTCGACGTTCTGCTGCAGATGCAGCAAACTCAGCTCAAGATCGTTCCATCTCTTCTTGGTGACGGGGATTCCCGTCTTAGAATCCACATCGGCCCTTCCCCTGGCACCGTTGGCGAGTTGGCTCCGGGTGTTGGCATCGAAATAGGGCGCAAGCGCATTGTGGACGTAAGAGTGCAGAATCTCGAAGGGCGAGGTGGAAGGTCCTTGTTCCCCTGCAGTAGCATTCAGAGTGGCAGGTCCCGGTAGGTTGGTCAGAAGAATCTGGGATGTCAGAGGTAGCACGGGATCGATGGGACCGGGGCGTTGCTTGAGGAGGACGAGAGACGCCACAGTCGTCGGAGAGGAGGAGATTTCGGTCGTCAAGGAGTATGTATGGGAAGGTGACTCTGCGAAAAGGCGGTCAGCAATGAGTCCATTCAGCAAGCAGCTCGCGAAGTGGGTCAGACGAACTTGAATCCTCGGCGCCGTTCGGTATCGTAGACGCGGGCACAATGTCTTTCTGAATATACAGAGTATTTGGGGTGTCGGTCGCGAAGCGGGTGCAACGCTGGAGGGTGTCGGGGTAGCGGTGTTTGTGAAGCAAGCTTCCAGGGCTTTCGAGGTCTTCATTGGTGGCGCCGAGAGCTATCTGGCAAGCCAGAGCAATGTGATCGAGGACGCGGTTCGGATCGATCGAGGGGTCGGCCGCAGGAGAGGCGACGCCGTTCGCTCCCGGAATCTGGGGCGATGCCACCTCCATGGCAGCTATTGTATTTTCGGACGGGGGGAGACGGTATTTACAAGGACGAACTCGGCATCATCGTGGGTACGACGGTCGGCAGGAAAGGTGGTGGTGGACAACAGGTCTGTCGAGTCAGAGTGAGACCTCAGGGGCGATGAATCGACCAGGCCGCAGAATCAATAAATCGGTTGCCCGGAAAAAAGAAAGACGAAAAGAAAAAAAAAGTTAGCTGAGGGATGGTAATGAACCTTGGTGGACCGGAGAATAGGGTATCACGTAGTCGAGAGTTTTGATCGTCGCTTGTCGGTGATTGTTGCAGCTGGATAATGCGTAGCTCGAGTTGTTGTCGTCGTCGGATGTAGATTGTTGACTTTCCTCGCAGATGAGCGTTCCTAGACAGTGAGTTGTCCACGGCCCACTTTCACGTTCCCTTGCTTCGGTCACAGGAAGGAACGGCGAAGAAGGTACCTTCCCTGAAGGTCTGTAAGTTTTACGCGACCAAGCAGTCCCTTGTCGCGACGGCATGTGTCAGGAGGGCGATGGCCACTAAAGCAAATGGAACCGTGTCCCACCTGCAGACCGCTTGTCTCATATGATTGGCCCTTTTGATCCTGACATGGGGAAGCCAAGTCCCTTTAGTCTCGCCAAATCAAAGCTCCGAGATGGACGTGATGGGTCCCCTTTTTTTCTGTGCTGGCAAAATGCTGGAGACGGAGCTTAGACACGCTGGCGGAAGGATACCCGCATGCTACAGCTACCTGCCTATCTACGTACCTTGGTGCAACAAATTGCGGGAGTACGTGTCAGGCAAGGTAGGTAGCTACGTAGTGCATCGTTCAACCTGCTTTGTTTCGGATCATGGAGACTGATTTGCAACTTACATCCCTTCCCAACCAAACCCAACCACTGAATACTGCCTTAAAGATACCTAAGGTCGATCCAAAGTACAGTGCAAGACCCTCCCCTACCTCAAGGTATTCAAAGCACTTCATGTCTTGCTGAAGCTTAATATGACAGTAGGCACCTTCTGAAACCTTACATAGGCGAACAGCTTTCTCCTTCTTCAACATCTTAGCCCCAATTTCCACCCCAATTACTGTGTAGTACGAGGTATTATCACTCCAGGCAAAATTGAGTAGGGAGGAAAGCATTGACAATATCAGAACAAACCCCGGCATGCCAAAAGAATCATGCAATCTCCGCCTTCATTTAGTCTCATAGCTGTTTACCTCTAATTAGTCGCCTCTCGTTGGGCACTTTAGTTAGTGCGGTTCCTACCTAGACTGCCACCAACGGTAGGTAAGTAGTCTCTGATACCTTGACCGAAGATGCAGCATCCGGCGCACTCATGCCTTGCCCCACCAAAAACAACACACTGCACCGGGCTTGGCCGGCGCGGCTAAATCTTCAAAAAATGACGTTGGCCGACATGTCATCCACGGACTACGACAACAAAGGCCTAGACATTCGCCGCCTTACATACAGTGTTGCCTTGAAACCGCCAGCATTACCCCATGTTAGAAGTCATAATTCCCACGCGTTGAAAGGTAAAGATCTGAATGCTTCAATCATGTTCGCGATATTTGCTGGTGTTTAAAGTCCGCCCGATGCAACCCCCCCCCCGTCCCCCGGTCGAACAGCAGACAAGGAAAAAGAAACCAAAAACCGACAAACCAGTGTGGTCCCAAGCTCTAATGATGAGACCTCGGTACACGACCAAACAAAACCCAACTCCCTTCCGATACAAACACCCAGTCCCTTTCTGCCTTACTCTCTGAACTACCAACGGCCATGCTTCCGCGAGAAAAGATAGCATTGTAAAATCCCGTACTGAATTCCAAAACCTGAACCCGTCCCGCCATGCAAGAATACCCGTTGGATTTGCATTTTACCTCTTTCAAAACTCAGTTGCCATTATTGCCCGGGCCCCCGGTCTCTGGTCCTCCGAGCCTTTCTCGTTGAACCATGACGCGCTCGTTGCAAATGTCGATAAACATTTCAAATCTTTGAATGATCTGATCCTTCTCTTGGATTTTCTTTTTCAGTTCGTCAACCTCCTTTTGCTTCTCTTCCTTGTATTTATCGAATTCTTCCCGTGCCTTGGCAATCTCCTTTCTTAAATCCGCTCGGATCCGCTCTTCAGCTGTCGGGTGTGGTTTGCTGTATATGGCCGGTCGGTTCTCAGCCAGACCAGTTGCGACTTTTTGGGGATTCCGGTTGATTGCGGCCCGGGCGTTGTAGATATCGCGAGGAAGTAGAGGGACGTGAGGGTTTTCGTTTTGAAGTATTTCCAATGTCTCGTTGACACTAACCCCTGTCGAAGAGTCAGCGACTGCTCTTTCGTTTGTTGTTGTTGTCTTTTTCGCCGGCTCACCGTTCTCTTTAAGAGCTTTGACGGCGGCGACCATCTTGCTGTCCAGCTTGCGAGCAGCCGGGTGGAGAAGAGGGCTTTCACTCGGCCCGTGGTTGTGCTGCAGATGCTGCGGATCGGGGCGGTATCGGATCGTCCACTGCGTTCGTTGCTCGATGGCAAAAAAGCCAAACTGGCAATCGCATTTGCGAGAGGACGTTTTACGCTTGCGGAACTCGGGGCTGACGCGGCTGGGAGGCTTGCCTGCTCTGTCGCAGACAAATAGAACCTTCTTGAGGCCAGGAACCGTTTTCTTGGACCTCCCAATGACGATGGCATAACCGACAGAAGTGCAGTAAGCAAGGACGCTCTTATGGACCGCCTCCAACGTGGGATAGCTCCCTCCTTCCGGGGGAGCTGACATCATCTCCCCCATGGGCGTTCGGGGAACGAACGGCGTCCCGTCAAGCATCTTGGGTTCGAGGGAATCGCCGTCCTCGGCCTGGGTCTCGACCTCCATACTGTCCCCATGGTGCTCACTGGCCTGGGCCGGCGTCTCTGGACGAGGCTGGGCAGGTTGTTGTACCTGCTGGACTTGAGAAACCTGGGGGACCTGCTGGACCTGCTGGGCCTGCTGGACCTGTTGCGGAACCTGCTGTATTTGCTGAACCTGGGGAACCTGCTGCTGCACCGTAGGCTGCGGCGTAGATTGGGACAGAGTCTGTTGAGCTTGCGGCGGAGTTTGGTGGGAAAGGATCGGGTCGTTCTTGATTTGCTGCTGGTTCAAGCCCTGTTGGCTCAAGTTCTGTTGTCCAAGGTTCTGTTGGTTCAGGTTTTGTTGCCCAAGGTTCTGTTGTTGCTGGCTGAGACCGAGCTGTTGACTCAGCTTTTGTTGCTGGGTCAGGTTCTGCTGTTGATGCTGTTGAGCAAGGTTCTGTTGCTGCTGCTGGCTGAGTGTCTGCTGTTGACTCAAGCTTTGCTGTTGATGCTGTTGGTGGGCCTGGTGGGCTTGGTGTTGTTGGTGCTGCTGGTGTTGTTGATGCTGTTGGTGCTGCTGATGGGCCTGGTGTTGTTGATGTCCCTGATGTTGACGCTGGTGTTGCTGACCGAGGCCTTGTTGTTGACTCAAGCCTTGCTGTTGACCCAAGCCCTGCTGCTGACCTAGGCCTTGCTGCTGGCCCAAGCCTTGCTGTTGTCCGAGACCCTGTTGCTGGCCCAGTCCTTGTTGCTGGCCTAGGCCAGGCTGCTGTCCAAGACCTTGGTGTTGCCCAAGGCCTTGCTGCTGGCTCAAGCCTTGCTGCTGGCCGAGGCCCTGTTGTTGACCGAGACCTTGTTGTCCTCCCAAGCCTTGTTGTTGTCCGAGACCCTGCTGCTGGCCCAGAGGCAAGAACATGGAGGGAGCGTTCTGCTGGGGAATCTGCCTTTGAGGAGGCCCCCTCTGGCGGCCGAGGGCGGCGGCATTGGGGATATGGCTCGGCGGACGCGAGTTTCCGTTGACGTTGCCATTGACGGGAGTCGGGGTCTGAAAGAGATGATGAGGGTATTGTGCCTGGGGGGGTTGCTGGGGCGTGTAGGCTTGTTGTTGATAAGGCGACGCGTTATGAGAGCCAGGCGATGGCTTCTGGGTAGGATTCGCGTGGAGGGGCGGAAAACCTGGGCCACCGTGACTCCGTCGAATGCCGCCCGGCTGGGGAAAGGCGAGGCCGGGATGGGGATTCGGACCCGACTGCCCCAGGCTCGACATGTTGTCGAGAGGAGTAAAGACGTGTCGGGGTCAAAGAAAGAGAAGGGCGGAAGGGAAGGAAGGAGGAGTGGAAGTTGGATTGCTGCGTGTGTGAGGGTGATGGGAGGGGGGTCGTCGAGTCGGCCTGTTCAGCAAAGGCGAATGGAAAATCAAGACGCGGACCGGGACGTGACAGGCCCAGCACGACAGGCTTTAGGTCGAGCGAGGGTGAGGGCGTGTGCTTGGGCGTCGACGTCTGTCGTCGATAAAACCCTCGAAGTCGATGAGCCTCCGCTATCGTAAATCGAATCCGCAAGATGCTCAAAAGGATGCAACAAACGAACCCTTGAATGTGGTCTGGGGGTGTCGATAATGGGGGGAGGGAGAGGCGTGGAGTGTGTGTGGGTTCTGGGAGGTGTGCACAGAAAAGACGTGGAAGGGGGAGGAGCAAACATGCGAGGTGAAGGGTGGTGTGTGAGAAAGAGAGGGCGGCGGACATGGAAGAGACCTGGGCGCCGAAGGGGAGGGGGATGGGAGGCCAGAGAGTCAGGGAGAGCCAGAGCCAGAGCCAGAGCCAGAGCCAGCAGGGCAGGCAGGCAGTAAGGACCGGGAGCCAAAGGGTGTCGGGGGAGGGGAGGGAGGCAGCACAGTGAGGGCCTACCTACCTTAGCCTGAAGGGAGGATTCAAATTTTCTGTGGCGCGGGCCATTCACCTCTCCTTCCATCTGACGCTTCTGACCTCGTTGGTGGCCGGGGGAAGGGGCCGGATGCTAAACGCTGATTCGTGTGAAAGGAAAAGAACGGACGGAATTGTGGAGTCGAGGGAGCCGTTCAGCCAATTGTACCAGATCAGGCAGCCGAAACTGAGAGCTTACACGTGATCTGTCTCTATTCTTACGTTGTACACCAAAGCAACCTTCGATAATGATGTCACACCTGAGGCCAGAGCGCGTTTTTCTTCCACTGTTGGATTTCTTTTTCGAAACCGGCCCCGACATTCAGCGCAAAAAGATTAAAAAAATCAACAAAAACAATAACAACAGAACGCGAAAGACAACGTGTTTCGTTTGAGGGAGGGAAGGAGGGGAAATTTTTTGAGGAATCGGAATCGGATTGTTAGTGCAATTCATATCATACGCGCAATAGCAATTATGAGGCTCAATTTCTCTCGCGAAGTTCAACACCAGCCGCGACAGGCCATTGACCTCAGGGCGTTTACCCACGTCTACTGAACAGACGCAGAGGCGTGTGATTTGGAAGAGAACAAAAGGTTGCATGTGGTCTGACTGCAAGGCTTGTGGATGCCGAAGTCGCTCTTACGCTGGTGGTGCTAGCACTGGCAACTGATTCAACTCGCAAGTTATCAGTCATTCCCCTTTCGCAGCCTACTTGCTGTGTGTTTTTTTTTTTTTTTTTTT
>MPGH01000088.1:1605526-1667946 GCA_001937105.1 Colletotrichum chlorophyti
CCCGTCAGATCAACCATGGGTGTGTTGAACGCCAACATCCTGCCTCAATTCAGTGCGTCGTCCGACGCTTCGACGGCTCGCTACAGCACATAGATCCCCTTGGAAGCCCGCAAATCAGCCCTACACTCTTCCACTCCCCATAGACCCTGCACTGTAACTGGAAACGGAAACGGAATATTGTGGTGAGGAGCATACGGGTCTGTGCTCCGCGGGTGTCTTCGCCGCTGCTTTTTCAGTGGGGTCATCCGTCAGAGGTGGTGTGTCTGCAAGGACCTATCCCTGCCCACACCATCGCGTTGACCAACAATTATACCTAGACTCACATCGGGAAATCTGAGTTCACAGCCAACTTCAACCTGATATCCGACTTCATGGCGAATAGCCTGTGAATCTTGTTCCTGCAGTCATAAATAATGACACGCCTGATATCCTATGTTTTTTATCATCGCCAAATTCGAGTTTATAAGTCACACAACGCAACCCATCTTTCACGGCCCTCTCCCAAGATATGTGCGGAGCCCCTCAAATCAGTTGGTATCTAATGCGCCAGAACCCCAGTCCTCGCTCCGTCATGTCCCTAAGTAGTTATCTATCGAAAAATCGTGGTTAGGAAAAGGGAAAGGGAGAGAATAACTGAAAAGAACACAGCTGCGACGAGCTGTACTTTCCCTCCCCAATATTAGTCTTTCGTTTTCCTCTTCCTCTTACTCGGCCTCCGCTCGCTTTCTTCCCCAACAAAGTGGCCTTTCGACTCCTGGTGTTGTTTCAAGTTGTCTGCTCGGTTCGTGAACTCGCTAGTACAACCTGGGAACGGGCACCGATATATCTTCGGTGGTTCGCTCGAGTGTTTGTTCTTCATGTGCTTCGCCATACTGCCCTTGAACCACTGCGGGTCGCCCTTGGGTCGATATCCGCAGATCCGGCAACCGTCATCTGCCTCTACTTCGACCTTCTGTGGCAAACTGCCTGAGGGTACGGCGAGAGGTCCCGTTGGAGAAGCGTTGTGGAGCGCCACCAAGTGAGGAGGTGCCTCGAGGTTGCCAGCTGCCGGAATCTTACTACTAACGCTGAATGTCGCGGCGGGAACTTGCGGTGCGAATGCGATAACCTCAGGCTCGATACCAGGCAGTAGCTCGGATGTCGTAACTTGTCCTTCCGCCATGAAGCTGTCTAAGCTCTCGTAGAGGCCCGTCGTAGTGACTCGCATGAATTCATCCAGGTCGCCCTCTACGGGCGTTTGCTGAGGGTGCTGGATGGCCTTCTCAGACGCCTCTTTCTGGACAATCCCGGAGAGTATGGTTTTCATGAGGTCGATGCCGTGCCTGTGGTATATCGTACGCGTGATACCCGTGAGAGGCTCCTTGTACAACCCTTCAAAATGCACGCGGACCTGCGGTACGTAGCTGTCGAAGTATTCTTGCGGTGGAATACAGCCCTGATGCGATGTCAGCGATGACTGCCCGTCCTTCTTACAATAACCCTTACTTTGCCAGCTTGTATGAGCTTGAGTTCGGCCCTCCTAACGCTCCGAATCTTGCCACTGCGAATGCGCTTCAAGGCTCGCTCAGACTTTGGGCCTAGACCAACTACATGGGAAAACTTCCGACAAAGCTGGGTTTTCACATAAGTCAGAGCCGTGACGAAACCTTCGTCGATTGGCATGTTGACGCTGAGATCAAAAAGATGCGATGTCCAAAGAGTTGATGCCATCACTTCAGTCGACTCTCGTCCGCGGCTCGACAGAGCTGCATGTTCCAGTTCTGCGTTTTCAGAGTCAGCACTAATGGGATGATTCCAACGTAGAAGAAAAACTCACCATCCAGAAAGAAATGCGCTATGTCCACAAGGATGTCATAGTTAGGTCGGTAGGTGGACGATGCAGCCGCACATTCCTTGCCTTTAGAGCTCGATCTATAGATGGAGCCTTCGCGGTGTTCCGATAAAAGGACAATCATTTCGTCGGCCGAGAGATCCAGCGGTCCCCAAATTGCAGAGGCTAGTTCGAGATAAGCCGGGCGTTCCCAGGTGGTGAGCATGCTGCCGTACGAAAAGGCTTGGGCGAAGAGCTGTTTTGAGCGGTTGCGAGTGTCGTCTTCGTGGACGATAATGGAAAGCGCATATGTGATATGAACGAAGCAGAGAATGCCAATGCCAGATGTCGGTTGTCTCCCTTCAATAATCTCGTTGAGCGTCATGAGACCGGTGTCGGCGATCTGTGCCGGTGATAGACTCCGCAGCTGTCCGGCAAGAGGATTTTGCGAGAGGTATTGTAGCTTCTCTACCGAGAAGCTTATGTGGGCTTTGAGAGCGTCCCAGGCTGAACCGACAAGAGAATTGGCGTCAGCAGCATGGAAAGACGTCGAACTCACTGCCGTCTTGTCTGTCATGAAAGGGACATCTTGGGCCTTCTCGGAGGGTATGGTAGAGGTGTCGTTCGGTTTCGCTGCGTTTGTCAGTGTCTCGAGGGGCAGATACGGTTGATTGTATCCAAGGTCGTCTGGAATGGTCACCGGAAGCGGGGGAAACATCACATCCTCGGCTGGAAGCTCTGAAATGACGCTATGTGGCATGCTGTAGTTTGAATACCGACTTGCATTGGAGCAACCTCGAGACAGATTTCCCATATTGCTCATGTTGTCACAAGTTGGCGACGTTATGCTGGTCTCGGCGCTCGTCCAGAATCCACTGAAGGCAGAGGCCGGAGAGACCAGATCAGTGGTAGCAGTGCTTGCAGTCGACCTCAGCGAGGCACTAGGAGAAAGGTGTTTGGTGCGGGTCGCCGGCTTATGAGGTTTGTCATATTGTCCAAGACCGTGCGTGTAGACAGACAGCGACGGCCGGTCCAGTCTCATGACGCTCTCGGCCGTGTCGAAACTGCTTTGCATTGCCCAGTCCAAAGGAAGGTCCGGTATCACAGACATGGTTGGCACAAACTCCGTCGGCTGGAGATCTACAGAGCCCGCTGGCTTGATCTCCGTGGGGTTGTCGAATGTGTTTGTTGGTAGAGGAGACGGAACTTCTCTGGAATCAGCCTCAAGGATTTCTGTTGAGGAGGATAGCTCAATCTCGCAAGGTTGTACATGCAAAGAATCATAGCTCGGTGGTTGTGCGGTGGCCAAGTCGACGGCATGGCTGATGGCGAGATCAGGGACATGTTGGGCTTTGGATTTCTGACCCAATGATGAGAAAAAGTCTTTTGCGATGGACATGATCCTACGTCTCTTCCCAGGATGGCCGAGACAACGTTTGCATTTCCCGTCGGTGAACTTCTCGGCTTTGCCACACTCATAGCACCAGTACTCGCCCGTAGATAGCTGATCACAAGAGTACAGGTGCCTAAGCATGAGCTCGTGATTCGGGAATCTCTTCCGGCAGCGCAACAAAGGACATTCGAGACGGTCAGCAGCCGTCATTTTCTGGCACAAGTTACGCTGGACGGCGGCCCAGACGATGAACCTGTGTAAAGCACATTGATCTGGGGATATATTGCGAGTGCTACGAAGCTGGTCAGCGAAATGACACTTGTCGCGTCCGTCTTATCCAAGCTTCGTGTGGAGGGTCACTTCACGGTGCTCGAACTTACACGCATGATGGAGAAGCGGTGGAGTCAATGGACGAGCGGATAGACGAAGACGACGATGATGAGCTTGTCGAGTACGAGTTTCGGCGGGACGGTCTCCGAGTTAGGCGTGAAGGGGTGAAAGCGCGTAGGGCTGAAGGGCTCTGATTGAATGAACGACGGTCGTCCCCCAACGGCAACAGCGACGTCTTGGACTCCATGGTCCCCCCCCCGTAATCGAGTCGTCGAAATCAGAAGGACAAGATGGCCGATGAAGCTCCTGTATGGTCAGTGGCGATGGGTTGGCCGAACGAGGACCAATCCGCCACCCATTTTGTTTTATTCATTTGTGTGCTGAGTGAAGCTTGCGAAGTTGGATGTCGTAAGAAGAATCCAGGACTCTGCAGCTTTCGTAGGACTTGGATTGCGGGTCGGGACTGTGGCCGGCTGAAAAAGGGTGGCCTCCCACCCCCCGGCAGATGCTGTGCGCTCGCTGTAGGGAAGCGAACATACGGTTGGCCAGAGGGAGCACAAGCCCGAGAGGCTTGGGGAGGTGTCAGCGTGTAAGCGGGCATGGTGACATTGGCGTGGACCTGAGACCTCGTTCATCGCTGCGACGTGAGCAACTAGCTTGCCAAAACCAACAGACAGTGGGCCGGCGGCGGAAGCGGAAAGCGGCTGGCGGTGGATGAACCAGCCCAAGACTCAGCCCATGTTGAAGAGGACTCGGATGTGTGCCACTACCGATCGAGTGGCATACTGGGTGTAATTGTTAGCGAAATACTTCGTGGCTTGGCTGGACATTGCGAGATGTCCCAGTTAAGAAGGTCGGGCTGTCGGAGATGCTACCTGGAGAAGATAATGCATCGAATCTCCTTAGGTTTCTCGGGTATGGCAGCTTACCCAAGACAACTCTTCTTCTGCTCGAAAGAGACGTTTCAAATCTGTACTGCCTCTCGCCACTATGTTGTATTTCGCGTCTGTTCGGCCAACAGTGTAGGACTTCCCCTTGGCCCAAGATGCCAAGCAAGACAGTCTTGAAAGTTTTGCAGTAACAGGCCAGCTGCAGATTTGATCGAGTCCTACACCAACCACGCTATCGCATGTGTGCTGAGCGCAAGGCACACTGGGAGTCCGACCAGCCCAGTTGGCCTAACCTGGCTCAACCACACGATTACGGAACGGTGAGCCGCCACTTCTTAACACATTGGCCGATGACAGAGCAAGAGAGGTCCTGGGTGCACAGGTGAATGACGACATAGCTGTGGCTTGGGCTTGGGCTTGGGCTTTGCACAACTAATGAGGAATTGGCTGATGAATACGAGGTCAAGAAGGCTGAGCTTTCTAGCGTCTCAAGGACGTCGATACAAGGTCTCGATAGACAGGACTGCAGACGCGTGGACCGTTCGATTGGATATCCTATAGTATAGGAGCAGGGATTGGTGGATATGATGGTAAGAAACGAAAGAGAAGTACGAACAGATGGTTGAAACATACATCGTTCAAAAGACCCGCATGGAGTGCGAGGAAAAGATGAAGAACCACATCGGTACCTCGATAAATGTGATGGTGTTGCGATCGTTAACGGACTCAACCTTCAGGTACCCAAGATATTGTAGTAAGGTACCCGTTAGGCGCCTTGCCGTGCTATAGGAAAGCAATATCCGCAGCAACATAATGTTATCCCACACTGCACAGGTGCTGCCGACCGTGTCGAATGCTCTCCCTGTTTACCTATTGGTGTAAATGAAACGAATACCCGTCCTCACGTGCGTAATTGGCTTCCCGACAAAGTATCCCTAGCTGACAACCGTTAGCCAGATAAAACGCCGTTCATCACCAGTCGTTTCGGTCGGACGCGATTGGACATGAACCTTGCTGACCAAATCATTCACTCAGTCCAGCCCAAGGACCTTTTCCATTTATCTGGTCTTACTGATACCAATGGTGTCCGAGGACCATATTCCCCAGAAACGACCACAAAGCCGTTAGCCTGCACGTACAGACGATATGGGGTAGTCAGCGTTGGTTGATACGGAGACTATCCGAGCAGCTTCCCAAGGGAGATCTGGAGACTTCTTCGAAGTGGAGACCGGATCCCGTGCAGTCGACGGACAAGAAGAGCAACCGGCCAGGAAAGTTGTTGTAGCTTGTCGATTGGCAACTAGCAGAAGTCACTCACGGACACGTCCACAAAACTCCGACCGCTCGAGTTACAAGAAACGATGACGATTGATGGCCAAGCCAAGTCCAGTCGACTCCGAGCAACGTATTCGAGTCGTTCATTCAACCTCAAACGGGGCAGCTTAGTGTTTTCGTCGTTTCAACCTCTTCATTGCCCACAATTTATGTGTCCTCCCGAAGATGCCATGTCTTGCACGAAGAGGCCCTTCAGCTGGGGAATCTTGCTCAGCTCAGGCTACATCTACACCTAGACTCCTCACATTCCCACGCCACCACCCTTCATGCCAACGACCCTCTCTCAGTGTACAACAATCAACTTCCACAAACAGCACCGGCAGGTTTAAGGAATTATGCATCGCACAACATCCGCAGTATTGGCTCGCAAACTATAGCCGCAATTTCAACCCAGAGTAATCAGGCCATATAGCAAGACGCATCCATATTGGTGGCCACGGAGGTACACACCAAGGCAACGAATCGGCTGTTCAACAGTACCGCGCTGTACTGCTCCAGACTAATAACGAAGATGCCATGGGTCCAAGTAGTTCGTCAGTCAGGAGAGTCCGCCTCTTACGCCGGCTTCCGTGGTTGAATTGCTGTCAGTGACCGAAGACCGCTCAGACGGGTCCCTTGGGGCTGCATTGATCGTCAAGCCTCGTCGAGATTCAATAAAATAATAAAATATCAGAGCAATCGCTGGCATAAAAGTCTCCTCGTTTTTGGGACGATCCAGGAATCCCGCCAGACTTGCGAAGCTTTCATTGCCTGGCCCATCCTTGGGTAACAGCACATGCCCCTAGCGGTGTTGTTCTCTACACATTCGCTCAGGAATGTTCCTCGTCTGGACCGACAGACACCATCTCGCCAAAAGGGAAAACTTCATTTCCCACATTCCAGATGAACGAGAGACTGTTTGACAGTAATTTGGACGTCTCGCCGGTGGCCAATGCCTCGGTGACAAAGTCATATAGGGCTCCCCTTTCCCCTTCCCTCCTGTTGAGGCCCTCTGGACAGTTCTTCATTGATCTCGCTCACATTCGTTTAGCCCTTCACTGCGACGGCTTCTTCATTCAGCCTCTTTCCCCCTCAGGACTGATCATTGATGGAAAGCGAGACATACCTGCATCTACACTTGACTTCACATTAGTGCCCCAAAAATGGTCTCGAACAAGCAAGCTGCTGCGGCCCTAGTTGCGGCGTCCTGCTCAGTGGTTGCCCGCGCAGGCGCTGTCCCCGGTAATTTCTTCGAGCTCGGCGAGAGAGCCCCGTTGCCATCGATCCCCGCCGGCGGTCTCCTGAAACGCCAGGTCTCCGGAGGTTTCCTTGACACCGACGTCCCTACCACCAGCAACTGCGACGTCGCAGCCACCTTCAGCCTGAACACATTGGGGCAGCTGGTCGTCGGAGACGAGGTCATCTCGGTGAACCCCGGCACGGCGTTCATCCCACTCCGGCCCATCAGCCCGCCGGGCAGCATCACCGTCACATTCAGCCTCAACAACGGCGCGCTCACCTGGTCCAACCCGGAATTCTTCGGTGGCCAGGCCGGCTTCTGCCAGGACACCAACGGCCAGGTATATGCCACGTTCAGAGACCCGAGCGTGGCCGGGTCCTCCCCCCCGAACTGCCTCCCCGTCCGACTCGGGCCCGTCGTGGGTACGTCAGGGAACTAAAAACACATTCCGGCTCACGCGGAAGACGCACATTTGCTAACAGCGACGTCCAGCTTCAACATGCCAGAACGGCGCCATCGTGTCTGGTAGCACAACCAGCACCGCGGCGGCGACGACTGGGCCGGGCACGACAGTCACGACCGTCGAGGGCACCGTCATCGGCACGGGCACCGACGGCAGCGTCTTCACCACCGTCACCAGCTTTGAGACCACCATCGGGCCCCCCATCACCACGGGCCCGGACGCGACAGTGACGTCGGCCGCCGTGGTCGACAGCACGCTCACGCTCCGCTCCGGCCTGTTCGCCGAGACGAGCTTCAGGTACCCGGCCGGGGCGGTGTGCAGGATCATCACCGAGTCCTGGATCCTCGGGGAGACGACCCTCCTCCCCGCGCAAACCACGGCCGTTTAAGAATGCGTTGGATGGATACAATAGTTGCGGTGGTGTTCTGCTGATGACTTATATGGCGCATGGTACATTTCAATCTTTTAGCTCTGAGTATGGCTGGCTGCAAAGTAGGTTAGCGGAGCGAGACGATAATAGAACGTTTTTTGAACGAGACAGGGCATCTCGGTCCGTCAGCCAGCAGTAGCACAACCAATGGTGGGGGTGTCAAAGGTCTTGTCATATGAGATAGTGCAGATACCGGAGCTTCACCGTTCTGTTCGGTTTTCAAGATGATCATAGAGACGTCATTCGGCGGACGCCTCATGCGAACGGGCGGCGTCTCCTGCATCTCACGCGATAACATTTGACCTTTGGTTGGAGTCTGATTCAGTGTGGGGGGGCGCATCGACATCAGTCAGTAGTTGATAGGAGGCTTCTCACACCACATCCCGCTCAAGTCGACGTCCGCAGGACCAACACACTTTTTCGGATTACAAGGACGCTGGCGGTGCCGCAAAAGTCTGAAGCTCTCCTGTCCGGGTAGGCCGGTCGAGAAATGGGGATGAGATCGTCCAAGAGCGGATGGCAGATGCGATAGCGTTCGTCATCGTGCGAGGTAGTCAGCCAGAGGNAAACTTTCCCGCGAAGCCCGTGTCAGAAGATCTTGGTGATGCCAACCGCTCCGACCTGTGACATAGATCAGGCCAAGCGAACGCGATTGGATACAGGGGACCAGTATGGAGCCGCCTCGGGTGAAGAAGATGCCTCTGAATAAGCACCATTGCGGAATACGAAGAACCAGCCAACATCTCGGGCGAGGGATGATTTTGTGTCCTCGGAAATCCAACCTGATCAACAACTTCACAATTGATAACTTGATTCCGCCTCACCTGCATCATTGCGCGACCCCCATGTCCATGTCGGTCAAGATGATCTCGCCTGACATGCTCAAAGCGTTCGCTCTCACCGGCCGTACCGGACTGCCGGAGCGTCTTCGCTATCAGCTTTGCCTGGCTTGTCCAATGCCTGCGCACCACTCCCAACGCCAATGTTTCTAATCCGCGCTCCCCCTCCCCAGTCGGCGGGCTTGACGCCAACCACCAACACAGGAAGTGACGCCAGAGACACAACATCTTGCAGAATCGCCATTTCTTGAGGTTGGTCACTTCTTCCCATACCGTCCCGTTCCATCCCACCCCATCCCATCCCATCCCATCCCAAGCCCAGCCCAAGCCGGTCTTGTCGTCCGATACCGAGCATGAACTGGAAGAAGTCCACGCAATGCGGTATCACCTTTGGCTGTCAATGTGAAAGCTGCGACGAAATGACGAATCCTCGAAACGCTCGAGGGCTCAACGGACGCCAAAAACGGCGCGAGACCCTAGTATCAATTAATTACCTGTAGCGTACTACTAGGTTGCTCGGGGAGCTGGGTCCAGGCCCGGGAGCAATTGCAGGTAAAACAGAGAGAGGTGTGAGGCACGGCATCCTTGACTGACACTGACAAGGAAGGACCCCTTCCAAAGCTAGAACCCCACTATATCCCTAGCTTCTGCCTCTCCTGCTTCAGGCTTTCAGCCTTTAACACCCACGTCGCTGTCCCCCCCTCACCACCAGCATCACCCACACCCACCCGCTCAACCCAACCCACCATTCGGGCAAGGCCAAGAAAGGACCAGCGTTGGTCCCAAACGCCGGCGGACCACCAGGTCTTGTTTTGGGCCCCTTGACACTGACAGAAACCCCTGTCCGAACGATGGCAGCGGGCCCGTCAGACCGTGATTGGCGTCAACGCCAACGCCCCGCGATGCCGTCTTATCGAGCCTGTGAGAAAGCCCCGAATGATCATGTTGGTGATGGATGGATGGAGGGATGGAGGGGGGAGAGCATCCTTATCGGAAACAGCTGCGAAAAGGCTGCAGTCGTCCGCTGCTGTGCTCACCCGCAGCCAACCCGCGCGCGCGAAACTCGCTAAAGAGAGAAGATGGGGGTAGCAACGAAGACTGACTGACATGCCATGTATCTAGCGTCAGCATTTGAAACAGATAGACAGGAGATGGCAGCAGGTTGAGGGCAGAGGCCGACCAACCAAACCAAGGACGATGCCGATCCGATGGGTTGAATGGCAAGGTAAGGAAGTGTACTTGACGGTGACGACGGATGGGGTTTGGCGAAACGACCTTTCACGCGTCCTTGGCTCGCCCACTTGCAGCAAGCCACCAACAAAACCAGCGATGCGATGCGGTCTTATCAAGGAAACACATCTATCACATGAGAGGGGGGGAGGGGATCTTCTCGAGTCACGGTTTTCGTCTAGAGTCACCGCCTTCTCCTGGTTGAAAAGCAGACTTCAACTTCGAACTGGAGGAGCAGGAGGGAAGTGTTGGAGAGCATCTTACCATTTCCCGACCACCTTGCCCTTGGTCTTGGCTGCTGTGCCGTATATTCAGTTCAGGTGGTGACGGGGGAGGCCAGGTACTTTGTTTCGAACGTTGGTTTGAAGGAGGTTCCCATTCGCACGCGCACACGACGACAATCTTTGCTCCCTTTCTCCTTTGCTCGTCCGCTCATCCATCCCCATCCCCATCCATATCCATTCAGATCCCTCCCCGAACCGTTCAGCCAAGCCCAACCAGTCGATTCAGTCTACTTAACCAAAGTCCACCCACTCTTCGAGAAAGAGAAGAGGGAAAAAAACTTTTTTTTTCTTCCCCTACCTCCTGCAGGCTTAGGTCAAGATTTTTATTTTACATATCCTCTCACCTCCCACTTCCCACGGCCCTGGTGGACGCAAGGACTGATCAACTTGTATACCATTCTAACTCCTGGGCCCTTTTTTTTTTTTTTTGTGTTCTTTCACTTCCCTTATTTCTCATCCAGTTACTTGGGACGGGTTCCCCGACAAAATCTTGGACACGACGGGTGCTTGGTCAATAATCTCCCACTCTTTCTGTCAAGTCCGTGCAAGCCCGGCAGGCAGGGTACTGAAGAGGGAAAAAAAAATATTATACCAAGCAACAGGACCAACAGGCCGACTGGCTAGCCCAGACCACCAACCCTGTTGACGATAATTACAAAAACCAGATCAGCCAACGACACGGCGCAACCGCCCTACCTGCGTACATTACCGCCGTTCCTAGATATACAGACATCCAGCCACCCCCCAGCAGGAAGGAGGGAGAAAAAAAAAAATCTTTCCGAGACGGAATCGCTTGGAGGGATAATATATATATACGATCCCTTCGGATCCCTCATACCTGTTCGGCTCCTCCCACCGTGGGCAGGGTCATTCATATCTACGTCAAACCCACCTCACGAGACCACCTGCCACCACCGTTCGTGAGCTTCGGGTCCAACAATACGCATCGTCTACCCGGCGCTTATCGTCTGTCGCCAGCTGCCACCACTAAGACGCAAATCCACCCCTTCTACTTCAACCCTGCATATTGCGAATCACCATCGACACCCGATTTCTTAAGCGAAGACTCGACTGCATCAGCTTACAAGCTGGATACCATTAATTAGCTGGTACACTGGAGCACGACTCGACTCAGCCGACAGGCCAATAAGATGGAGTCACCGCAACACATGGGCATCCGCGAGCTCAATGTGAGCAACTGGCATTCTCACAATGCCCTTACGGACACGTTAAACCATGCTGTCCCGGCCATCAAGACAAGCGCAGGTAAGAGGAGCTAAGGAATTTTTTTTTCACCCTCTGCTGTTACCTTTTTCCCCTCCTCTTATGCTCTGTTCAATGCGGCTCTTCTTTTTGTCTTGTTCCCTTACAACCCACCCTCATTCTTCAACATCCCCTTCCGGTCTTGGCACACATGTCATCTCAAGTACGCTTCCCAATTACACACCTGGTCCTTGGTGACGATACAGCAATTCCTCATCCACAAACCACCTCACTTCTTGAATTGCTTTGAGAGAATTCTCTGTTGCTACCAGCGCGAAAGTCCTTTCTGTCGAGAAACAATCACAAATCTTAAATTACCCACCACCTCGGCCCTTTGGAATCCGGACCAGTCGCACACAAACCCCTCGTCTGAAGTTCCGACAAGCTTTTCTGATCCTGTCTGTCATCGCCTTACTCTCATCACCTCAACTCATTCAAGTTCCCCTCACGTTCACCAATCTTGCTCGCAATTTGTGTCAACCACATCTCGTGTTGACAATCAACTAACACATTCGCAGCCTTCTTCACTTTCCTCCGTGCCAACCTCGTTCTCAACCCGTCCGCCATGTCTTCAAACCCAAGTACCCCCCTGCTTCATCCCACGGCACCTCCTAGCAACCACCGACCCTCCGCTCCATCCCCTCTTGCAACCTCTCAAACCCTCGACCCCCTCGACGACATCCCCCCGCTCTCCCTCGAGCTTCTGACCACCCGGCAAGACAAAGCCGAAGCCCTCCATCTTGTCGCCGACTCTATCGCCCAACAACGCCAGCAAGCCGCTCTCTCACTCGTCTTCCACCCCGTCCCCCTCGCGGCCCTCACCCTCGCGCTGGCGCTGGCGTACCAGTACTCCTACGCCCACAAACGCGACCTTGGCCTCGCCCTGACTCTCCTGTCCGGCATCACGATGACCTACCTCCTCACAATCCGCTACGTGACGAGCGGTTACATCCCCCTCGCCGAGCAAATCTCCTGGTCCTTCCTCCACCCCCACTCGCACTCTCCGCCCGAAGACCAAGACCTCGTTTTCGGAGCCCGCTTCGGCGACGAACTGATTGCAACCCTCGTCCTGCGCCTGGAACCACCCCCGCCCACCTCCTCTTCAGGCACCAAACACCGCCGCAGCAAATCCTCTCTGACCCGCGGCGGTAAGGGCCTCATCCGCGCCTGGACCACGAAGCTCCGCTACCGCGGCAAGGGTGTCGGCACCGACCTTCTCCATGAGGCCGTCCGCATCACCCGCGAGCGCTGCGGCAAGGACGCCGAGATCGGCTTCGCGGTCGAGCACGCCAACAGCCGCATGGTGCTGCCCGAGGTTTTCAACGGCGTCTTCAGGAAGCGCGAGCGCTGGGCCGCCGGTGCGCTCGATCGTGTGCTGGCTGAGCGAGAGATGGCCAGGAAGAGGAGATGAGGACGCCGGACTCTCCCCGCGGCGTACCTCACTCTCCTTTTCAGGATGTTTTCGTTCTGAAAACCTCCATCACTCGTTGCACCCATCATCTCCGGTGCTTTTCTACACGGTTCCTTCGTTCACGGGTCATTGCCCCAGGCAAAGAGGTCACGCGGCGGGGTGAGAATTTTGACGCAACCAATTTATACCCTAGATCATATGAGGCTCGAGGAGTTTTGTTTCACGCACATGCCGTCTTTCATTACTTATATCTTTTAAACGATTTTTCAAAGGATACCCCTCGTTATCTTTCCATGGGTCTGCTGGTCGCTGGTTTTTGTCTTAAAAGGCTTTTTTGCGTGGCTATTGGGTTACATATGTGGAACGGATCAAGGACGTTCTGCTGGGCGGTGGGCGAGAATTTGTTACACTTTGAGATACCACTTAGAACGTGCACAAGTCGGGAGAATTTTCTTTTCTTTACAGAGAAGCTGATTACCCTGTACTACTTTAATAAAGTACTTTCGTTTGGCATACCAGAGTTGATTCCCGTTTCTGCGGATGCATGTATGTCTGTGGTCATAATCATGTCCTGTCATCCTGTCGCTCATCCCTTTCGTCATTGCTCGCTACAAACCATCAAATGCCAAACACTGGAATAAACATGTTGGAAAAAGAAAGAAGGGCCCTATGCCATGCCGTCGTTCGAGGCATAGGAGTACTGCGCTCACGGACGCGTCATGTCCGTCTAGTCGTGACCGGCAGCCCCCTTGCGACCCTTGACAGGGTTATAGGTGTCCCGGTCGAAGCCATAGATCGGCGTGCCTCTGCGGCTCAGCGAGTGGATGACCTATCGCCCCATCAGCCTCCCAATTCTTTTCCCCAGTGCGCGTGTGCGAGGAAGGGACGGTGGTTAGACTTACATCCTCAACAACCACGGTCTTCGCCTTCCGGTGTTCAACGTAGGCAACGCAGTCCTTCAGAACCTGTAGGCATGGTGGCGCTGTCAGCGGCTTGGTTCTGCGGCGTTCCGAAAGAAAAGACGGGCGCGCGTAGAGGAAGAGGAAGGGGTGGCGTACGCTGTGTAGCCAGGCTTTCATTGCAGACCGGGCCTCGTCGTAGATGGTGGCTGAAATACGCTTGACACCGCCGCGGCGGGCAAGACGACTGGAGGAGGAAAGTTAGCGCCCCGCTTTAGGTTTCAAGGTAGCAATTGACGGATAATGGCAAGCAAGGTGAAGAGGAGCGATGATGTCAAGACGGGGAAATGAGAATACAGGAAAGTAGAGAAGCAGGAGCCCTCTCACCTCAAACCATACTCTCACTGTCAGAGGTATAATACAGCTGCTCGCCTCAGTCACGAGGGGGGGGGGGACAATTTAGTCTTCTCGGAAATCATGGATATGTCAGACTTACCGGATGGCGGGCTTCGCTGCACCAGAGGATGAACATCAGCCACCGTGCCCCACACATGATGAACCCAAAGTACGAGCCACTCACTGATACCCCGGATTGTGTCTCTTAGGATTTTCCTGTTCTCAACGTCAGAAAGTTTCGGTTCCGAGCGGGAAAACAAATTAAGAGATCAAGATCCAAACAAGTTATGAGAAGAAAAAAAAAAAAAAACCTACCGGTGTCTCTTCGCACCTCCCTGGGCGCCTGACAGGATCGNACTTGCCGCCCAGGTGCACGGCAGTTCCCTTCTTCGCGCCGCCGGGGCCGCCGCGGTTAGGTACCATGGGAGGCATCTTTGGAATGCCCGTCAGTGGTGTTGGTCGGTCGGGTCGTCCGGCATTTGCATTCGGGAATTCCGTGAAATGCGACTATAAAGTCGGTCCTAACGTGGCTTGCTTGAGACGGGATCACGGCGGCTGGAAGTGGTGGAGAATGGCCGGCAAATCAATTTATTGCGGAACCCCGGTGTTCCCAGTGTTTTCCTTGCACCAGGCGTGGATTCAGGTATGGTGAGGAAGGGTGTGGGGGCTCGGTCCTGCCTGCCGAACGCTTCTATCAGTATCAACCTTGATGGGAAGGCGCGACGGCTGGCTCGTGCTGAGTACCGTATGCAAACACCGTAATTTGTTTGTACACACAGTATGCTGTGTATGTAGTTCGTTCTGCCTGTTTACTTGTTTCAAGAGAAACCTACGGCCGGGCGCGGGGTAAGGAACTCTTTGCAGCCCGTTTCCGCGATGTCGCGACAGAGCAAGCCACATGTTCCAGCGGTCAAACGACCACTAGACCAAGAAGGCATTGATATATAGTTGGAACCGTGAAAGGGGTGTGTATTTGTATTAGAACAGCTTTATAGAACAAGTAACCAAGCAGAAACGAGTGACCAGAGCCCCATCTGAACGCCTTACCAGACCGCGGCCAACATTTACCCAAGGAGCATCGCCGAAACCTATTACCCACATCTATTCAGAAATGAAAGTAGCCTCGCTGAAGCAGAGACCCTCCTCAACAATCTCTTCGTCTCCGATCTTGAGCTTCAGAGTGAGCTTGTTCTTTGTTGGGCAGTACTGTGATGATCAGCGTCGTCCGCCTTGGCGTTGATGCCGCGCAACTCACCTGGTAAATGTATGGCTTAGTGCCGGCTGTGCCAGCCACTATCTTCTTCACGAAGCCTGGGACCTCAGCCAAGACATCCACTCTGTCAAGCCGCTCTCCCAGCGGTCCCTCAATAACAGCATCCACAGACTTTCCGTCCTTGGTCTTTCCAGTCCACGTGAACTTGACCTCCTCGGGCTCCGGCCACTCGTTGAGGGTGTCGTTCTTGGCCTTGGTGTGCGTAGCCGTCTGAGTAACGCCGCCGTAAATCATCTCGCCGTCCTTGGCGATACCGCCGACGCTGACAATTGTCGAGCCGTACGAGGGAGGAGTGGTGTACTCCATCATGACGGCCGAGTAGTTGGGACCCTGGAAGTCGACAAAGTTCCACTTCGCCGCGGCGTGGTGCGGCTTCATGCCCTGCAGAGCGTACACGTAAAAGGCGCGACCGGTGAAGTCGACAGGGCCTTCCTTGGTGGTGATGGTGCCCTCAACGACACACCGCGGCCAAAAGGCGTGGCGCATAGTTCCCCAGGGCTTCGACATGTCAGTACCGAAAAGCGTCTTGCCAGTCTTGCCAGCATGGAACCCGGGCGCGGTGCGAGTGACCTTCAGGTTGACGATGGCGTTGTCAGAGTTCATGCTCTTGATGGTGTAATGGGTACCGTCCTCGAACAGCTCCACGGCGCAGTCGTCAGCGTAAAAGGACGTCCGATCATCGCTGACGTCGTGGTGGTTGAGGGGCGAGGCCTCCCAAAGGTTAGGCTTCGATTCGTCAGGGTAGAAGATCTTGACGTTGAACTGGCATGTCGTGCGGATGCCACTGTTGGAATGAAGTGGTCAGCATGAAGAGGCGACAATGACGCATTAGGCAGTATATCCATACCCGACATTGCTGTAAACGACCTGGGCGAGCCCGAGGTGCCCATTATCGGCCATCAAGTAGAAGCTCTGGGTCTCGACCGAAGTCGAGTCGGCGGTCAGCCATACCAGGTCAGTCTTGGTCGTCTCGGTGAAGCCGGTCTCCTTGGCCTCCTCGGCGACAGACCTGATGGCTGTCGGCCCGTAGATGGGCTCTTGGGTACCCGCCACATCGGCGAGCCTGGAGTAGATTGGAACATTAGTCTTGGCAGGCGCGAGAGATGGGACAGTGAGCGGGTATACTTTTGTTGCGCCCACTTGAACATTTTCAGTAGTGGCACCGGGAGCAATAGGGTGACGAAACGGCGAGAAAATAAACGACAGAAGTTCCACAAGGACCGAAAGGTTGAACTCGTAAGGAGGCAAGTCTACTAAAGTAGGGAAACAATCTTCTCGGAGAGTTATAAGGAAGGAAAACCCAGTTGAGAGGAAGTTGGAATTGACCGCCCCATACAAGGACACTAGCAGACGGAGGGGCCGAGGGGTCATCCCACTACCCAATGACGGTGAAACTGTGGCTAAGGCGACCATTGTGGATCCTTCTTGCGCCGAGCATCCCGGTCGCTTGGACCTGTAGCGGTGGCTAGTGCATGACCTATGGCTCCTAAATTTTCCAGCTCCGAATCGCTCACCATCTCAGGATTGGGCGATTGAAGCTGGCTTGCGGCGCATACACTTGCCTCTAAACCGTTTCTCTTCCCCCTTCCTAACAACCACAATCGATCGACACAACCGCCATCATGTCCAAGCGAGGAGCAGCCGTGGCTGACCAGGTCGTGAAGCTCATTGTGGGCGCCGGGCAGGCGAGCCCCAGTCCTCCCGTCGGTCCTGCGCTGGGTAGCAAGGGTGTCAAGTCGATGGACTTTTGCAAGGTGAGCTTCAATGGGGGAAAACAACACATGCCACCCTCTGCCCGGCATCTGTGCTTTCAAGGAGACGGTCATGCTCATGGTCTGCGATCAATGCTAACTGCGCCTTTGCTTATAACAGGAGTTTAATGCAAGAACAGCGCACATCAACACCGGCACACCGATGCCGTGTCGAGTCACCGTCCGAGGCGACAGGTCATTCCACTTCGACATCCGGACACCTCACACATCATGGCTGCTTCTCAACGCGGCTGAAGTCCCGGTAGGAAAGAAGGGCAAGCGAAAGGGCGCAAGCAACCCCGGAAAGGAGACCGTTGGAACGGTCAGCCTCAAACACGTCTACGAGATCGCCAAGATCAAGCAAACAGAGATGCGTCTTTCTGGCCTCAGCCTCGAGTCTCTCTGCCGGTCCATCATTTACCAAGCCAAGTCAATCGGCATCTCTGTCGTGCCGTAACGCGACCAGTTCCTATGAGAGTCGATACTTTTGAAGCACCACACATATCAAAGAGAACGGAAAAAGAACGGAGTCAGGCGCGGAAAGCATCTACTTGTATACCAATCCCCTGGAGAGAGGGCGCCTACCTTGTACTATAACTGGAGATAGAATAGCAGGAGGCATTTGTACGATGAGCAAGTTCAGTCACCAAACGGAAGCAGAGCACAGCGAAAGTTTTACACACTAGTGCAGCGTGTTTAGGACATGGCGCATCAGCATGGATGAATCATGCGGTGTAGAAGCGTTGATCGTGGTAGTGACATTGAGAACATGTGTCTCGGGGGTGGCCAAGTCTGCTCTAAAGGACGTTTGACACTTTTGCCCGGTTGGTCGACTGT
The DNA here is from genome assembly GCA_001937105.1 of Colletotrichum chlorophyti. NCBI lineage: Eukaryota > Fungi > Ascomycota > Sordariomycetes > Glomerellales > Glomerellaceae > Colletotrichum > Colletotrichum chlorophyti. Next base: position 1,623,580 of record MPGH01000088.1, read on the forward strand.
CCGTGGGCCGTCAAAACAGTTAGCGGGCGGGCCGACCTCGAGAGATATGATAACAGAGCGGTCACGAGGGTATGACGAAAGACACTCAGTAACAGGATAACTGCCAATTGCACGAGACCGATTGGCTCAAAGTCTGATGTACGCCGAGAAGTGTTCAGGGCAGAAGAACTTTGAACGTGCTATGCAGGGCCAAAGCGGGATGTTCGACAGCGGTCCAGAACCAGAATGCAAGCGGCAGGGACGAGGTAGGCCAGCGCATCAGTGGAGAAAATTGTGATAAAGGCCGCCGGGAAGGCTCGTGTTCAAAACAGACGTAGTTATCTAATTTCTTGGTGAATTCAGAAGCTTGGGAAGTACACATCTGTCTAAGCGAGGCGTGTACTCGTGTGTTAAGAGCAGAAAGTGTGTGTTACGTAGCACGGTAACCTGGGTTGCTTTTCGGCTGGTTCCTCCTCTCTGGAGCGTGCCTGAAGATCGGTTCGGTCGCATCAGCATGTCATCTGCAACAAACGCCTTCTAAGCCTCACTGCAGTGGGGCAAGGGGTCAATTCGTTGCCGGATGATGTGGATGGAACATTGGCCGTTTTCATGCTGTACATGTGGATCAATCGGCAAGTACGTTAGGGTACGCCACGGCTACTGGCAATGCACTTGGCATTCCAGACGCTGTAAGTCGGGTTGGCTCGAGGTGACATCGGAGGTACGGCGGCCATACTATGGAATGCGGGCACGTCTCGGCAAGTGTAAGGATACTAATTGATGATATGTGTTTGTGAGGGATTGGGGAGCAAAGCTCCGTCTGTACCTGTCAATCATTTCATCAGAACTCCGTCTGTTTGCCGAAGCTGACAGAGAACTGCTTTTCACGGGCCGTGCAAGCCAGTCAATCGATGTCATGACAGGATCATGGGCAATCTTGTCCGAGTTTGTTGTGAAGGAGGGCGAGCACTGGACAGGATTGGTTTGGTATTTACTTCTTGGATGAGCTTGACTCGTTCATCCGGCCGAGGCAAAGGCTGCATCGTCGAATAGCATAAGAGACATTAGCGTTGGAAGAATGGTGGATGGATGTGCCCTGGGTGAAACCGATAGCGGGAAGGCGAAAGAGAAAAAGGGAAAAAAAAAAAGATTTTCATACTCGGAGAAATACAAGGTACTGGCACGTACTTAACAGGAGAGACGTCAGTCCTGTGGAGATTCAACTGCGTCAGGAGCATGCAAGACCATACCATGCCTTAGGTGCCTTGTATAGTATTACAATCTGGAAGGTTTTCTTACATTATTCGTAGAACGCTGAAAGTGAGAACCAAAAATTCCCTGCCCAATGGTACCTCGTTGCGCTTGTATGTGTCCCGGATCCGGGGGCCGAGAACAAGAGGGGAAAATAAAAAAGATTAAGGCCTGACGGGAATATGGAAACTTTGGTAACCCGACTGGAACCTAGACTGGCATGGGCAAGTTCTAGAGCCGGGTTGGAAAAATAGAAGAATTCGATCACCACAGGGACAGGCATGTGGGGCCAGCAAGGCAATTAACATCCCGTCCATTCCATTGGAGGCAAAGGCGGAGAGGAAGGAGGGCTCCCCGCCGGGACCTGACGCAGATACGCGCAATGCATGCATGATATGGATTTTTACCACCTCTTACCGTGTACTGGAGGGGCTTTTGCCAAGTATTCTGCCTTGTAATTATTAACTGCACCTTTCACAATTCCATTGCCAGCTGGCTGTTCACGTTATGGTGTCGCGCCGTTGTAACGAGCCCCCTCCCGATAAGGGGGATTAGATAACATGCTCTTACCTTATAGGTACCCTTTCCCTGTATTAGTTTCGTACCTACCGACCGGTCTGTCAGCCTGTACCTCTTTCAGCCCAACCCCCATCACTCGGCCCAGGTATTGTGCACTTTTGCCGTTTTTCAGTCGCTATTCTCTTCCCCTACCCTCTCCAACTCGATCCGGATGAGAGGCGACCAAACGGCCCCGAAAGGGAATCCTAGGAGACCTTCATAAACTTCTCTCTACCAATTTAATTTAGCTAGGTACTTGCGAAGGTACCCGGCAACACATGACAGAGTGCTCGCGCCCTTAGAAGGGCAAGGTGCTGCAAACCTGGGTATGTCTGTAATGTGCGCTTACTAGTACCTACCCACGCGGTGCATTTTAGCTGTTCAAGTGCCCCACCATCCGCAATTCGCGGCATCCACTGCCCGATCCTGGGTAGGTATCCATCCGTACTTTTTCTCTTCCCTTTCCCAAGCCCGACTTTTGTGTCATCTGGTTTGGTTTTCTTCCCTCCTGCTTCTTCTCCCCCCCGCTATGATTATTTCCCAACGACATATACGACATATCTCATAACATACGAACGAGCAATCATATTCCTTCTGTCAGGGTCATGGTTCCCCCTCCTATCGCCCGTGATCCTCGAACGGTGGGATCCCAATCACCAGGTACCAAACAACCGCCCTACATTGTCATTTACCATGCTTCCGTCTCTTCCGGAGCGCAACCCCGCCCTCGGTTCCGTCGCGCGTTGCGCTGCGCTGCGCATGCCATGTCACAGTCAATCAAACACCTGTTTCCCGACGCTCAACCCCCAACCTGCCTACACCTGCACCCTCATCTTTGTTCTCATTCTGGCCTACCTCGTGCTGACCGCTGTGTTTGTTGCAAATGCCTAGAAATCCCTCGTAACACGCCGCATTCCACAAATCTTCACAAAGACAAGATGCCCCCTCAGGATACACCTGCCGTACGATTCGCTTCTTCCGTCCAAGAAATTACCCCAGTCGTCACCACGACATCACCGACCGACACCCAGTCGCCCACCGACGCCGCTACCGGAGCCTCGTTGTCAGAAGTCACACCTGACCAGCTGAAAGCTCTGTCCAAATCACTTCAAGGTGCACCTTTGCAGCAGCGCCGTATGAACGTCTTCGGCTTCGAACCATACTCGCTGCCTGCGTCACGGGTATGTTGGTTTTTCTTTTACGTGCACCTTCTCGTTCCTTCGCACTTCGCACGAGCTTGGTCTCGGGCGTTTTTGGGCCTGGGAGTCTTGAGATTGCTTGCTTTTTGCTTGGGCATTCGCGCCGATAGGCTGCGTTTCAAAGCTCCTTTCTACCCCTCGACTCCGAGAAACATATTCTCAATGTTCAGACCCTTCCTCCCAAAACACTTCACCCACTCAACAATCATTAAGGCAAGCCTCAATGGGACTTCCAAGCGGGAGATCCCGTTTGGCGCTCTCAAGCTTACTCTAGATACCCCCCTCAGCATGTCATATCGACAAAGGTCCAACACTACATCGCACATGCCACCTCGTACAACCCGTACGTATTCTTTGCTGACCGTCGTCCCTAACGTAGGTCTGTTCACGAGAAGAGGAGTCCGACAATAGCAGACTACCAACCCCCAATTCCACTGGACCGAGATCGCCACGTTTCGGTCCAGCGTACCCGATGCAGTCCCCTCCCCTCACTCCGGCAGGGACCGATCCATCAGATCCGGCAGCAAAGAAGTGTACGGATCAGGATGACGACCAAAAAGCATCTTCCGACCCTCAGTTCATCACTCCGCAAGCCTCGTCCTCCCACGACACCTCACCCCCATCGTCGACAAGGAAGACCATGCCGTTCCGACCCAAGTCAGGGGAGCAGGTTGCTCAGAGATCGACTTCGGCTGAGGACCGAGACCATGATGCGAGATCACACCGGAAGGGCATGTTTTCCATCGGCCCGGGAGGCTCAGTGCCCGTCTCTCGTGAATCTAGTCCGTCCCGAGCTTCTGTGTACTACTCGAAGCCGATGACTCCCGGAGGAGACGCCAACGACCCTTACGCAGCACACAAACGTCAACCGCAGACACAGCACCCTCAGCGTGGCCAAATTGACTCCAGGTTCGTCTTCTCCAGGAGGAAGAACAAGCATGGATCGCCATCGGGCTCGACTTCAAGTCTCGTTCGAGCTGGTGAAAAACGTCACTCAGGTCTCTTGGGCAATTTGAAGGGTCATGGTGATGAGCTGCAAGTCCCTCATGACGATTCAGCTAGCATCTCGAGTAAACAAGGATCATTTGCCGATCTCAAAAGGTTCTTCAAGGTCGGTGGGCATCACAAGATGAAAAGGGAGGCATCCCCTGCATCGGTCCGCTCTGGCACCAGAACTCCACCTACGCGAGGATCACAGCACCAGCTTCCGTTCGGAGACGACCACGGCCTTTCATCAAAATATGGAAAGCTCGGTAGGGTGCTTGGGTCTGGCGCAGGCGGGTCCGTCCGGCTGATGAAGCGCAGCGATGATGGCGTAGTTTTTGCTGTTAAGGAGTTCCGCCCGCGGCACTCTTACGAAACAGAAAAAGAATATGTCAAGAAGCTGACGGCGGAGTTTTGTGTGGGCTCAACTCTACACCATGGCAACGTCATTGAGACACTAGACATTGTTCAAGAGAAGGGCAAGTGGTATGAAGTCATGGAGTATGCTCCATACGACCTTTTTGCCTGTGTCATGACCGGAAAAATGACAAGGGAAGAAGTCGGGTGCTGTTTTTTGCAGATCCTGAACGGCGTAACGTACCTCCATAGCATGGGTCTTGCCCATCGGGACTTGAAGCTTGATAATGTTGTGGTCAGCGAACATGGCATCATGAAGATCATCGACTTTGGTAGTGCCCATGTCTTCAAGTACCCATTTGAGAACGACATTGTTCTCGCCTCAGGTGAGTCCCTTTCATAACGGCATCTTGATCTGCTGCTAACAAGAGCCAGGTATTGTTGGATCAGATCCGTACTTGGCCCCCGAGGTCTATGACGAGCGACGATACGACCCCCAGGCAGTTGACATCTGGTCGCTCGCCATCATCTTCTGCTGCATGACCCTGCGGAGATTCCCTTGGAAAGTTCCTCGAATGACAGACAACTCATTCAAGCTCTTTGCGGCTGAGCCGACACCAGGCCACGATCCGAAGAAACTGGTCATGCCGTCCAAATCAACCAACGACCTTACAAATACACCGGCACGGGATTTCTTCGAGGACAGCAAGAATCATGAGCGCAAACATTCGGAAGCTAAGCAGCACGCTCCTAAGCCCGAAGAAAAAGAGGGGGACGCAAACCCCGCCCAAGCAGGCTCGACGCAGGCCTCGACACGCTCTGACGGGCAGCAACCGGAAAAGAAGGAGGTGATTAGAGGCCCATGGCGGATTCTCCGCTTGCTCCCCCGTGAGAGCAGACACATCATCGGGCGAATGCTTGAGATCAAGGTCAAAGATCGGGCAACGATGCAAGAAATTCTCGAGGAGCCGTGGGTTGCGAACACCGTGATTTGTCAACAACCCGAGCCTGGCCGTGTCATCCACGCCGAAGATCACGTTCACACTCTGGAACCACCGCAGCCCCCGAAGTAGAATGTGGTGATCTTCCGAGTCGTGAAACCTCAAATAGCATGTTATCTGGGCGTTATTTTACTTTATTGATTTTGTGGGTATGACGAAAACAGGACTACGAATGGGACACCTTGTGGTTAAGGAGTGGCATGGCATGAGCGCTTCGGGGCCGACGACATAGCGATGGCAATCCTTTTTTAGAGCCAGGTGGTGAGGTGCCCGCCTTTCAGAGTATGTAGATGCTGCATTGGGTCAGCTTCTGGGCCTATATCAAGCGATTGAATACCAGACAGCGGATAAAGTTAGTTAGTATGAGACAGGGCTGTCGATTTTCAATAAGATCAGTCACAACTTGGAACTGCCAGCAATGGAACATGGCTCGTGACAACTGTCCATCTGCGGAATCAGACAGTGTTCCCTCGGTATTTGTGAACTATTCACACTGTCTGAACACCGGCGTTCGTGCCTTTGCATAGTGGGGCATCGGGAAATCCTTTGGCCGAGGGACCCAAAAAATTGTCGATATTCTGGAAGCTCTTGGAATAGCTTCAAGACTTAAAGTTTCGTCTCTCGTACCATCTGTCACAGCAGCCGTTCGTCATCCGTCAACCTCTCATTACAGCCCGCAGTTGCACTTTCCGTGTCAATTCACCTTCAATAGTCACAATGGTACGTTTTTTCGCTCTTACACACCCACGACCCGTGCGGATGGTATTCGATAGACAGCAAACAGACCTCGGCACTCGTGCTGGGAGGACGAGGCGGCATTGAAGGCTCTCTTCTACCATGAAAACTGAAGACTTTCCCACTAACGACGCAATCGTCATAGGCCACCTCCGTCCGCTCTATCCGCGCCCTCGTGCCCCTCCTGGACCGTGTGCTCGTCCAGCGCGTCAAGGCTGAGACCAAGACCGCCAGCGGTATCTTCCTGCCCGAGTCCAGCGTTAAGGAGCTTAACGAGGCCAAGGTCCTCGCCGTTGGACCCGGTGCTCTCGACAAGGATGGCAAGCGTCTGCCCATGGGCGTCGCCTCTGGTGACCGCGTCCTGATTCCTCAGGTATGTTATGCTTTTACTCTTCGATGAGGAGGACGAGCATGCTCTCGTCGTGTCTCCCCTCCAAATTCAGCTATCCCAAGCAAGAACGGGAACCTGCAGAATGGCCTGTCAAGCCTGTTGCAGATGCCGTACTTTGCGGTTAACAAGGAGAAAAGGGGGTTCGTGTGATGGCAGAGGGGGTTGATCGATTAAACGAACCGAATGATGATGGCTGACGTTGGGCAATGCAGTTCGGCGGCTCCCCCGTCAAGGTCGGCGAAGAGGAGTACCACCTCTTCCGCGACAGCGAGTAAGTTCTCTCCACCATTCAAACACCAACACAAGTGGCCAGGACACGCGCTAGCTTAACAACCTCAATTGAAAAGCATTTACTGACCTGGTTTTCTTCCACAGGATCCTTGCCAAGATCAATGAGTCATAAGAAACTAAACGAGAACCAACGAAAAATCAAAAGATTGCCCAAAGATACCCACGAAATTTGGCGTGTACAATACCGTGTATCAAAAGAAAACAAGTCATCTCAATACAATGAACAAATCCCGTTGAAACGAGAGGGAAAGGGAGACTTCGGCCAGTCGAAGAATAGAAATCCTGTACTTGTGCCACGAGCAGTGTAGTTGTCTACGTTTTTGCTGGCTATAAGACTGCCCAACTGAGCCATCGTGAGGCACAAATGTGGGCCTGGCGTAATAGAGGCGATTGGAAATTGGGGAGATGGGCTTGAGGCAAAGGGAGTAGTTGTGCCTTTCCCTTGCCTAGGCCTGTCTCTAATCTAGACCAGGGTCACGATAATGTGGTACACGGAAATTCTCCCCTCAGAAATGCAGCATCCCATGGTACTCAATCTCTCTCGAACCACCATGTGAACGTGTGAACATTTGAGCGTGTGCTAATAGGCTGTACCACGACTTCCACATACTGCGGTGCGTCATCTATTCGCTACACTGACGGCTGGTCCCTTTTCGCCAAGACAGGCGAAGGCGGTGCGCCTCTGTGCGTGCTGTATACCATATTTCACTTTGTTCCCAGGCCACTCAGGTGTGCCTGCGCAGGTGTCCCTCTCTGGCGTAGGACTAGGGGCGTTCTTTTCCGGATCCACGACCATGGGTGGACGAGGCGGACGGGGCGGTGCAGGTAGACAGTCAGGTTTAAAGATAGAGATGACTAGTTAATCACGCCACCCGACTGGGCAAGAGGGTAAGCCACGGGCTGGCCGACTGAAAGAAGGGAACGGGAACGGGAGAATGAGGATCCTTCGGCCGGAAGCCCAGTCCATAATCACATCGTCATCAGTAACATCCATCAGTAGTATCATCAGAATCAACATCGTCATGACCTCCACCGCTTCCTGGTTTGAGCCGTTTTCTGGCCGACTGGGTCGTGAGAAGTCCTACATATGACCCATGAGGCCTAACGGGAGACGGGACGATGGGGTGGGAGTTGGCAATTGCGGCCGAACAATGTGGGAGTTCGGTTTGGCAAGAGAATCCTCGGACATTGTACGAGGTTTGGACCAGGGGACATCAGTGCGCGGTAATAATAAACAACATCTGGGTTGTGGAGAGCAGACAAATCAGCCGCCACAATTTTTATGATCGTAATCTCGACAAACCAAGGAATCCAGAAAATTAGAAGCAGGTCTTGGGCGGGGAGGCTGAGGGCCTAATGCTCAGAGGCGAGGGGAGGAGTTCCGCCCGCTGGGTGTAGTATGGGCGTCTCCGGTTCTCTCGAGTACAACGAACTTGACTCCGTTCCTGCGTGTGTGGTCCACGACAAGCACTTTGTTCCTGGCTTTTACCTCATACGGGAATCCCGGAGACATGTGAGTTGAGTGGTAGGACTGCGGGACTGGGACAAACAGAGTTCCCACCCCTTATCTCGGGGCACGGCGGGACTTGTGTGGAGCCGCAAAGCCTCGGTGGTATAGTACATGGACCGGGTTCAGGGTGCGAGGTGCAAGACGGCAATGGCGAGAGGTGAACGAATCGTTGGTTTTGTCTCTCTTCGTTGTGAGAAATTCAGGGGGCGCGGACTCTGTGCTGTGTCAGTACGCACCCCAGATTAACACACCAGCAAACCCCGAGGTTGCAGAAGCTGCAAAATCTGCCTGGTCTCGTCCGCAGTAGGGCGGCTGCTCGTGATCTCGTCCGAGGATCCCTGCCAATCAGAATTGCGTGGTTTGTTTAACGCGAGGCAAGGAACCGCCGGGTGGTTCTTCGATTGTTTCGTCCGACGTGCAAATAGGCGGGGAGAGGAGAGCTGCTTCCTTGCTGTTGGCTTAGCGCGCTCGCCATGCCATGTGCGCGAGATGGCCCGGGACAGAGTAAAAGAGAACTGCTGAACGCTGGATTCGAATAAAAACCACGGAAATCCAAGCGCTGGGGCCTGGGAAGAGAAAAATCGGAGCTTTACTGGGACGTCTTCGTCCGGTTCACAAGTTTTTGTGTGTTCTGGATTTCAAAGGGCCCAGTCTTTTCACGAATAACTTTCCAATCAAGCTTAAGAATCGCTCCCAGCGGGCCTTTCTGAAGGCGCCGTCATGTTTCAAGTTTCAACGTTTTTTATTTCTCCCCTGGTCCGGCTCCTCTTCCTTAAACCTTACATAACGCTGTGCGTACTATGCATCTCAGGATTGGTTGATTCACATTAGCTGTATTTGGGACTGGGAGAAAGGGGACGACGGAAGGTTTGGTTTTGGTCTGTGTTTGTGTGCGTGGCGGGAAAGTAAGCCATCAGATCAGCCGTCAGCCAAACACACGCGCACATCAGTCACGAGTTAATTGAAATCTTGTCTCGCCTCAATGCCGTCCCTATTCAGACGGTGTTCCGATCCAAATTGGCCTTCTTTTCTTTTCTCCCCCTTATCATCCGATCATACTACCCCTTACCCGCCACCCTCTGCGCCCATCAGTCGGAAAATGTAACAGCTTCATCAAAAAAAAATCGTCCGGTGTCCTCTACCAAGTCCCGACCGAAGGGTTAAGAAGGCAGACACTACTCTACAAACGATTAAGCCTCCTTCCCCCCTTAGACCCCTGGGCTCATCTTCCGGTCCCCCCTTGACATGTCATATTCGATAATCTCGTCTCATCAAGTCTCGAACTTCCCGTCACTCTGTCTCTGTCTCTCCTTGCCTTACGCCGGGCTTGAATCGAATCTGTCATTTCGGCTCTGGAGACTTTTGGTGCCTTGGCTAGTGGTCAGGGGGAGAAGAGGGGAAGAAACTCGATCTCAGTCTGAACGATGTTTGACTCCCCATGTCCCTCGCCCCATCCCTCTCAGAAATCGGGAAGTCCTAGGAGGTTTGGGAGATTCTAGCGCAGCAGCTCTCCATGCAGCTACCGGTGTATTTCGCCGTGCAGATCGCCACGGCGGAGACCGGCTCCAGTTCCTTCCAAGAGATCCAAGATGGGGATTGTTGTTAATTTTTTTCCCGCTCTCTGATGACTGTGCGCTGTCACCCGTTGCCCAGAAAAAGCCTCAGGGCTGAGAGGATGGGTCGGGAAACAGAAGAACAAGAGCAAGACCTTGGCATAGAAACGAAGATGGCCCATGAACCCGTCAACCCAACGCAATGTTCCATCGCCGCGCGTCTATTAGTGCAGTTCGGACGGCTCTTTGCGCACCTCGGGTCGATCTTTTTTTGTGCGCTTCCTTGGAATCCTACGCACAGAGGGAATTCCCCGAGGGGGCAGCGGCAACTAGCTAATCAGGGCGGGGATCCTGTTAGTAAAAATCCCCCCTCTGTTTCATCTTGCTCTCTTCGTTTGCCCACTAACGCAAGCCACGAACCCTGCAATAAGGTGAGGTACCTGGCGAAATGGGGGGCCCGGAGGCCACTGTTGTTTGCCATTGTCTTCTCTTGGCAGACCCACGCTTTCCCACTGGTTCGCCATGGTTTCCTAGCGGTTCCTGAACTGGTCCCGCTCTAGGTTCCCATGGTCTTGTCAGGAAAGTACCTATCTCACACTATCCTTAGCCTTCTGTACTCCCCCGAAACCATGATCTGACCAAGTGGCCCTCTTTCTCTCTCTATCCCCTGAGGTGGAGGGTTACATGTGGACATGTGGTAGTGGTGATGTTGGTGGGAACGCAGCGGTAATTTTCCTGCTGGCGAAAGCTTGCCTCTTCGGCAGAGGACCGCGCTAGTTGCGCCCACTGCATGTAACCTACCTGCAAGGCGGGAACCAGGAAGAGGACGAGGGAGGGGAGGGAGGGTAGACTAGGAACAAGACCAGACCAGACCAGACCGAGATGAGATGGAGAAGTACCCATCCAGGGCCTATACTATTGCGTAGATACCCAAGAGCCATGAGCCATGGACCTTGCAGAAGCGGAGCTGCATGCTATGTACCTAGCTTAAGGGGCACCAAGACCGAGAGGGGGGTGGAAAGCGGTTGAGCCTTACCTTCCGAGTGCCACTGTTCAGTTCCTCAGCTAGCCATTGATCCGACGGGATGGACTGACTGATGACGAGAGGGGGCCCCCTTCCTTCCTTCCTCCTTACCCTGGCCTATCTGTCTGCAGTGTCATGGGTGAAAAGACCGGGGGTTGTGGACCGCTTGGTTGGTTGATATAAACCCATCTCGGGTCCTCGATAACGGGCCTCTTCTTTCTCTTGCTCCATCACCCTTCACAGCTGGCCGCTGAACCACACTCCCTTCTTGTTCGCTTCTGCTTCTTGGTTTGAACGGACATTTCCATTCCTTATATCTCCAGAAAAAAAATTTCCAACGCGAGCCAACTTGTTGTGCTCTTCAGTCCCTCTTCAACCCTTTCCAAGAAACACGAAGTTGCTGTTGAACAGTCCGCTCCTTCAGAAAAACCAAGGTCGAGCCCAGTGCTTAACCGTTTCAGTCATTTCTTCAGTCGACCCCTTTCGAACTTCATTTTGAATCGGATATCCTCGACTTCAGCAGGCCTGCTCCAGCTAGACGCACATACAGAACTCGCATTCCCAGCATATACAAGAACAGCAACCAACTCATCCAGGATACCCAAGACTTTTGTGTGTCTATCACCGAAAATGAAGTTCCTCACTCTCGCTCTCGCTCTGGCTTCCGCAGCCAACGCTCACACCCTCCTCTCTGAGCTGTACATCAACGGAAAATCCCAAGGAGACGCCACCTGCCTTCGCATGCCCAAGGAGGGCGACACGTCCACCTCCCCCGTCGCTGGCCTGACCAGCGATGATATGGCTTGCGGTAAGCCACAATTCTAGCTCGGTTCCAAACGCTCAGACCTGTTCAGGTTCACTGATTCTATTTCCAGGCAAGGATGGCGAGATCGCCGCCGCTTACACATGTGCCGCCCCCGGCAGCTCCAAGCTGACCTTTGAGTTCCGTGAGTGGCCCGACGCCCGCGCTGAGGGTTCTATCGACTCCTCCCACAAGGGCCCCTGCGCCGTCTACGTCAAGAAGGTCGACGACATGGCCAAGACCTCTGCCGCCGGCCCCGGCTGGTTCAAGATCTGGGATGAGGGTTACGACGAGTCCACCAAGCAGTGGTGTGTTGACAAGCTCATCGCCAACAAGGGACTCCTCACCGTCGAGCTCCCCTCTGGTCTCCCCGCCGGCTACTACCTGATCCGCACCGAGATCCTCGCCCTTCACCAGGCCGTCAGCCTTAAGGACCCACAGTACTACGTCGGCTGCGCTCAGGTCTACGTCCAGGACGGTCCTTCTGGCTCCCTCGAGATCCCCGCCAAGAACAGCGTCAGCATCCCCGGCTACATTGACGGCTCCGAGCCCGGCAACAACTTCAACCTTTACGACAACCCCAAGTTCCCCTACCCCATCCCCGGCCCGGAAGTTTACTCCCCTGTCGGCTCTTCTACTGGCGCCTCTGCCAAGTCCGTTTCCACCTTTGAGGGCGGTGTCCCCGACGATTGCCTCATCAAGAACGCCAACTGGTGTGGCAAGCCCCTCGAGAAGTACAGCTCCGAGACAGGCTGCTGGGCTGCCGTTGATGCCTGCTACGCTCAGGGTGACAAGTGCTTCAACTCTGCGCCCCCGACGGGAGCCAAGAACTGCTACGTCTGGAACGACAACATGTGCAAGGCCGTCGAGTCCCAGTGCCGCGCCAAGAACTTCAACGGTCCCCCGACCCCTAACCTTGAGGAGAAGGACACCCCCCTTCCCGGCCCTATCCCCGGTGCTGTGAACCTCGCCCTCCTCGGCGGCTCCTCCAACTCCAACTCCGACTCTGAGCCCTCCCCCACCCCCNCAGCAAGCCCTCCACTTCGGCCCCCGCCCCGGCTGCTACTTCCTCTGCCGCTGCCGTCCCTGCCCCCGCACCCTCTTCTCCTGCTCAGGGCGGCCTCAAGGTGTCCACCGACGGCACCTGCGGCGGCGAGACGGGCCTGACGTGCGAGGGCAGCAGCTTCGGCCCCTGCTGCAACAGCGGCCGCTGCACCAACAAGAAGTCCCAGTGTAAGGTCAAGTGCGGCTGCGAGCAGGAGTTTGGTCTCTGCCTCAAGGGCCGCAACACCCTTTCCAGGAAGCACTAGAAGAAGCATTGTATTCCCGCAGCTAGCTTCGCCTCATCAAAACGCTCATCACACTGATTATGTGATTATGAAGACATGAAAGAAACAAAACACAAAACAACTTCGGCTACTTGAGAATTTTTTCGATTCGGACAACTGCAATTTACTTTTTGGGGGCACTCAGGCAGAAAGGATTGGTGAACATAACGGGACAATGGGTCAGGAGAGACGAGGATAAGAAAAAAAAAACATTGGAACTGGAAATCTTGGGACACGCACTCGGGTCTTCTGATGTTTTTTGCTTGCCGTTCTTTGTATATAGTCTGAATTTCCATTCAAACTGAACACAGCATTTTTATTTTTTGCATTGCTCGTAGCAAACTCCCATCAACCCAGAATAAGCTGTGACGTTTCCGTCTTGCTATCAAGTTTGAGCGGCCACGTCTGTGAGCTCTGGTTCTTTCCGCTGTTATAGCCTTGCGACGTGTGTCCCTTGCCTGTCTCTTCTAGAACCGCGATCCACAAGTATTGCAGTAGATGTGTAGTTATTTATCGGTTGTCGTACACCGGCATTCTGAGCTGCCGCTCTGGTCTGGAATCGATGTGCGTGCAGTGGCTCTGTGATGGTATCCGGCAGATACAGTCTTCCCGCTTCGTGGTGCAGCTTGCTCGAGGACATGGTGGCCGAGAAAGGGGCGGCTTCTGGAGCAAGATGGATAGGCACGGCCGAGAATGTGGAAGTGTTCCTCTGATTGACCATACATATCCGCCATCCCTTCGGCAACGGAGCAAAAAAACCTCCCTATCACTCTACTTTGATCTATTTACGGCACAACATCGAACTGTTCCGCCAAATCCCACCGCCCTAAGACTTGTAAGCCGCCGCAAACCTAGCCTCCAAATCCTTCTCGGTCAGAAGCGGGACGCCCAGGAGCTCATTGTCAACCTGCTCGTACGCGGACTCGTACCGTCCGCTCAACAAAGCAGCCTTGATCGCCCCAAGAGCCTTCCCCTCGTCCGTCGGGTCCTCCTGGGCAAGCGCGCGAGCCTTCTCAAACTCAGCCTGCCCGTCCACCGCGGTCTGAGTCCACTCCGTCCCCGGGGGCGAGTACTTCTTCGCCAGCGCGACCAGTTGCGCCTGCGTAACGACGAGCTCGTGGACGCGGATGTTGCGGTTGCGCGTGGCGTCCGGGTTCCGAAAGGCGCCGACGACGGCCTTGCCGATGCCGGACAGGCTAGTGCTGCTGAAGGGATGGCGGCCGTCGTCCCAGAGCTCGACGCGCTTGTTGGGGTAGTCGAAAAGCAGTGGGAACTGGACGGCGAAGTCGGTGAAACCGCCGACGGAGAAAATCGTGTGCTCGATCTCGCCGGAGCTCGCCTTCTCGGCGAGGTATTTGCGCGTGTCGATGAAGGGACCCAGCACGAAGGGAAGCTCCTCCCAAGACTTTGGGTCGTCGGTGAACGAGGCCCAGTCAGAAGGGACGAATCGCTTGACGCCGGCCTTGATGCTCGCGTCGATGACTTGTTTCTGGGCGAAAACACCAGCACCCCCGAGCGTCGACACGACCGCGTCTTGACCTTTGAGGGCGGCTGCGAGGCCGTCAATGGAAGAGTAATCCACTGTTATGAAGGCGACGCCATCGGGGAGTCCTTGCTTGGATGACTCGGAGCGGCCGAGGACTGTAACCTCGAATCCGGCAGCGGCGAGCTCGCTGAGGACAGCGGAGCCGAGGGTTCCTTTCTTTGAGTGTGTTAGGATGGTTGATGCTGATATAAGAGGTGAGGGGGGCTTACACCGAGTAGGGCGATTTTCTGGTATGTAACCATGTTGGTGAGTTTGATGAGATTTATCGGATTGGGGGTCCTACACAGTCAGGAAGCAGGATCGAGCGGTTGCTTTGGGTGTGGCCGAAGGAGGAATTCGAGGATGCTGTTCATCGTATCCCCAGGGACTACAAGGCACCTCTATATCCATCTTTGTCCACGACATGCGGGTTCATCCTCCGCCGCAGCGGACGGACATCGCCAGGAATGTGTCAAGGGAAGTTGTTCGTTCTCTCTTCTAAGCAAGTCCAAAGAGAGACTGAATGGTGTCGTGATGGCTGTCGAGGTTAAGGAGTTGAAACCATGCCGGCGGACTTTTTTCGGAGCTTTGCCCTTCCGCGGTTACGGGACGTTTAAATTTACATCCGCCGCTTGCGGAGAACGAGTTTCGGCAGCCCCCTTTGCGTCTTGTCAACTGTTTGGATAATAAAGAATGAGACATGGGCTCTCTGGCGCCCCGGGTTCAATAGCACGCCTGCGCAGTCGTGTAAGCGGTGGGATGGAAAAGGAGGCGCCCAGATTGTATCCGCAAAATAAATCCGCCCTCCCGCCTGGTGTAAGTGCGGCGGATGCTTATTAATATCCGCCATCACCATGGCGCATCAACCCGGACTACTCATGACTGATTGACCGCGCAGAACAAATCATTTCCGCAATCCTTCAAGCGGATGTTGTTTCTTCCCTTGGGTACGCAGAATTTTCACAATCTCTCGTCTCAATCGCACCACGAACATGTCGAGTTCCGCGAAGAGCGCCGCTACTGGGGATAGCGCTGCGGAGGAAACCCAGAAGAAGCGGATATATAGCGTAAGCACTCTTACCTGCCCCCAGTGTAAATGACGACTGCTAATTGAGGATCCCCAGGCGTGCCTACATTGCCAGGCACGGAAGAGGCGCTGCGACGGAGGCCAGCCGGCCTGTGGCCTCTGCAGCCGGCTGAATGTGGCATGTATCTACATTCAGCGGAAAAAGAGGGGACCGGGGAGAAAGTAAGTGAAGCAGGGCAGCGAGAATCTCAACCCAAGCTAACCCCGAAGTATAGAAATCGAAACAGCAAAGATGCAGAGGAAACTAACATGGGGGTCGATTCTTCCATGCTGCAGCTTTCTCGACTTCAAGTAGGCGAGGACGATCCACCAACCAATGCCACACTTCCCGCTCAATCGAGCATTCCTGCGGGTAAGACGTCTCATGGGTCCTTGAAGGTTCATTTGAAATTGGCTGAATGACGAGTTAGGTCGACTAGTTCAGGATCCCGGCAACCTCATCAATCAAGTACAGGATCAGTTCGGGAGCCACCCACCTGTGGCAGTTGTCTCTGGGCCGGACTCCGCAGGAAAAGCATCCCCCTTCCAGCAAGTCAACAATTTCGAAGACATCCTTGGCGGCAGAGACTTTCTCTCCCAGATACATGTCATTCGGAACCAGATTCATGCGGAAATGGACCATGGCCCCTACACGAGACGGGTCTTTGCACGCTTCCCTCCATACGAGTACCTCATCGGGCTGGAGCAGGCTGTCGTCGAAGAGGTTCAACTATTCTGCCCAACCATGAACAGAGCCTCGTTCTTCGAGCTGGTGAATGAGCAATATGCAATCGGTCCCGAGAAAACCGATGACAACCCGGCGCGGTGGGCCATCATCAACGCCCTTCTTGCAGCTGCAATGCGATATAGGATGGCTAACGACTCTGTCACGTTCATGGCCCCCTTGTATTGGGGATACTTCAAGAACGCCTTCGCCATCTTTGCGGAGCTCGTCGTCCGGGGCAAGAGCCTTTTAGACTGCGAGGCGCTGCTGGCAATGGCTACTTTCTCGCTGGGCACAGCTGATGCCCAGACGACGTCACAGTTGGCATCCGCAGCAGCTCGAGCGGCGCAGATCCTGGGGTTGCATAGGAGGGAGACATATGTCGGACTTGGCGCTATGCAGTCGGAGCGGCATAGGCGAGTGTGCTGGGTAACGCATATCATCAACACCGATGTCATGGTCAAGTACGGGTTGCCTTCGTCGTTTAGACAAGAAGAAATAACCACCGATTTTCCGGCAGAGGCTGTTGCAGATCTCGGCGGGTCATCTAGGCGACCTGCTACAACGACGTTGAGTTTTCTCAGGAGAATGGCTCAGATATCCCGTATCCAAGCCAAAATTCACGAAAACTGCTCGCCAGAGGCTCTCAAGCTTCAATCAGGCGCGAAGCATCTTGCAACGGTGCTGTCACTGAGCTTTGAGCTGGACGAGTGGACGTCTCAGCTTCCGGAGGACGCGAGACCGACCTTGACGGCCCTCGCAGCAAACCGGGAACTCGACACCCCTGCCGCACTTCTGCACTTGATCTACTTTAATGCTATCATAAAGACGCACACGAACTACGCCCGTCTCAAGAACGCGCCGAAAATTCCGCCGTCCCACCCTTTGTACACCGATTGGATCAGCAGAGATTCAGTTGTCCAAATACATCACTCACACGCCAGGTGCATATCGGCAGCACGGGCAATCATTGATACGTTGCGAGTGATGCCACCTCAACCATATGTACATTTTTGGTAAGCTCTTCTGCCTCCCTGCCCCCTTTGAGAGTATTCTAGTCTCAGTCTGATAAAACATGCAAGGACCGTGCTCTGCTACCCCGTCATGGCATGCCTGATACTTTTGTGGTCCTCCTTAGAAGAACCCAAGGCACCAGAAGCCCAGTCAAACGTCAAGATGATGGGTCAGTTCGTACAGTATTTAGCTGGGCTTCAGGAAGAGGGATGCGACGTCAAAAATGTCCTGGATGGCTGCTCCAGGTTCCACAAGGTTGCTAAGTATACCGTCCACACGCGGCGGGTGATCCGGGTCTTGAACCCGACGGAGGAATGCAACAATGTGACAGAGCAGCTGGAGGTGAGGTTCATGGTAGCCACCTGCAACGAATTCGTATGAGTCACTAACTATAAAACCATAGACACTGCGCTTGAAGCTATCCGGCGTCACGGACTGGATGCAGCTCGCCCAGGGGCTCCTTGGTAACATTCCCTCGCTGTGCGCTCAGGCACAAGACATGCTCTCGGATGTCCTCAACATGGAACAAACGGATGGGGAATACGGCCTCTTTGCCCCTGACGTGGTGAAACCACACAAGAACAACTTTACATTTGGCACCTGAACAAGAATCAGGACAACCAGGCAGACGGCCGCATATTCACTTTATCGTAAAGCTATGGATGCAATGATTAATGCTACAGTTACAGCGGCCGAAGATCGGCTTAGTTCCGCTTTGGTTGCTCCCGCATTCTCGCTCTCGTTTGGTGTAGGCGCGGCCGAGGTCGCGGTCCCTCTTCCGCTGTCACCCGCACCGCCATCATTGCCTCCGCTCCCGATCCCATTCCCAGTACTCGTCGGACGACTCCAGTACGTCTGGTTCCACTCCTCAAACGACAGGCTGGAGTTCAACCTCAGTACGGGGCTGAGATCCTCTGGCGTGACTGCCCTCGAGGCAGTCAAGCCGTTCCAGCAATGACGCCGGAAACACTCCTGGCACTGCTCCGGCAGCTCGATCTCAAGCCTTGCGAGGCTGTTACGAATGGTCGCACAGGC
The DNA here is from genome assembly GCA_001937105.1 of Colletotrichum chlorophyti. Lineage (NCBI taxonomy): Eukaryota > Fungi > Ascomycota > Sordariomycetes > Glomerellales > Glomerellaceae > Colletotrichum > Colletotrichum chlorophyti. Next base: position 1,641,907 of record MPGH01000088.1, read on the forward strand.
GAGGCAGGCCGGCCACACCGGGTCGACGGTTCCGTTGCCGTAGGTGGCGAGGTTGAAGGCGTTTTCGACAGTGAGGTCGAACTCCCTTTCCGTGAAGGAGGATTTGAAGAAGCTGAAGTTGCTGTAGCCCGACCAGGGCGAGTTGGGGAGGTAGAGGACCAGGGGTGTCGGTGGGGTGGCGTCGCAGCCGAAGAAGGTCGGTTGCTTGGTAAGGTTCTGGACCACGAGCGTCGCGACGTCGGGGATCCGGGGGAAAGGGATATTGCCCTGGGCAGCGGACTGGGCAGTGTTGATGAGGTTCGTGCCGTTGACCCAATTGTGCTGCGCATCGGATGAGGCCTCGTATACGATGACGAAGTCGAGCTGGCGTTCGGGGATAATGAGCGGACGAATCGGATTAGTCTCTCCGCCGAGACTCCCGTCAACGAGGAGAAGCTCGTCGACGCCCTGCATGGCATGATTATAGTTTGCAAACGGGTTCGGGTACGTGGCCCAAAGTGACTCGTTGAACGTCTGGTTGAACAAGACCGCGGTCTCGTTGACAAGAATGACCCGTCCGTCGTCGGCGAACCGGGGTGGTATGGTGATCCTCCCCGTTTTAAGCGCACGCTTAGCGAATATCTCGACATCGAACCAGTCATCGATGAACCATGCGTTGAAGGCGTTGGCCGTAGAGCCCTGGATGAGGGTGAGCTTATCGAAACCCCGGACGCACTCGTTGCTGTTCTTGGCATTGCCGTTGGACATAGCGGTGCCAAGATACGCTGTCGGCAAGAACGCCTGGACCCTACCCCCACGCCAGCTACCGAATTCGAAGGGGGTCACTTCGTACGACGTCAGGTTGAAGCCGTTTGTGGTGTTCCTGCCAGGGAACATGATGTTGCCGATGGCTGGCGACTGGCCGGGAATGACCTCGGATAGGGTTATAATGGGCATGGGGCCGTCCCCCTGGGAGAAAACGGTTCCAGGAAGCGCGAGGTCGGAGTAGTTCCCATAAGTGCGGTTCTCGGGCAGATATGTGCCCCAAAACTGGCCGAAGGCGTCGGCAACCGAGACCGGGAGACCGGTCTGGGCTTTTGCGCCGAGATTCTTATAGATGCCTGAGAGATACGATGTGATGTTTCCATCGGGGCCTGTTGTGTAGTCCACCGTGAAGTTGACTTGTTTACGGAGGGCATCCACGGTGATGAAGTCGTTGGCGGCTCTGACCATTGTATTAGTTTGACATACATTTAGGAGCAAAAGCTCTTTGACAAGTGCCACGGTCGAAAGAAGTGATGGCAATAAGATGCGGGAAAACGTGCATCAAAACCTACAGAGTGCTGACCGTCAAGGCGCCACCTCCACTGAGACCCGAGATATAGGAAACAACCTGCGTCAGCCCCCCCGTACGGGCTGAGACGGCCCCCGGATTGCGGGCATCGAAGGCCTGCCAGACCCCCAGGCCGCCCACACCGGATTGCGTACCTCCGCCCGAGATAGAGAGGCCAACTACGGGGAAGTTGCTGGTGTTGAGCTGTCGGATGTAGCCGTCTATGTCGAACCCGCTGATGTCGGCCAGGGTGAGGTAGGAACCCAATGCGGGTATGACCTTTTGCCCACGGCTAACCCTCCATGACTGCTCGGTACGCGATAGTCCCTTCGCAGAAGTCAGCGGTTTTCAACCAATAACCTTTTTTTTTTTTTCTGTACGCGGAAATCAGTATCTACCTCCGAGGCTGGCCGGACTCGCAGTCCTGACGGGCATGGCACGTAGGCTGGTGCGAAGGGGTCGGCACTCCCCTGACCCCGTTCTCCTCGGCCTTGTGCGGAAACGATCTCGACGGCGGCGAAAAAGCCTGAGAGGAGGCGGCGTCGACGACCGGTATTAGCCATGGTTACTGAAGGGAAGGATAACCTGGGCTGCCGAAGTACAGGGCCTAAATGAAGTTGTTGATTACACCCCGAACAAGTATGTTGTTCTCCTGTCTTGCTCAAGCAACAACTCGCTGTATGAGCTCTGTTGAGCTCTCCTGGAGGGGCATAGCTTTCTCTGCTCTTTGCGGGGAAGCCCCGATATGCGCCATCGACGAAGCCGGATTTGCCATGGCTCTCCGAGATGCCGCCAAGCCAGGGGCGCTTTCGCGGCGCCAAGTTCCTCGTCGCCGTGAAGAAGCTCAGGACGCTAGGTTGTATTTTCTCGCGGGAGCGAGTTCAGCGCTGGACTCACGCATGGCCGCGTCCAATCAGGCCGTCGACGCCTGCCGCATCGAGCTAGAAGATCATACCCCAACCTCGTGTGAGACCATAAGACCAGGAGACCCTCCCACAACCCACCAACTTTGCCTCGGAGAACTGAAAGAATCGGATGCCCGGGTACGCAAATTTGATTGATGTTGCCGCAGAGCATAGAACGTGATCTCGAACGCGCGCCGAAACTTCGCTTGAGAGCGGCAGCTAGCTCTACAATATCCAACGAGGCGAGTGTTGCTACATAACAAATGAGATCGGCACCCTGGCATCGGCTCTAGGTCGACACGCCATCAAAAACAGAGACCACGTCCACGTGGTGGGATTCGCAAACCCGTCATAGATGACTGGGCAAGTATACTAGCAAAAGCAGGTCATGTCAAAAGCGGCTATGGCTGAGGCTTGGACGTTGGTCGCATAAGACGGTTGGAATGCATTCACGGCGCTCTGCTCGTCTTGGACGGACAAAGCAAGCTACGGCGATGTCACGGTTTGTAGAGCGGAATCACCCATCTATGAAAGGGAAGGCCAGAATGCAATCTCTGAGCTTCTATCGGTTGAATGCCCTGCATTAGAAATCGTCCACAAAATGAAAATGCGGCGTTTTGTGAAGCGTTAAGTGGAAGTGGCAGTGAGAGGAAAGAACACCTTGCTGCTCACCTGCCTAATGAACCACAACCTTATTTCACGACACGTTCGCTGCTGCCCAACATACTGGAAGTGAACTGCTCGTACCGATTCCACCACAGAAGCATCTCTCACCTTCAACCACCTTCAACCACCCTCAACCCATCTAAACACGACTACGCGCTCGGGGACAGCAAAAAGAGAGCCTTGAGAGTCTCAAATACAAGAAAAGAGATTAACAAAGCACCGCCAGTCGTGGTATCGGAAGACACATTCGCTCCTGTCCAACATGTTCGAAGTTACCCCACACCCTAATTCTACCACAAAACACCTTTCACCTTCAATCACTCACCCTCAGTCTATCTGAACACGACTACGCACTCAGGAACGCCAAAAGAGAAGCCGTCATAGGCTTGAATGAGGCAAAAGAAGTGACCCCAACCCGATTTGAACGGATAACCTTTCGATCTGGAGTCGAACGCGCTACCGTTGCGCCATAGGGCCGTGTGTATCCTGACCAGTCAGGATACGCTGTGTGAATGGGACGCCGGATGGAGCGCATATTAACGGACAGATCTTCACTAAAAACGGGGTTCGCGGGTGACAGAGTGGGTCGGTCCTTTTCATTACCTATGGCACGGTGTCACCGTACTCCAGTGAACTGACCTATTACATAGTAGAGAAATGAATGTCATTGCATCCTGTTGTATCATTCGCTCTCATCATGACTTGTCGACGAGCTGGTGAAAAAACCTGCAGTTTGAGAGCATGTGAGCGTGTCCGACACGTCATACCAGTTTCTCACCACTCGCAAACCGGGGATTAATGATCAGGGCCTTCGTAGTGAAAGAGACCTACCTACTTTCATGATTCTCTCATCTCACATCCAACCGGATTCATGTGGCCGGTTTGCACTTTTGGATCTTGCCAACTACATCCGATCCTTGAGCCACCAGTCTAGGGAGCTCAAATCCCATGCTTCCGATTAGAGCTTCTGCCATCCTGAACTTTTACTTTGAGATCTGTCCGCTAGCGTGCGGTAGGGATATAGGCGGCGGGGGATATGCGCGTCAACGTGGACGGATCCATGCCAACGATTTGCTGCGGCCCCGCGGCCACCCGTCGGGCCCGAAAATTCTGAGGGCGGTGGGGCGCACCGTTGCGGCGCTGTTGTCCCCCAGGAGGGGCGACGTCGCATCCCGAGTCGTGGCCCCTTATCATGCATGAGATTGAGATAGCCTTGCTCTTATCCTGAACATCTCCATTGTTCATAGACATCTCCATTCCACCGGCAGTTGTTCTCTTCGACTCGTGACGTCGGTTTGTCTCTGGTCTTCCTGTCCGGTGTGCACGAATTCTCGCTCGCTCACTTCTCACTCGCCCACTCATTCGCGGCATCGTTGACTCACTAACCCCTCCGGTTCATCTCATCTCACGTCACTTACACACACATCGCCCAACATGGCGTTCACGATGCACTCTCACTCCGGGCAGTTCTGTCCCGGTCACGCAAAGGACCAGCTCGAGGCGATTATCCAACACGCCATCAGCATAGGCTACAAGACCATGGGCCTGACAGAACACATGCCCCGTCTCGAGATCGCAGATCTCTACCCCGAAGAAGTAATTGCTTCGCACATCCATCACGAACACGTATCACTATACTAACATCCTCTCCCAGCTCGAAGAAGGAGATCCCAAAGCCTCCCTCGCCGTCCTCGCCCCCCGCCACGAAGCCTACCTTCTCGAGGCCCAGCGCCTGCGCGAAAAGTACGCCTCGCAGATCCACCTCCTCATCGGCTTTGAAGGCGAATGGTACCGCCCTTCTTACGGGCCCTTCATCAAGTCCCTCTCATCCCATCCGGCCGTCGACTACTTCATCGGCTCGCTTCACCACGTCAACGCCGTGCCCATCGACTACAGCCGCGAGATGTACGTCGATGCCATGAAGACGGCCGGCGGGGACGAGGAGCGTATGTACGAGCGGTACTACGATCAGCAGCACGAGATGCTCACGGCGCTGGAGCCGAGGGTCGTGGGCCACTTCGACCTCATCAGGCTGATGAGTGAGGATCCCGGGAGAGACGTGAGGGCGTGGAAGGGCGTCTGGGAGAGGATCGTGAGGAATTTGGAGGTTGTCAAGGGGTATGGAGGTCTTTTGGAGTGTAACAGCAGTGCGTTGAGGAAGGGGCTTGCTGAGCCTTATCCTTGTCGGATTATCTCCGAGGTGAGTCCTTTCCTTTCATTCCCGCTCTTTGGCTTTCCTCCTTTCGTGAGGCTTGGGGAGGGTTGTCGGGCGTTCGACTCGACGTACTAAAAATCCTGCTTCTTAGACTTGGCTCGGCATGGGTGGACGGTTTACCTTCTCCGACGACAGCCACGGCATCGCGCAAGTCGCAACGAACTACAAGCGCAACTTGGACTATCTCGAGAGCCTGGGCGTCAAGCAAGTGTACACTTTCGAGCGTGGGCCGGTGGAGGGCGTCAACGGGCACGCCAAGGCGTCGCTGCGGGAGAAGGCCGTGGCTTTGGAGGTGTTTCGTGAGAATTTCAAATAGACGGACGACTTCATGACGAGTTATGCAGGAAACTTGAGTAGAGTTAGACGAGACACGACATCAAGGCATTATTTAGAAAGACAATAGATGGCATCGATCACTTTGCCAGGCTGGCCCTGCTCTTCTACTTGCCCATAAGATACGCATCCGTCGCCGTTGAGACCAGCATCCTACGACCGGCGGGTCGGCGTTCATAATTTCCTCTGTTCGGACGAGAAATCAGTTCAAATCATGAGTGTAACGGAACAAGTCTATTGGTGAGCATGGCCGATGCCTGGCCAAGGGCAACACGTTAAGTCAGTCACGCGACTTTCTCCGCTATGATATTGTTCTACACGGGACCTCAAAGGACAAAGTATCATGTGCATATCAACGTACTCTGTGTCGATGTTAGCTAGCCGCTCTTCTTCATGCCGTAGAATGGTAATTTAGCAGCTATATATATGAATGTTTTCTCGTAGGTATAGGAAGGGGGCAGAGGGGCTGGTTCCCCAGTCGTCAACATCGGAGGCCTTGTATAACTTGTTGACTACAGACGGGGAGAAAGCAACCCTCAGCAGAGCGCCAACCGAACAAAGCTCAGGTATTGGTCGTTAGCCAAGGTAACAAGGCCATGTTAAAATAGATAGTTGGTTGCCTCGCTTGAATGTTGACATTGAAGATTCCGCCATTTGCCAATGTCTTCATGCCCGTGTCATCCGCCAGACCATCTCCCAACACGTTTGGCACAGCATAGGATTCTGACAACCTCGTCGGGGACTGGCACGACGCTGCCGGTGCCAGGCGGCTCGGGCTCTTTCTGCCCCTGGTGAGATGACTTCAGGCCGGCTAATGTCCTCATCAGTGACGACGATAACGTCCTCGGCGCAACCGACTGTGTGTTCGCCCATGCCGGGTCGGCGCAGCTCGCTTTGGATTCGCCGTGGTGGCTGCTACTCGACGTGCCGGAGATGTGGCAAGATGGTATCGCTTGTATCGCGGGTCTTTGCTCCCTTCGGCGTAAATGCGAGAGAGCTGGGGTACGGGTCGCTTCTGGCTCAACTATGCCGCAAGAAAGAGCTGGTGCCCGACGCCATCTGCTGGAAGTATCTCGATGAAACGTTCTGCAGTGAACGTGAGAGCCACATTTCTACCTAACAGCTGCGGAAGGCAAGGGTGAATCTTTGAATCGGGAGGAGCTGGACGCGATGGAACCGTTGGTCAGAACGAAGACGGAAGAGTTGAAGAAACGAGCTGTGGTTGAATGGGACGCTTCAGAAGCCAGGAAGCACCCATCGTCGTTCTTATTCGAATAGATATAACATGAAGCTGGATTGCCTTACTGCACCAGACCATTTGAGCTTCATCGCTGGGGGGGGGGGAACCGACAAAAGAGTGAGTGCATCATAAAAGGCTATATATAGACAGACCGGCCGAATCTCGAAGCAAAACCACATATGACGATACACGCAATCGGACCCATCACCGTTGAGCTTGTCCCATCCAGAATCAAAGGCCAGAAAGGTATCTATCTATCCATCTCTAGACAAAACAAAATAAGATGAAAGAGAGAAACATGCGTCCCAATACCCAAAAGAAATGACCTACCTGGGACTCGAACCCAGAACCTTCAGATGAACTCTTCATCCTTTCGAAGCAACGGCTTGTCAAGAAGTAGGAGTCTGACGCGCGACCATTGCGCCAGCAGGCCATTGGATGCTTGTTGCGATATCGGCGATGAACAATTGGGCACTTATGTAACGCAACAGAATGTGGGCTTGGTGGAATCCGGAGCTTGAATTTCTTCCACCCCTTCGCATAGTGTGGGGATTTCGGGTGGCATCGGGGGAGGGGGGGCGTGAATACTGTCGGGCTTCGCAAACACTGGCCTGAGAAAAAAATGAGTAAGAGGGGTTGGGGCTAGACTGGAGGAGGGACCGAAAGCACTGTGTCGGTTCATCATGTTGAGAGGTAAATGGACAGAGAGAGCCGACGCGGATGATGGTTCTCGATTCAGATTGGCAAAATGCAAAATCGGGACACGGCTTTTCTTGCCTTTGTCTTTCGATTACTATACTACAGATTAATACGGTAAATGAGAAGCATCAAACGCCGCGGCGCCGGACCCGCGACCGCTCCCGTCCAGGTATTTCACCGTTCCGGTGCGGGGCCGATGCCACGGATGAGATGCCATATAAATTCCCGCGGGAATTCATCAAGCCAAGCTGCGCCCAACTTGCCTAGCGTTCGACCTACTTCACGTCGTCCCCGAACTTTAGCCTCGAAACTCTCAACACGGAGGTGACACCACCAATGTCGAAGCCTCATCCAACCGCTCGTGAAAAAATAGCCCGGATCGGGTCCCTGCCGTTCCACGGGAGAACCACACAAGCCGGACATTCTCAACGTCCTCCCATACCCGTCAGGTATCCTTACTTGACATCCCCACCCCTCGCCTCCGGCTCGAAGCCCAAACAGACGGCTGTAGCATAATCCCCGTCGTGGCTAATCGAGACCTTGGCCACCTGCGCCGGATCTCCCGCCCCCTGCCCCCGGATTACGGCAACAGGCGGCCCGCTACCGTTCCCCTCGTCCAGCGTGCTCCTCACGATCTTGATGTCGTGGAATGTGAGCCGTCTGAAAGGGTGCGCCTTGAACGTGGCTTCTTTCGCGGCGAATCTGATGGTTTGCTTGTTTTAGTTTCTCCCCCGTCCATTCGATATACTGGCAGAGGCACGCAAGACTTGATGCTTACCTTCCGGCTAAAAAAGTCGCCCTCTTCCAAAGTGCCGGGTTTTTCTTCCTCATCGCTTCGTAGTCATCGTCTTGGCCCATTTGCGATGAGGCAGTTGAGGAAGCGCTGTCGCTCACGGTGTCGGTGGGGACGTGTGCGCGCTCATCTTGGGTAAGGACACGTTCGATGAACCTCGGCCCTCGATCACTGGCCAGGAGCCGGTAAATGCGTGAGACTTGACAAATGTCGGTCCCAATATTCAAGGGAAAGGGAAAAGGCCTCGGCAACACCATCACCACAACACATAAAAATTATGAACTCGAGATCAAAACGGACTTCGGAAGCAATGACCGATCATTAGATTCACTACCAAGGGTTTAAGAGGAAATAGCCATTCCTCTTTGAGACTAGTGTAGACAATCAGTTGCAGCTGCGAGTCGATAACGATAGCGATAAGATCATAGCTACGTCATCCTCAGTTGCAAGCTCCATCCACCGTTTCAACGACGAAGTCAACATGGGGAATTTCCGTAACTCTCCCGCGCGTGCGTTAACAGTAAAGAATGCTATGTACATGCCAGACCGAGAACAACAAAACAAGGTTGTCATAGCAATCTTTGTAGTAACAACTTTTTCACCCCACCCAAGAGCTGTTTCACCCTCGGGCCTTCCAATTACACCTACACGTCAAGTGCCCATTGTTGGTTGGACAGGGTGCTACACTCATGTATGCCACTCCCATTCTAGGGACCGGACTCTGGCAACAATGGTGTATAACGAGATTTACTGGTCTTCGGCAAGGAGGGGAGCGCGCTCCTGGTCGGCCGGCGCGGAGCGACGGGTCCAGGCCGGGTATTCGTTGCCAGACCAGGCCGGGTAGGCGATCACGAGCGTGGACACGAAGAGGACGGCCATGATGGTGAAGGCAAAAATCCACTGGAACGCGATGATCTGGCGCTCGAACTGGGCGACACCGATAGCGGCAGACAAAACGCTGAGAGAGAAGCCAATGGTGTAGTCCTATTGGCGTGTTAGTGGATGAAACGGCACCAGGGTGTGCTGGACCTACCTTGTAGACGGTGATGAAGAAACCTCCGTAGACGAGGATGGACCAGATGAAGATGTTGCCAAAGATGCGGGCAACGAGGCTGTGGGGATGAGGGACCATGATGGCACCGTTCCAGTAAATTGCCACAAAGGTCCATGCCAAAGGCGCCGAGACGACTGGCCAGTGGATGAAGCGCGGGTAGGTGTTGTGGCGGAAGTACAGCGACGACAGGTTGATGAAATTGATGATCAAGATGACCTCAGCCCAGGCGAAGTGGGAGCGCACGAAGAGCATGATGAAGGCGAAGTGAAGCAGGTTGTTGAAGATGAAGTGGGAACCAACACTGGCGGCGGCGTTGACATAGTCGCTGTTGCTGGAGAAAAGGTGGCCGACGTAGCCGATTTGAAGGATGAACAGTACGATCCTGGAGATATCAGCACACGTCTCTTACGATGGTGCTTTGACTACTCACCAGTAGATGTCAACGATGACCGAGTTCAAGGTGAAGGCGGTGGGGTACAGGTAGTTCTGGTCCCATATTCTCCTGCGGATCGAAAAGCCATCGCGAGGCTCGTTGACCGAGTAGTAAAGGGTAACGACAAGAGAAAGGAGCCAGCTCAAAATGGTCAGGACCTTGTAGGTGGTGATGGCGCCAGCGCTATGAGACTCCCTCTTGGAGAAGGGGTTCACTGGGGTTGGGGAGGTTAGCAATGGAATCGACAGGAGAGGGTTGTGTTCGAGACGAGGAAGGTCTCACAGGCGTGGATGCGCTCCGTGGCAGTGGGCATCTTGGAGTTTCACGAGATCTATCTTCAGTCGTCTTTTCCTTCCTGTTGTCGAGTGTTTGTCCTGGGAAGTCCTCAATCTCGGGTAGCTCTGAGTGTTAAGCGTCTTCTCTTTGGTGTTGGACGATGGTGCGCAGCAATACAGAAGCTTGGAAGCGATAGGATGGGAAGCTTGGTTGGGGAGGGCGGGTAGCATTTAAACGACGGGACCTGGAGCATGGGTGGGCAGGCAGGACGGGGATGTTGAAATCTGCGGGGAAGGCGCGACGCTCGCCACAAGTACCCGTCGTACGCTACCTTGGCTACCTTGGCCTAGCGTGTAACGTAGATGCAAGAGACACCTGACGCGGGTGACCAGAAGTAGACGGGCGGCGTGCATGGTACGGTTTCTCGACGTAGACAGAAGCATTTCTCCAGTTGCTTGTCGGAATGTTTCTTTTTCGTGATGAGAAACGTCAGGCCTCCTTGTCCCCCATGGAACATGCATCTCGAAATTCATTCAACCCTTTGGTATGGAATATTTCTCAACATGAACTCGCTAAATGATCAAGACCCATAGCTTGCTATCTGCCTCAGAAATATGTACTTCTTGTCCATCCTTCCTACGGCATGCCTGCCTTGCCTGTCTCGGGACGCTTCGACTGGGAGGATCATGTGCCGTTTAGAGGCCAAGATTGTCCGTGCCAAAGAGCATAACCCAATGCTGTAGGCGCACAGGGAAAGCTTGGGAAGAACGGGCAGGTGTACTTTTGAGAGATGGGACGGAATGAGGTGTCGGCTTGGGCAGTGTTTTGCTTGTATTGCTCGGGCGCCTCAGTCGGCGGGCTGTAGAATGGTTTTGGCTGCTCACTTCTCACTTGGGATAACCCAGGTGTTGGCATCCGAGACCGATTGGTTGGCTGGAGAGTATCGTGCCCCGGCAGCAGGATACAAGCAGAGTGGACGATGATCTTGGTCGGAGTTGCTAACTACACTGTAGAGTGTTCTGTCTTGAATAACGAGCCGGATATACGTGCGGCGCACGGATACGGGCGGATGGATTTCACCAAGGTAAAAGTAGCTTTCGCTTGGGATCGGGATCGACGTTGTGCTTCGCGGTTCAACAGCAATGACACAGGGAGCTGTGACCACCATGCATTGGTCGTCCGTCGCACTCTACGATTACTACTATATACATAGGTACAAAATCCACATAAAGAACTCGACTGGCCTAGGTGGCGCAGTATGTACTGTGTAGGAGTAGCACTTGACCAAGGTACCCTGTTTGTTGGAGTGCCCTGCTCGGCCAACAGCCACACTTGGTTCAGGTCAGAAGGTCGAGGTGGGCAGGTAACTAGGGGGGCGTTGTCGTCAGAGCTGACGATTCTCCGAAGGAAAGGTGTGATGCGAGCAACTTCTGCGGCCATCGACCGACGCGACTCCAGTCTATGCATTTGCGTTCCCGTCGATGCTCAAACACTGCCTTGGTGGATGAGGTCGCACAGCAGTATCACCCGCTCCATCGTCCAAGAGGTCGAACAGCGGGAACGGGTGCCGTACAGCAAGGGGATGGGATATCGGTACAAGCCACGGAGGAATGAATAAGCGACTGAAATTTGTATTCAAACAGTGAGGACCGAGTTGCGTGTATGTAAAAGTGAGAAGAGCTTGGGAAAGATCAAGATGAGGTCGAGGGTCGTGGCTGACGCACTAACCAAGCGTTGCGCAGCAGAGAAAATGTGTGGAGCGGAGCGCAATGCATGCAGCAGCGACAGTCCGATGCCTGAGGTACTTAGGTAACTGGGTGGTGTAGGGGTCAGGGGATGGGGAGGGGAGGATGCATTCACGATTGGATCATCCCTGCAGGGGTATGACGACTTGCTGCGACTTCTGGCTCCACTCACCCAGATTCACCACTCCCAATTGCTTCAAGGGCCACCCTCCACTTTTTCCCGCTTTAGTGTCTCGCTTCTCCTTGTCTCCCTGTTTCTCCTCCTCATTGCGTTGTATATTTCTCGCGGTGACATTTGTCCTCTTTCACACGACCTATACCATCGTCAACGAACAACAGCGTCTTACAGTTGCCATAGCACCCATAGGTAGTCAGACAATGTAAGCGGCGGGCCGTTGGCAAGTACCTCTCAGCTTGTAGGCCTCAATCGTGATCATCCTGCCATCTAAGTCGAGCTTTTCGACCGGGGCCATGGAGTTGGCCCATAAGAGCTGCTCGCCTGTGAGGGCGAACATCATCGTCATCATCATCACCTCATGGGCTCCTCTTCTTACCCGACATCCTGCTTCAAGACGGCGGGACCACCCTGCTTCTCACGTACTGTACGGTGTCGTTTTCTCCTCCCACCTTTCAATTCCACTCAGATTCCGTTCATGCTCGCCCAATCGTCTTGTCGGTATAGTCGCCAACAACTGACGTTCGCTTCCGCCTCCACTGCCACAATTCGCCAATTGAATGCCACACCGTTCCAAAAGGAGGCAGGAGCTAATAATCGTAGCAGCCCACGCTACCTTATGTACACCACGCGGTACGGAGTACACATCATCAACTAACTCGAGAGCTTCTAGCTGAACCCGCTCGGCTTCACACCGCCCTTCTTCCTAATTATCAGCGCCCATCTCATCTCCTTAGCCCTGAGACTCAACCAAACGCCTCCAACGCCTGATTCTCTCATTCTCGAGGACGGACCGTGTCGTGCGAAAGCTTCTGCATCGGCTGCACCCAAAGTCTGCAAGACACACACAAACAGACATTGGTCCCACTGCACGTCTCATGCCACTATGACATGGCTGCTCTAATTCTCGGCAGCTTCTACAGAGCCTGTTGCCTTCCTGCGACATGGGGCCAAAGCAAGGCTCGAAGATGCTAACACGAGGTACCTCTGCCCAGCCGTTGACTTCCATTCCTTGCATCCACACGTCACCGCACCTTTTTCTCCGGCCGCCGTGCTAGATTGCGGGGCACACCCAACCCGGGTCACCAGAGACGAGCTCGACCGTCAAGCCTCGACACGTCCGAGGTCCTGCTCTTCTCAGTCAGCGAGAGCTCTTGCCCCTCTCGTCACTCACGCACACACCGAAGACAGCGTCTGTGACCCAGATGCACGAGAGTTGCCAGAGCTGAGCTATCGAAACTACCGACCGGCTGCCACGAAAGCAAGGCACCGCGCCCGACCAACCCTAACCTACTTTGAGCAGGGGTAAAAGTGTCGTCTTGATTGTGGTGAAATGCATTATGCGCTACTTTGGGGCCTGAGAGACGTCCCGAGACGACGATGTCCTCAAATGTTTCCTGTCTACGTAGGTCGTCAATTTCGCGTAACCAAGCCGTTTCCCAAAGTCGTATGATGAATTTGTGCAGCTCTCTATCTTCTTTCTTTTCCTTCTTCAATTTTTCTAAACTGGGCATTTCGCATCACAGCAAACCGTTCCAACCCGTCCATTAGGCCAATCTTGGCTCCAAGCGAGACCTTCTCTCCAAGGCTACGCATATTCTGATGTCCCGCCTCCTGCTGTCTTCCAGTGTTTTGAAGAACCGGTCCCCAGCTTCGTTCAGCCTGGCCAGACTCTTTGCTGCCCTGCGGCCAGGCAGCTCGTCATCGGGGCTTCGGGTGCCATCGGTTATGCTTGTTGTGGCTCGAGTCTCATATGGCCGCGGCTCTGTCGCCGGGCCGGAGTATGTCTTTCTTGGGCTGCGTTCAAGCCACGCCGATGGCGTCTGAGGGACCGTACGACGACCTTGCGCGTGGTCTTCTAGTCTGTTGGTTCGCATGCCTCCATGCGTCACCGTCCGCCGACGGCCGGATGGCGGGATACTGGGGGCAGCAACCTCTTCGCAGGGCGCCGTCTGGGTCGCAATATCAGGCTCCCGGCGCTCGTAGTCTCTTGTGCGACGAGTGTCGTACTGCCGTTGTCGTGTGGCTGAGTGGAGAAGGCTCATCTTGCCGTGTGCGTTGAAAGGGCGTGCGAGGTGGCTTTGTTTCGTTTTGTTCTGCTTTATGGACGAGGAGTTCTGCTTCGAGCGATCGAGTCCACCCTCCGAGCCCATGCTACTCTTTTTATGTTGAAACATGAACCTCTCACCGCTCAGAAGAAGAATCTCAGTCACAATTCCAGTTGAAGCGAATTGTCAAACTGAAATGCCAATTCCAGCAGCACAAGCGTGGCTGAACCGCCAGCCCCCTTTGGTTATGTATTCCTGCCGCAGTGGTGGTGTGCAGCTTGGAGCCTAACGTAAATTCCAATTCGTCTGCCGCAGAACGTGGCAGAATTTGTGTGCGAATGACCAAACCGGGCGCGGCAGCAGTGTTCGTCAGCATTTCCAAAAAAGCCAGTTTGCCGTTGATTGGGGCGCGGGAAGTCCCCGGCATATATGGCTATTTCCCCGTTGGAAAATCCACTTTGGCTGCCTCCCCTACGACGAGATATGGTCCGCGAACCTCCCCTTCCCTTGGCCTTCACGGATGAGGCTCACAGCCTGGTGACGACGGGGGGAGCGGGCGGCGCAAGGCAGTCTTTGCCACCAGGCTCGGGGGAAGCGTGCTTTCCGGGAGCCTCTTCCTCTCCTGGTCTGTCTAACGGAGGGTGTTTCCATATGAATACCGCGGTGTACCGTTCCAGCCGTCGCTCGTTCTCTCAGCTTGCGAGCTGTCCAACATTCTCCGTCAAAATCACTCCAGTGCGCACGTCGAGGACCTTTCTGAATAGCGACAAACACCGCAGCCCGGTGGAAGGGTGATAAAAAAAAAAGAAGAAGAAGAAGAAGAAGAAGAAGAAGAAAAGAAAAGAAAAGAAAAGAAAGGATCGGCTGAGGCTCGCCGACATGAGAAAATCAAGAGCGGTGCGGAAGTCACCGGACGACTGGGAAAACTTGAAGGGGGTCATCTGCGAGCTATACGAGAAAAACAAGCTCGAGGACGTGCTTCAGATCCTGCGCGACCGCTACCATTTCAATGTCAGGTGATTACTACTTACTCCAGCCTCTGCGCGTTTCTTTTCTCCCCCCACCCGCGCAGTCGCCCCTCGCTCCCCCTTGTGAAAGTGAGGGTAAGAGGTCAGAAGGGGTTTGGCTGATGTGCGTCGCCTAGCAAACGCCAGCTGATTTATCGACTGGGCCCGAACCAGTGGAACATCAAAAAGTACAACAAGGAGAGCGACGTGGCCTCGCTGAGCGTGTCCGGCGACGAGGGGGACGACGTTGAGGACGGGCGCGACGGCGCCGAAGTTCTCCACGCGTCGCGGCGCGCCCGAGAGGGCAACGCGTTGCTCGCCGTGGGCGGCGGCGCGGCCGTCTGGGAGGCGTACGGGGCGGGCGCGGAGCAGGACGACGTCGTGGCCCTGGCCAGGGCCGCCCAGACGACGCCGCAGCGTCGCAAGGCGCTGGAGCTCCTGGAAGCAAGGATCTCGGGGCTCTCGGACTGCGCCGAGAGACGGCGGTGTTACCTACTGTGGGCACATTTGTGCGCTGCGACAAACGGCGAGCCGGAAGAGGCGATGACGGAGGGCGTCGTCGATGCTCTGTCGTCCATACTCGGCGAGGACGGCTCCGGGTTTCTTTTCGCGGAGGCCGGGGGAGTCGACATGGACGCGTACTGGCTCTTGGACATGCTGTATGAGAACAGGGTCCAAGAGAAGTACCGCCGCCTTCTGGGTCCGTACGACGGCGCGCTGAGGGCGTTGTTGGACCGTTGTGACGGGGCGAGGGAGGCGGGGGCTGCGGTGGCCGTCCTGAGGGCATGTGCCATGTGGTGCCGGAGGGAACTCTCCGCCGCGGCCGGAGAAGGTTCCGTAAAACGGCCCGGTGTTTGGAACGGACCTGGAGGCTCGCGTGTGAGGGAGCACGTTGAGATTCTCGGGACGCTGTGGCATCGGGCTGTGACCGTGACAGACGGAGTGGGGTGGATGGTGAGTTGCGGGAACGTGCTTGGGGTCGGGTGGGAGGAGGTGCTTTCGTGCGTCTTGTGGAACGTTGCTGCGGCCAGCCAGGGTCTCCAGGTTGCCGGAGCGGCGATGGGGGCAGAAGACGGGGAGGCGAGGGAGATGATGCGGCGTGCGGCGGAGGCGGCGGGGGAAGTTGGGGAGTGGACTCGGGAGGAGCTGTGGCGGGGGTTCACGGCCGCCTTTGTCCGGTTCAGAACTGCTGCTGCGGAGGGGTACGGCTACGAGGAAGGCAGAGTGGTCGAAACGGAGATTATGGGGGCGTTTCGGAAGTTCGTGACGAAGACTCTGGGAGAGGATCGCGAGGCGTCAGGGGAAGAGGCCGGGCCCGGGCCCGGGCCCGGAATGGACATGGCTTGTGAGATTGATTCGTATTTGACCGGTTGTAACTGGGAGGATTCTGGTTTCGAGGGCTGAGGAATGGGCTTGATACTTCATGCAATTGTTCACTCCTGTGTGCACTGGCATGAATCCACTCCTTCGCGAAGTGTAATGATGAAAAACCTAGCAAGCATGAGCTTGTTATGAATAATCATCTTTTGACTGTGCAGCGAGGTGTACAGGTCAATAGAATTTACACCTCTACCGCGTGGCATCTTGTCGAGCCTTTTCTTGTGCTTTCCTCTCGGCCTCTGTGTCTTGAACCCACGAGAGATACGTCCTCCATGTGTAGTCACTTGGAGATGTTCTCCCGAGTCATCACCCCGTAGGAAGGATCCAACGTCAGAGAGGCCATTCCACGTTCCGAAAGAGCCGCCAGTCCTTACGGTATTTCCACACAAAATGTGTATTACCAGGGCCGTTCGGGCCGCAGGAGGGCATGCTCTAATCACTCTATGGAAATCTACCTCCCTCAACATCGACCTGTAGCCAAACCAGCACTACCCCCTGATTCTCACCAGAATCCACGTTATGCGATCACGCTACGTCGCCAAAAAGCGCCTCCAGCTCCCCCCTCTCACCACTGTGGAAGACCATGTCATAAAACACCCCTCTCGCCCTGTACAGCTCGCCAGGCCGTCCCGCCTCGACAACCCTGCCCGCCCCCATGACCACAACGCAATCGTAGTCCGCGATTGTCCTCAACCGGTGCGCAATCGTGACCAACGTCCTCTCCTCGTCGACCTCCCGCCGCAGCACTCCCTGGATGCCCCGGTCTGTCTCGTAGTCCATACTCGCTGTCGCTTCGTCGAGAAGCATCAGCCGGCTACCTCTGACAAGCGCCCGACAGAGCGAGAGAACCTGCCTCTGCCCGTGGGAAAAGTTCTCCCCCTTGGCGTTGACCGTTGTCGTAAGCGCCAGTCCCGCTTGATCAGCATCCGAATCCGTGGCGCTTGCGTCCCCGGCCTCCGCGCGGTGGTACTGGAACGATGCGATCCCCTGGCACGACTCCAGCGCCCTCTCCAGCCTCGCCTCCGGTATCCTCCCCGTCGGGTCAAGGTTGCTCCGCAGCGTCCCGTTGAACAACACTGCCTCCTGTGGGATGATGGTCAGCGCCTCACGCAGCCGCCGCCGCGGGATCTTGCTGATGTCGATGCCGTCGTACAGAATCTGGCCCGAGACGACGTGCGTAAAGCGTAGGAGCGAGAGAACCAGCTGGTAAGTGAAATGTCAGTTCCCCCCTGCAGAACACCGCAAACCTGCCGTCGCCAGAAAAAAAGACAACATACCGTCGACTTTCCGCTCCCCGTCCGGCCTACAATCGCAACCCTCTCCCCGGCCTTGAACTTGAGGTTCACGTCTGTCAGGATATCGGGCCCGTCCTCGTCATATCGCACCGTTACATTGCGGAATTCGATTTCGCCCGTCGAAGGCCATGACTTGGGAATGACTTGCGAAGGGTCGTCGGCAAACTCGCCCTCCTCGGGGAATGAATCGTCCGACTTCTCCTCCGGTTCAAGACCGGCATACTCTTTGATGCGGACGAACTGGTTCCTTTGTCAGCGAATCCACTTCTTACCTACCAGGTCGGCGACGAAACTCACACTCTGTAGCTCTACCTCAAGATCGTTCATGCTGCGCACCAGCCCCAGGATGGTCTGACTCAGCCCCGTCGCGTTGGTGAGACTGAATCCCACAAGCCCGGCCGCGACGACGCCTGCCTTGGACACGGCGATGATGCCGGCGCACAATCCGACCAGCGCAGTGACAAAATCAACCCTCATAGCAACCCACCGGTTACAGTTAAAGTTCGCCTCCGCCGCCCGCGACCACACGCGCAACTTATCCGCCAAGTTCCCTGCAAAAGTATCCGGCATTCCGCTCCGCGCCCGGATGACCGCCAACCCAGCCAACGTGTCCGCAAACTGGGTGAAGATGGGCGACTGCGCCGACGCAACAAGTCGCTTGATCGTCACCGCCGTACGCGTGTACATCTCCCCGATGATAACGCCCGCGCAGCAAGTGACTGCGGCCGGGACTATAAAAACGGGCATGATGGAACTGATCGCGAAGATCCGGATCACCAGGGCCATGCCGCTCTCCAGAAAGGACCGCAACTGCGGACTGACGGTGAGATCGAGCGACGACATGTCGCTCGAGAAGCGATTGATGATGCGACCGACGGGCGTGCGCTTGTACCATGTCAGAGAGACGCGCATGACAGCGCGTATAAAATCGTTGTGCAGCCGGCGGGCCGCGTGCCATGCGCCGTTTTCGAAGACAAGGAAGACGGCGGCGTAGACGACCGACTCGGTCACGGTGATGGCGGCGTAAATGCCGAGGTAGAAGGCGATGTCGACGGCGACTTCCTTGTTGTAGGCCTCGACCCAGACGGAGAGCCAGAGTGAGCCACCCATGACGGCGAGCTGCGAGAGGAGCATGACGACAAGGCAGAACACGGCGTACCACGGCCCGCCAAAATAGGTCATATACTTGAAGACTGGTCGGTCTGTACGTTAGCCCGGTTTCGATAAGAGGGTATCCTACAGTACTCACACATCAAACGGGCGCTCTTGCCGCTCGCCTTCATTTCTTGCGCTACAACGTCCTTAGCCGTCTTGTCGTCGGCGACCTTTGTCCCGTCATTGAGAGGGTCCGTCTGCGTCTCGACCTCGGTGTCGGAGGAGTCCGACGCGTCCGTAACCTCGCCCTCAAGATCCTTGGATACAGCAACAGGGTGTCTTGTGACGCCAAGGTTCTGCTCAACGTTTTTCACCTCACCGTTCTCGAGCGTCACGGCAACGTCAGCCTGCGCGGCCACCCAAGGCTGCTGAGCCACCAAGACGACGGTCCTCCCCTTCAGCAGGTCGGAGCAGAAGCATCTCTCCCACAGCAGCGCGGAGGTCTTGGCGTCCAGGGCAGAGAATATGTCGTCGAGGAGGAGCAGGGGGGCCTTAGAGTACAGAGCACGTGCGAGGGCGACGCGCGCCTTTTGACCTCCCGAAAGGGAAGCACCGTTCTCGCCCACGACCGTCTGGTCGCCATTATCCATCTCCCTCAGATCGACAGGCAGGCAGCAGGCGTTAACGACACTGTCGTAGCGCAGCTTTTCGTAGGGGCCGTTGAAGAGGATGTTCTCCCTGATGCTGTCGTTTTGGAGCCATGTCGTCTGCGACGCGAAGGCGACGTCTTTGGGCCGTGTGATCGTGCCGCTCTCTTTGATAGTCTCACCTAGGATAGCTAAGAGCAAGGTGGTTTTGCCGCTACCGCTGGCACCTGATATGACATTGAGTCCGCCTTCCACAAAGTCTACCGAGATATCTTTGAGCTGGAACGCGGCAGTCTTGTTCCGCCGGAACGTCGCACTCTGGATCTTAAGATCTCCTTCGGGGTATTCCTCGACGGGCGTAGTACTGGCAAAGTACTTGTCCAGGCGGCCAATGGCGATCATGGCGCTTGTAATGTTACGAGACATGAAACCCACCTGCGTGACGTTGCGACGAATGTTCTTGACAAGGTACGTCGTGGTGAAGGCCGTGGCTGCCGTCAGCGGCTCCCCGCGCACGCCGACGTACAATGTGAACATAGAAAGCAGGGCAATGTACGGCATGAGCGCCGTGATCTGGTTGAGGCCGACGTAGATGAGAGACACACGCCACAGGTCCCGCTGCTCGTTGGCGCGCGCTTCCTCGATAGTCCGGATGATGGCGTCCTCCCATGCAAAATATTTGACAGCGCGGATAGACGTGAGGTATTCGGACACGAGCGATATGCGAGAGTCCTGCGCTCTTCTGGCCTTCCTCGTCTGCTTTGCCATCACCTGCGATACGGCGACGGCCATGGGCCCGGCGAGGAACAGCAGCGCCATGCCCACGAGCGCGGGCCATCCGAGCAGCGTGTACAGACCAACGCAGGAAATGATTGTTCCAGTCAAGACACCCGCCGTAATCATGACGATATCCCGCGCTCCAAAGATAGCCTGCACGTCGGCAGCCATCAGGTTCGCCAAGCGTCCGGCCGAGGTTGTAGATTGCGTCCGCTTACTATCCTGCTTCGTCTCGGCAGCGCCCTTGGGGGCGAAAATATCGTCCTCGAGCTCCATGGACGAGATGGCGCGATGGTACAGCTCCTGCGTCAAGGCGGACCTCAGACGAACAACGAGCCGAGTGGACGTGAAGATGTACTGTTGGAAGAAGACGGAGCGTGATAGAGGGCCGCAGAACATGAGCAGAAGCCAGACCCAGGGTCGGACGACAGCGCCCTTAGGGTTGGCAAGGAAGGCGAGCAGGTTGTACAGGCCGTATGGGGCGATGAGCTCGCAGGCGTATGCGGTCGAGACGTAACTTGCCATAAGCGTCACCTCGCTGCGCATGAGGTAGAAGATTGTCCATGTCGTCGTCACGCCCCTGGCGCGTGCCTTCTTGACCTTTTCGAGCAGCAAGAGCGGCTCATCGTACCACGGAAGCTGGGGCAGATCATCGATGGCGACCTCCCTGCGCGCGCCCTTCCACACCAGAGGTGTGAGCCACTCGAAGGTGAGGTAGTAGTTTGCCCAGCTACAGGTCTCCTCTGGTGCGGGCTCACGAGTCTCGTAGCCCTCGGGGACTTTGTGCGTCAGCGAGGGGGGTACCCATTCCCTCGGGGTGGTGATGGCGATGAAGACGGCAGCAGCCAGGCTCGCGAGCGCGCCGCGCTCCGGAATCGCGATGGCACACTCTGTCGAGGCCTCAATACACGGCAACGCTGAAGACGCAGCGAAGATGAGCAGCTCGGCGGCGAGGACAAAGTTAACCTGGTGCAACGCGATATGACGCCATTCTAGATCGTTGATGAGTCTCGATAAGCCAAAGACGAAGGCGTAGCCCACGGCGAGAGCATTGAGCCACGGAGTCTGACCCCGGGCGCTGGCGAGGGCCAGGAAGGTAAAGGCCGTGGCACGGGCGACCTGGGCACAGAGTTCCCAGGGCCATCTGATGGCTGCGGCGCGGGTTTCGGGATGCAGTAGCGGCTTGGTGCGGCGGCGGAGCAGACAGGCGGCGGCCCAGAGTGCGGAGGAGACGAGGACGAGGACTTGGAGGTAGCCCGACTCGGCGAGCTGAGTGACGTTCTCGATCCATCGGAGTTGTCCGTGGCTAATGCGGCTTGGTCAGCTGGTTCGGTGCGCCAGTATTATGTTAAAATGTAAATTGGTTGAAAGCTCTATTAGTTGAATCATGCGTATGTATGCGTGCGCCTGGAAGACGAGATGTCTTGTTCGGATGGCTGAGCTTTCAACGCCCCGGCTGACAGAGTTGGGCAACGGTTGTGGCTGCAACGTTTTGCGCCATCCCGCGCTGATCCAATCTGGGATTCCGTTCCCCAACATCGGCATTTTAACTCATGTATGAGATAAGCTACGCACCTCTGAACAGTCGCCAGCAAAGCCTGAGAATGCAACCCTGTCGTGGTGGCGAGCGCAAAGGCTCTCTCGAGGAAGACGTCCGTCATTGTCGAGGGATCACAGAAGGAGAGGGAAAAAAAGAACTCGTCCCGATGTGATGTGTGCCGAAACCTCGATTCGAACTCCGCTCTCCCGCGCTATCGTCAAAGCGCGATATGGGAGGGACGGGGATACAAGGCGACGGAAACGAAAGAAGCGACTCTCACGAGCACGTCATGGGGGTGGTGATGACAAAGGCTCAAAGTCGAAAAGCTCGTGTTTCTGAGGCTTTCTGTTTATCGGGGTTGGCATGTACATTCAGACGTAGGGATTAAAGTAACGAGTGACCAACTCATAAGGGCAGAACAAGACACAAACTCACTCATTCGAGACGAAGGACGGGTTCGGATTTGGAAAGATGGTGAAGTCAGCGAAGAACTGTTGGTACCAGCATTCGTAAGAATGATTAGATACGAGCAAGAGGAACATGGGTGGTGGTGGCTCCGCCAGCAAAGTGGATTCAATCTGCAGCTCGAAGAATGTCATGATCGAATAGGAAGCTGCCAACTTCCGGCGTCATTAGGCAGAAGGCCAGGGGCGCTGGTCCCGAAAGCCGGATGCACCAGCTCATAGTTAGTCGGCCGCTCCTTGCTAACCAACTCCTGGGAGGGGCTAATCACCCGTGGTAGGTGGACAGGTCTCAAGGTGGGATGAATGTCAGTACATGAGACAGCTGAAAGCGGCATATATGGGAAAAAAAAAACATTCGGTGCAATTGGCACCTGCTCAGAAATACCACCAACTTTTGGAGCATTACGACGTCCCTTGGGGGACCACACCCGCGCGCGGCCAACTTTGGCCGTCTCGGGACCGTTAGTGGGACTTGTGTGGGACAGCGCACCCAGGTCTCGGAGCCGGCTACGGAGTGCCGTGCCACCTCATACGCCAAAGCCAACACCGAACCCACGCAATTGGAAGAGAGTTTTGCAGCCGTTGGAATTTCAGGGAGAGCCCCGCCTAAACCAAAAGTAGCTTCAATGCGCTGAACCTCAAAACTAATGAGATGTATCAAAAACGTCCCACTGCTACACCGTCATGGCTCATCCCACGCAATGAGGAACGGTAGTAGACCTTTCTGACGAGAAGGACAGCACAGACTCCGATAATCGCAGCCCAAGGCTTGGGTCTAGGAATATGGTATGCGTCAGCGACCTTGAACCTGACCCTGACCCTGAACAGGCCTCATGATTGCCGATCCTCGCTTCGAATCCGACGCAGCACTACCGCTTCCGATTCACCGACCCCCCCCACAACCCAATGTCGGTGTACGGCGTTCCCAAAATAAGCAGGTGCATTTCTGGCTAATTTTGATTGGATCATGAACACCACGGCCCCCGAACATCATGTCACCCGCATTCGCATTCCGTTCGATTACCTTGGACATGATCTGCTCACGCTTTCTCAACACTCTCGCGCACTTGCTGGCTGATCCTGTCATCCATTATATGTACACTCTACGATACTCTAAACCGCCCAAGCCGGCGCCGGGCTTCACACTTCCAATGTTAACGCCAGTCCCTCTTTCGAGATTTCCCATATGTGATGACGCCCCGAGTAATGCATAAAAAGCGCCTTTCATCCATCTCGGATCGAGATCCCACTGTGATTTCGGTTATATCCAAGACTGCCAACACTATGATTTAGTCCGCCTTGATCGCTCTGTTTATATCGTTAGCTTCAGACGCTCAACTTTGATGCCAGGGCGCCTAGTCGATCACTCACCCATAGATCCTCCTAATAAACGCGTACGCGCTCAGGAACCCGATGGTTCCAGTCAAAAGACCGTACACGCAGCACGCCAAGAAGCTGTAGCTGAAGAACAGCATGCTGCTCACAAACCCAGTAATGTGCAGCTTGAAGAAATAATACCACACGCAGTAAAGGAACACCCATACCGCACTGCCGCCGCCGATCATGAATGACTGCCACCACCAGTTGTAGTTCTCCGAGCAGAGCTGAATGTATATAGTCACGACCGTCACCTCGGCGATCGTCAGGATAAGAATGACAGACACCACCGCCAGGAACCCAAAAACGTAGTAATAGCCGCTCTTATCCTGCCAGACCGACTGAAAGACGAAGAGAAGCTCAATGAAGATGACGGCGAAGGGAATGAGACCAGCGAGGAGTACAGACTGCCAAGACTTGATGTACCAAGCCTGCCGAGGAATTTGACGAGGAATGGCACTCGTTTTGGTCGGATGCTCCCAGTTTCCTCCGCGAACAAACCCAAACCAGGAACCAGCGTAGACCAGGGGGACCTGGATGCAGAGCCAGAGAAACACGATGACCAACAGTGTGCCGAAGGGGATGGCCGTGCTGGAAGCCTGCGCCCACACAAACAAGTTGAGAATAAAGACGATACCGAAGAGAAGACCCGGAAACAGAACAGCGGTGACCAACGCGTTCTTCCGGTAGTCCTGCCCATCAAACGTTTTGTAAACCCGCGCTGAGAAGTAGCCGGAAAAGAGGCCGGCAAAGACGAACAGACCGACACCAACACTGATGAAACCCCCGCGGAAACTGGGATTAAGGATACCCAGAGCACTCAGCAGGACGAGACCCACCGCCATGAAAAGTAGCTGCATGCCTGATCCGACCAAAGGCGCCAGTAAGTATCCGTGCTGGGGGTTTCTGAAAACATCGGCATGCAAAAGCTTCCAGCCTGTGACATCTTCTAATGCCTCGTCATCCGAAGACACGTCGGCGTCATTTTCCATGTCGTTTCCTTGGTCAAGTAGCCCTCCGGCCTTCTCCGACAGCTGGGGAGATCTGTTTCCGGATTTTCTGCGCTTCAGCTTCGCCTTGCCGTCTTCGAGGGGGACTTCCTTGTAGCCTTTGATGTCTGAGCGGATTGTCCTCGCCAGGATCATGAGAACGATACCCGTCAAAAGACCGCAAATGATGAGTGAATTGACAATGGCCAGCCAATGAATCTTGGATCCTTCCTCCTGGTTGACAAAGTAGAGATCCCAACGTCGCGACCACTCAATATTGTTGTCCTCGCGGAAGTAGACCGAGTAGGTGTAGGGGATGATGAGCTTCGCATCATCGTCGACGTCCTCTTCTTCTTCCGGGTGATAGGACGACTGTGGGTTTTTAGGCGACATGTCGGTCGACTTGTTCGGGGCTAAGTATAGCTCGAAGTTCTGGTCGATGTTCTGCAGATCTGCGGGACACCCGTGCTCGTCGCGCTTATTCTGCGGGCCGATACTCTTGGGGTAGATCTCGAAGCCGACGACGACCTTGCCGCCTCTCTCGCCGGCCTTTCCAGGCGCTTTGCGGTAGCGAATGACGATGGTGTGGTGGTTGTTGATAAAGTAGCGCGGCTTGCCACTGCTTGCGGCGTAATCGGTAAAACCCAGCTTGAAGCCGGCAGCGTAGTACTTGCGACTCTTGTCAACTGTCACAAAGCTCGTCGCACCGGGAAGATTGTCGACAATCCATTCGGCGACGTAGCCGTCTTGTACCATCTGTTTAGCCCGCCGGATATCCTTCCTGCTGATTTCTCGGTTGCACAGCAAGTTACAAGGCTTGTCTTGGCCCACGACAAGATCGATGTCGGAGGTCTTTATTCTGTCGCCGCGGAGAACCTCTCCAAGGTTGAGAGGGATGCTCTGGCCACTAAGCAGTCCTGTGCCGGGTCGTTTCTGTCCCGTCGGCGGGCAGACGAAGGGGAGATCGTAGTAGGCATATTGGAGTTGAGTATTGTCGGAGTAAACTTTGTTCACGAGTAAGGGTATCTGCTCGCCGTCTTTGTAACTCTTAATCGACCAGCCTGTTGTTGTAAATAATCAGTGTCAATGGCGCCAGACATTGTCAATCGAGTCGTGCTTCGGGTAGCCAAACCTGGGATGTAGAAGGCGTCAGACGGTGCGGCGAGAAGTAGGGAGACGAGGCATCCCAAGCCGGCCTTCAACACCTGTCGCATCGTGATGTACAGGACGGCACGTTATAGACTATATCCACATAGACTGTTGCGACAAGAGGGTGCAAAACGTGTGACGTGAAGTCGTTGAGAGATGGCCGACTAGTCCTCTGTTTGAGGACACGAGATAAGATGAATCGGTTCGGTACAAAATGAGATGGGTAAGACCCGTCGCGTTCAGTCGAGAGGTCCGTGGCTGCACGGTCCAGTGTCTCCGCGCCCTAACGCCGCGGATGAGAGAGGCGACAAAAGACTGGAGCTCGAGAGGAGATAGTGCAGAGGTCAAGACGGTGGAGGGGTTAAGAAACGAGTGGAATCGGTACCGAGTACCCAAAGGTTGGTAAAAAAAAAAAAAAAAAAAAAA
>MPGH01000088.1:1667952-1678955 GCA_001937105.1 Colletotrichum chlorophyti
TTACTCTGTTGAAGCTGTCCAACGTGGGTGTCGGTGAGAATGACGCAGGTCAGCCACCGTGATCCTTCTCTGGAAACGGGGGGCAACCTTGGGAGTGTTGCGTGCCGGGTGTGACTGGGAACGGTCGGATTGTGTTTTCAGAGAGGCCGACAGACACGTAATGCCAATGAAAAAGAGAGGAAGGAGAAGAGAGACAAAACACCCGAGATGGAACGGCGGGAGGGGGGAAGGAAAAGAGGCACTTGGGAGGAGATGGGACGGGGCCGGGGACGGGGACGGAATGGACGGGAATGGGAATACCTGTCTTGACTTGCCTCACCTGTGGTGCCAACATGGGGAGGGCGCACGGATCAAGAGACAGTAACTCTGTTAAGCTGAGAGGAGGTACACTAGAGGCAGGGTAAGCTGGCAGTCCTGATTAGCGAAACCGTGGCCTGGAATATTAGTGAATTGGCAGTTAATGTAACGGGAGTGGAGGGCAATTGCAGGAGCAGTGACATTCCGCGCCCCGTTCTCTTACTCGTTTCCAATACAGGGGTGCGCCACTCTTATCTCCTATTCTACAGTAAGGTACACAGCGAAACCCAGCCTTATCGCACCTTGCTACGTTGATACTCCAAGTCTCCGGGTTGGTCAATTTCGCTGGAGACTCAAAAAGCCAAGCTGCCTTTCATATCGCATCCCAAGACGCTAGACGAGAAAAAGCTGCATCCAGGTCGTTGATTATTTCCCAACCCCTATCTGCCGCCGTCCGCTGTTTCCCCAGACCACCCAATCATTGTATCGAGTTGGGGAAAGCTAAATCCGACCGACAGGAGGGGTCCCCGGAGCTTGTTCTCGCGGGACGTAGGTGCAGCCGAAATAATAGGAGGGGCATTTTGCTTCGGTTTTATCACATGCGTGTTCGTTCTTACTTCTCACTTCATCCACTTCGATCTAGTTGGCCTCACCTTCCCGCGTTGCAGTGACGTTGTTTTGCTCAGGTAGTAACCCAAGCTCGCCTCTGCTCAGCCCTGAAGAACAACGATTAAATTGTGGACGCGATCGACGCCTGCCGCCTCGGCCTGCCGTGAGGTTACCTCCCATTTCGTATTTACTATACCTTAGACACGGACACTTTTGCTATCAATAGAAACACGAGACCTGTTTTTGCCGACTTCTTGCCGAAGAGAGACCGCACACCTCCCATCATTATTAGGAAATTCTTGGTGCTGAGACCAAGACGTCGTCATCCAACACCCACAACATCTGCCGTCATCTCCATTCCCACTGTAACTGTGGAGCGACAATGAGTGACAGGTCCTCCCCACCATCAAATCTACCACCACGACGGAAAATAATTCAACTACGGGGTTTCCACTCTCCATAAGCCTCTCTGTCGGCCGTTCTCCCACAACAAATCTGATGGTTTAATTTAATCGTCGTCTGGAAGGGTGGCCGAGTTGGTTATGGCGCCAGGTTAAGGTCAGCTTAACATCTGTTTCCTGGTGGGGNGCGCGAGTTCGAGTCTCGTCCCTNCTATTTCTTTTTTCAGTGTTCTGATGCAGGCGCCATTTTACTTCATTGTTTATTTTTTGTAAAGAAGATTGCTTTTTATCCTATTGTTCCCCTTGGGTAGCTCAAAAGGAGGGAGAAGGAAAAATCCAAGTGAGGCGGGGGAAAGTGGGATCACGAAAGACTTCGGGCTCGAATATTCTGGTAATGCTCCACCTGCTCCGCTTCCGACCTACGTTTCACCTCCCGACCTCCCATCCTTCCGCTCCGTGTTTTCAACTTCATGACCCCGGCATCTGGAATTTCCCACTGCCGTTCTCCTCCGAAGACTCTGCTTGGCATGCCTTGTCTCTCCCTGAGAACTTGGTACTAGAGAATCAGCCGACATTGAAAACAGACTGTTAGCTTCTGTCGGCTAGCTTATTTCCTTCGGTTGATAGCTCCTCATTTCCGAAACATGCCTGTTGGCATGAGAGAAAGCATGGGAGTTGCCAAAAAGCAACACATTCACACTTCGTATAAGTCTCGGCAGATGATCGAAAATAGATTGATGATTGTGTATAGCCAATTTGCCTCTGCTCTTTGGGTATCCTGAAACAAAACATACAGGTGTCGGTGCAAAGAAATAGTTCATCCAGATCAAATCCCCCAGATATGTTTTTTTTGGTTGGCCAAAACTCCACTAAACCCTCCAAAGCTCCTTGGTATTATTATATCCGTTCCTAAAACATGTAAAAAAGAAAATCATCGAGATTTTGGTATCGTGTACGAAATTTCCGTTGGTCGTAAGTCGTTGTGCAAGGGAAAACAAGATGGAATGGACACCTCATCACGCAGCTTGGACTGCTGGCCGCCTCATGGACAAGTCCCCGTAGCTGGGCAACACTGCGTTCCCTTGGAACTCCGGGGCGGGCTGCTGCAACAGTCTTGGACGAAAGTACTCGTCTGCCTCGGCCTCCTCCCGCTGTGCCATTGCGGCATCAAAGCTGGGCAGCCCCATACCCGCCGAGTCCTTCTGCGATGCAGGCTCAATAGCAACCTGAAGGGGGATCGCAAGGTTGATCTTGGTGTCGCCGACAACGATCGCCAGCTGTAGTGTATAGGTTCGTGAGATGAGGCAGGCATGGAAGGTCGGGATAAATGTCTTGCGGGAGGTTGGCAACTTGAAGGGAATCTGAAGAGCAGCGGCGTGGAAGACGGGCGAGGTACGGTCCTTGCTGGAGCGGCGGCGCTGGCCCTGACGTTGGTTGTCCGAGTCCGAGTGGGTGCTGTCGCGCAGACCGTCGCTCGAGTATCCGGAATCACGTCGGTTGGACGAAATTAACTGCTGACGCCAATTGACGTTGTTCACAGTGGCCGACAACAATGAGACGGAGGTAGTGTAGGTAAGCTGCTGGGCCATGGCATACGCTGCTTGGCTGTCACCCATGTTGGGGAGCTTCGTCATGGGCGTCGCGCCGTACCATGTCTGAGCCTGGAGCTTCGCAGAAACGCTGCTGACCTTGGGAGGTGGGACATCGGGAGAGGCGGGATCGAAGTTGAGGTTGACCAAGACTGAGCCCTCCGAGGACTCACGGCCGTCAGCACTGAGATGGATAGCTCCGGGTTGGGCCGCGGCAGCTGTGATGTGGCCCTGCTTGGAGGAAAAGAGGTTCTTTCGAATAGCCTTGGTCTTGCTGAGGGCGTAGCCCTTATCCAGCTTGGTAATGTTCAGGGGAGGATCTTCAGGAGATGCAGGAAGAACTTTGAGAAGCTGGGTGTTTTCCATGACCTTGCTCGGCTTACCACCAAGCTCGTCCTGTCGTACAACGCGGGCTTTGATGGCGTACTGAACCTGAGCCATGTCGGGGGCCATGTCGTCCTTCTCCCAGCCGCCCATGGTGGGGGGCAGGCGCATATGGTAGTCGTGGATGTAATCCGACTGAGCCTTGTGGGCGCAGGCGCTGATGGTGAGCTGGTGCGGGATAACGAAGTTGAAAGGAATCGTGTAAGTCCTTCCCGCCTCAAAGATGCGAGGTACAGGGTAGGCCGAATCCGGGATGGGCATGTCGAGCTTGAGGAAGGTGTGAGAGGAGATCTGGGGGACCTGGACGGCGTCCAGACGAGTCCTCGAGATACCAATCAGAATGATTTGGACATAGTCGAATCGGCTGTCGTGGCCAGGGGTGATGATAGCCTCGCCAGAGATGGCGTCACCAGACGTGTAAACCTTGGAGTTGTAGTGGCCGTGGATGTTGACTTCGACGCTTTGCTTCCGGGAGGCTGGCTGCCGGGCAAAGGTGACGACCGAGCTCATGTCACTGTGGCTCGACATGGTAACGGATTGATGATTGTCGAGGGTGGTTTCGATGGATATCTACGATGGACGGGTGGCTATGAGCACAGGCACCCAGCAGACTGGTGCAACTCAGGCGAGCATGGAGTAAGTGGACTGCGCCGTAGATGATGGGCAAGACGTTGATCTCGGTGGGGGTGAGTTCGATCTAGGTGATGGTCTGAACGGAGATCCCAGATGTTGGAGGGGAACAGAATGGAGACAGGATGCTTGGATGTGAGGTAATGAGATGGATCTGAAGTTCGTGGGTGATATGGAGAGATATATAAATATGACTACGTGCAGAGGAAGAGCGAACAGGGACACCTTAAGGGTGTGTCACTCCAAGGATGGGCAGTCCTCGAGAAGACTTTTTCCTTTTGGTTTGGGTTGGAACTGCGAAGCAACAATCCATGGCAACAGGCGCCAGGGCCGGAAACGAACCGTCCATGACTTTGCACTTGCAAAAGGCGGGCTCGTCACATCCCAAGCTGGTCTGGATGCTGGAGGGAGGTGGGAGCGTACCGGTACCTGGGCGAGGTACAAGAGGTACTTGGCCGTTGTACCTCCAACACGGCCCGGTCATAGAGGATGTGTGGCCCGACGGTAGAAACGACAACGAACTCAGTGGGCTGCGACCGATGGTGGGTGGTGGGGTCAGCCCAGACAGGAGGGAAGCAGCGACAAGGGGAAAAAGAAGGGGGGTCCACGCACGGTTCAAGGCGCAGATGACTACAGTCGACGCCCTTCATGTCGTCGGAACCGCTTACATAACTGACACCGAACGCAAATTGCTGATGGGCGACAGGTGTGGAGCCCCCGACCTCCCAATAGGAGTCATAGAATGACAAGAGAGCGTCAAAGGCGCGAATGGCGTCCTGACGCTCCGTCTTTGCTCCGCAATCTACCAAAGCCATCAGGGTTTTCCTCTCACATAAAGGTAGCTTTCGAATTCCACCGTGCCGCAGACCATTGCATATCTCGCATGTAGTTGACATACTTGGGTCCTATTAATAACTTGCTACGTAGGAATAATAGCGCAGAGAAATGCGTCTGCTGTCGGGGTAGGTTGTTCAGCCACAACTCATCTCAAGGTGTTCCAAGCCAGTTCAGACCAACAGGCCATTCCCGGTCTATACGCCCTAATGGCCACTGGACTTGAAATCAAGACAGACTTACAAAGCAGAGGCAACAACGACACCGGATCGCATCATCCATCGAGATTGATAAGCAGAGCACTATCCAATTGTTGAGGATGCCCTGTTAGTGCATCGACTCGGTGGCCGAAGAGTCATCATGTCAATACAGGTCTGTGTTACGCTTGCCTTGGTGTTTTAGTGCTGCGTTCACGTCGTCGAAAAGGCGCGTTGGGCCCACAATTATTGTCGTGAACAGGAATGCTTTCCCTGAGGCGCTGGACCTCCCATACATTTCCCAACCTTGGGACGGCCGATGATCGGCATGCGCTTGATGCTCCCTACGCCCATTGCACCATGTACACTACAAGGAAGCTTTCACTTTCCACCGTCCTTAGTCTCTGACAACCTCTTGCTCCGAAAGTACGGCCTCCCGGCAAGCCTAATCTTTTGCCGGCCGACGAAGCCGCTGGACCGCAACAACCAATGTATGCCATCTCTGATCAACAGCGGCTGCAACAACATCAAGCGACTCGTTGCGGCCGACATTGTTCAACCATGCCTTCGGGCGTTTGATGGTGACATCATCATCGTTGATTGCTACTGCCTACGGTGTATTTATAAAGAATAGAAAAACAAAGGCTCTGGGACATGAAACCCTTTGTCTGGCTATTAGTTGATTGGCACGAATGCCAAAGAAACGAAACAGAACAAGCCGCATGCCGAGGATCCTGGCCGCAATCGGGTCAGATCCTCTGACTGCCCGCTCTGCAATCAACCAGACTACGACCAGTCGACATTGACCCATCCGTTTCTTTGCATATTCATGCCACTGCCGACCTGGTTGACTAGTCAGACTGCACTCTCAGTTCGTTTGTCTCCAGGACGAAGACTTCTTGAGCCCCACGGGAACAACAAGCAGGGGCATCAGGGTCTTGGATGGATGCAAAAGCCAGATGCGGCATGATGAGTCTTCTGACTCGGAGCTCTATCGGAGGCTAGCAGACTACAGAGAATAGGCCATCTCCAGACTGGGGACAGAGCTAAGAGAACCGCCCCCGCGACACAACTCGACAAGCAATTCAAACCGAGTGGGATGCGGATGCGGATGCGGGCACGCGGGGAGCATAATGGATTCAAGATCTACGACCCCATTTTCGTCTGTTAGTCTATGCTGCGGTGTCCAGATTTTACAATCTCTGAGCCGCCGCCATCTGGAATGACTGTAGGTTTCTTTTCTCAGAAATATGCTTCGACCGTGGTGAAAGTAAACAGCAGCCACACCTAGCTCGGATTTTTCCCTATGCCCCGAGGAGATGCCTGTTGCCTCTAACAATGTTTGACAAGGTATAGATACTGGCAGCCCGACATCGCTGCTCCCTACCAACAACTTTAGTCCATTCAGGACGAGTTGCCGCCCTACACCACAACTGCAACCATGAGGGGAATAGCACCCCTTGGCTCTTCGCTCCGTCATGGCTGCATTTTCAAAGTCACACGCGCGACGGTCTTTCCCAACCTGTGCCTGGGCGACGAGGATGGCATGGATTGGTGCGTCGTCGCCGAACAAAAATTGAGCCTTTGAAGCAAACAAGGGCGGGACAGGCTTCGGGGGGTTGGCGAACGGTACGAAAGTTTGCAAAGTATCCAAGGTACCTCGAGTACCTCTACCTCAGCCCACGTTGAATTTCACTCTCAAACAGACGCATGTGGATGTCGTAATTCGATGGGCAAACGAGGGAAAAAAAAAAAAAACCAAAAGGGATGCAGACTACGAAATAACACATGACAACCGGTTGCGCTTTACGTACACGGAATCGATGTCTAATGAGATCCATTCAAGGGCGTAGCGCCTTGCCGTTAGGTGCCTGGCGGCTTGCGCTGGCAATAGCACGAGATCCATGCCATCGGGTCCCCTTAACGTACACGGTCGAGAGTGGATGCCCCCGGCGGAGGCACATCGGTCACCCGGTTCGGACTGCGGTTAGCGGTCGATTGCCTTTGTCACCGGTGGAGACCCCGGTGGTCTGGGAGTCAGCCCAAGGATTTTGCGATGGAGTCGTCTCGCGAAGTCTTAACGTTAGGGGAAGCCGACGGTAATGAGATCCATCCGAACTGCGACGATGGTCATTCTGAGGTGAAAATTTTGCTATTCCATCCATCCCACGCGTGACGATTTACGAAGAAGGTTGTGCCCAGCTAATTGGTGCACGGCTGGCGCACTCTCACACACGCCCGCTCACACACGATCTTTTGCATCTCTCGTGTGAAGAGATGGACTGCATTCGCGAATCACAGAACACATCGGGAGTAGAAGCAGAGGAGGGCACACCGCGCGGCGTGCAGTTGACCACGTTGCCGCCGCCCAGGGGTGCCATTGGATGTCTCTGGATCGCAGCCGCACGACTATGGCGAGCTTATGACTGATGAGATCCATCTGAACAATGACGCTAGAACACATGGAATGCTCCATGGAAGGCTGGAATGGCCAGGCACGTCAGGCCAAGGCACGGAAGTAAGCGGATCTTCAAGACGGTTGAGGCTCCATGAGCGGAACAGAATGGGGCTCTCGGGCTGTTACATGCGCTGAGGAGCAGCTAAAGCTGTGAGGCTTCTTTGACTGTCCATCCCGGGTCAGGGGTACGTAGGACATGCGACTGTCCCGTAGTCCTCGCTGCTCAGAAACAGGAGATAACTGTGGATTCTTTCTCGTTTTGGTGGATGCACCATGGACGCTGGGGAATGGTGCAATGAGATGAATATCCACTTTGAGCCGATGGCAAACGAGCCGATGGTGGCCGCGGCATAATGATGTCGTCTTTTCATGGGCATCACGATGTTAGGTTGACCTAAAAGGGGGTTTTTTTCTTCCTCTACCTCTTCTCTCTCCTTGATGAAAATTTTTACTAGGATGTTGTTTCCTCTTTTGCGTTAGGTGGGGCTTCTTAGCCGCCATTTCTTGACTCCTGGGAAACCGTCGGCCCATATGACATACACGCCTTTTTTTTTTTTTNGCCGCTCTTCCGGTACTGAGGCTCTTTGAGATGCATGATCGACCCATGTGGCGCAGCCTTTCCATAGCTTGGGCGAGAAGTCCGTCTCGGCCCATTATGTTCGGCGCCGAGAAATATCGCAATTATAGGTCGAAAAACGTGTAGACCTTGGATAACCGTCAGACAGGCATGGGCGTAGATCCTGGCGAATTGCTCAGGTTCGGTCCCGTAAACGAGATGGAACATTGGGTCTAGTAGGAGGTAGTGGCAGACCGCAAGGCAGCCTATACGATGTTCTTCTTGC
This sequence comes from Colletotrichum chlorophyti, assembly GCA_001937105.1. Classification (NCBI taxonomy): domain Eukaryota; kingdom Fungi; phylum Ascomycota; class Sordariomycetes; order Glomerellales; family Glomerellaceae; genus Colletotrichum; species Colletotrichum chlorophyti. The sequence goes on from MPGH01000088.1 coordinate 1,676,194, forward strand.
ACAACTTGCTCCGCAGCCTGTATCGCCCGCTTCATCCAGGCATGTCGTCTCACACGCCAGCATGACCTTTACGGCCGGCTTTCCATGTCGACTGTTCAACATGCTGAGCGATCAAGTCGTCCTCGGCACGTCATCATTTTGCTGGAGTTGGGATTCTTTCTACGCATCCTGCCACCGTGTCCAGCAAATTCATTGCCAGCGAATGTCCAGTCCTGCGTTTGGCTCCAAACTCCCCGATTCATACCGGAAAGAGCTGCAATGTTTCCCGGAAGCATCCTTTGAGCAGGACGGACTTTGATGGGGGCTGGCTACGTTGCGGGTTGCTTTCATCGAATCCCGCATGCTAACAACTCTGTGGACATCGGGGCTCTTTGGGCAGAACAAGACTCATGCAGCAAGCCACGGCCACTTGGCTTGGGAAATTTCTGTCTCTGTTGTGCCCGAGGTAGGCTACTAGAAGAAGAAGCAACACTCCAGTTGCGGTGCCTAGCTTGCCTGGCGGGCTTGTCATTGGTGTGTGGACCAATGACCTGCCGTACGCATGTCCCAGTTGTTGCGGGCTGAACGTGAGTTCGACGAGGGGACGCGGGCGTGACGAGGACTTCGCCTGCAGCGTACCTCACCCAACCTGGCCCATTGAGGTTATCATTCCACCGGCGAATGGTAAACGGCCGCTGGCCGACGTTACTACGTCGTCCAGAAACTCCCCGAACCAGGTCGCTTTCGGAACGAGGGCGGAACATGCCATAGTAACTTACATGGCTTTCCCGATTCACCCGCTCTTCCGCCATTGGGCTTTGTTGGATACGGCGACTCACACCACGACCTCCCGACGGCTGCTTTCTAGTCCCTCCTCCCCAGGCTCCGCAACACCTTACCGGGGACGGGAAAGACGGGGCCGCGTGGGAAGCTATCCGTCACACACACGCACGCACGCACACACACACACACACGCACACCCCAGATCGATGCCCCGACTTACTCACCTCCGGTCAAGACACAAAAATCGCCGTCGAGCGCTAGAGCCGCCGCCCTGGGACCTCCCCCCTCCCTCTCCCATGCGTCGACTCACGCGCCCTGCATCATGACACGCCCTTACACCCTGCAGCGCGCCCTGCAGCGCGCCTCATGTCGTTTCTTCGATGCGCTAGCGACTCCCAGCCAGACGGGAGCCTGGGCACAGCATCACTTGGTAGTCACAAGATTGTCCCAGCTTACCAACCCAACCCGGGGAGGGATTAATAATTCCCTTTGGGCGCCGTTCACGCAACGACGCGGTCATCATCACCTACCATAACTTACCTTACTCGAGAGAAGAAGAAGGAAAAAAAAAAACTGAAACACACACCATCGCCGGGGCGGCATCACGCCAGTTGGTTGTCAACATGTAAGCTTTCATTGCGTGCTCTAGCCATACACACGAGAAACACGGGGCGTCGTCGACGTCACTCGTTGAGACATTTCGACCATTTCACGCGCGAACCCGACAGCCCCTCCTAACAACGTTACGAGCGTTCCCGGTCATCGTCGGGTTCATACTCCGCGAAACACTAGCACTAAATTACAAGCTTACCTTACTTCGCACCGCTGAACTTACACTCTTCGGGGTCCGAACCAACCCTATTCCATCACGGCGTTGAGGCCAATGGGATGAAGGGGACATTATTCAGCCATATACGGGAAACTGCCAGGTCGACACGACATGTTCCTGCACATTGTCTACTTTGCTACCCCAATATCTTGGAGACGGGGAATGTCACAGTGTTTCTTTTTGTTGCGCCCGCAGTATGGTCAGTCAAGGAAGCCCTGTTGATCATGGAGACTGCACGCCACGCCTTGGGCTGCCACGCCTCTCCGCCCATCCAGCTAGAAACAAGTCATGGTCCTCCGCCCGGCTCATAAGCTCCTTCGCCATGGCATTCTGTGAGCAGTCTTCAGTTCGTTGTGGCATTCCGTTACATTGGCTGCTTGAAATGCAGTTCATCGCAGATGACTCATTGCTATGGGGAACACGCCGACCGCAGCCTGCATTTTTACGTCTTGCTTTCTATATTCTACAGCTGGCCGCCTCGACAACGTCTAACATGCAAAAACAGCTCGGGGCTGGGCGACGGCCAGCCGGCCAAGGCCAATACATTACTCAGTCGTGCCACGAAATGTAGAGCATGATGCCGGCGCCCAGGGCAATGGCAGCAAACTGGACAAGCGTCTTGCGTAGCTCGGCAGCCTTGTTGGGGCCCGTCTCGAGAAGCTCGGGGATGACGGCCACCGTGCCCACGTAGAGGAACGTTCCCGCCGTGAAGGGGAGGAGCATGTCGCCCCAGGTCTGCGCAACAAAATCTCGTCAGCAAAACTCTGCTCAGATGCATCACTGCGAATGNAGCAGCGCCGCAAATCACTCACCAGGCTGGTTCCCCAGAGTCCCGCGTCCCGAGCCATGCCGCCCTCCGCAGATCCGCCGCCGAGCTCCTGGACGGCGATGCCGATAAGAGTGCCCAGAAGCGCGCCGAGCGCCGTGACGAACTGTGCGCCCATGGCGGCGCGCTTGCTGAAGCCGGATTGCACGAGCAACGCGAAGTCGCCGACCTCGTGAGGGATCTCGTGGAAGAAAACAGCGACGGTCGTGGTGGCACCGATGGTAGGGGATGCGTAGAAGCTGGCCGACATGGCGAGGCCGTCTGTGATGTTATGCGTAAAGTCGGCGCTGCGTGTTGTATCGGAGGTTAGCGTGAAGATCATAAAGAAATCGTGGTGTGTGATAT
>MPGH01000088.1:1678982-1949381 GCA_001937105.1 Colletotrichum chlorophyti
CGCCATTGGAGGCGTCGGCCTTCTTCTTGCGGGATTTGACGCCGTTGCTCTTCTCCACCGCCGACGAAACACCCTCCGCCTCGTCCTCGTGCGAGTGCGCGTGTCCGTGATCATGAGAATGCCCTGCGCCGCCGGTCGCGATCCTCAACCCCTTGTCCATGGCCACAAAGGTCATGAAGCCCACCAGGATGGCGACGCCGAGCAGCAGGTTGCGGTTAGGCTCGACCAGGACGAGGCGCGCGCGGTCGGGTTCGTCCTCGCCGAGGAAGATCTCAGGGAGGAGGTGGAAAAGGGTGTCACCCATGAGGCCGCCGACGGCGAAGGCGACCATGACGGAGAGGGAGGAGGGGTCGATGTTAGGGGGGCAGAGGGCGAGGAGGAAATTGGGCGGCCCGGAGATGTAGAGGGTCGCGAGGAGGGCGTTCACGGCAGGGGAGCCGGGGAAGAGGGTGCCGAAGGCGCGGGAGAGGAGGGATGGCGTCGAGGAAAGCTTAGCAAGCTTATCGGAAGTAAGGTTCTGGACGACGGAGCATTGCTATCGTAGGTTTCGTCAGCTGTTGCCTTCCTCGTAAAACTTGGAACCCTAAGGGGTTTCCAAGGGGGCGAGGAGGCTCTCACTTGTAATTGCTCGTCGAGCTCCTCGAGGCTCAGAGAGGCGACGGATTGGCCGACCGACGTGAGTTTCTCGGTAGCGGACGAGGCGATGCCGAGTTGCAGAAGCAGGAAGATGGCCCAGAAGACGGGCTTCCAGAAGCGAGCCATTCTGCCTCTATCTTGGACAATGACGCTGAATGAGGAGTCGGAGAATGGCCAAATTGCAAAACCAAATCGTACGTTTAATCGTGATTAGGGCCTCGCGAGCTGCGAATCGGAACGTGTATCACGCGAGCTTCGCTGGCGCGGATGCAAATGGTGAGGTGGGACGTGAATGAATGACTGCAATCCTAACAACACATGTAATAATTCGTTTTCGTCTGATCTGTCACGACCGTTGCCCTTTCTAATTTACCCCCTGGAGCCCCAGTCCCGTCCAATGAACCTCATGTTCATCAGCTCAAAGCCCGATGGGGTGGCTGATCTTATCAGCTGTCAGCCGAATGGTATTTCCGAGTCCCTGGTCGGTCGGGAAAGGTTGATGCCGACTTCGCCGATGACAGGGCAATTGCTACCTGAGAGAGAGGGCAGTTGGGGGAAGGGGTGAAAAAGGCCGGGCCGCTAGGCTGTTTTGGGGTTGTGAAAAGCACATCTTGCATGTTTCATTTTTGTGCGTCCAAACTCTGTCTGCTGCTGTCAGGTTGGAAAGTTGCAAGCAACAACCGCCAAAGCTGGGTTTGACGGCATGAGATGAGATGGTCAGCTAACAACAAACAAGCGCTTCTTGCGAATCGGGGATGGAGGAAACCTGGCCATTCTTATATCTCATCCGTGACCGAGGCGAAGCAGGGGGACTTTTCATCCCTGGTACTTGGTATCAAGTCTCGAGGACCCGGAAGGCCATCCCACCTTCCCGTCAAAATGACCTGGTTCCTATGCCTCGTCTTTATTCAATGCCGTTGCGTGGATCCGAGCCCTGACTGCCATTTTGGGTTTGATGAGCAATCCTAGCCTTTTCTTCTCGCTCGAGGAAGCACGGGGTTGCGTTCAGGGTCGGCCCGGAATGTGGGAGGGGAGTTCGTCCGTTAAGTACACAGAGACCGGGTCGCTGACGAGAGGCGCTGGTTTTTACGAGTAGATGGGTAGTAAATGAACTTGATCGGCCCGTGTTGTTTCTTGTGCTCGCAGTCTCTGAACTTGGCCGGCATGATTCCTGCCGTCGCCATTGCGTTTGACGTTGTGAGTAGGCAGATGTCCCTTCATGAGCTGCTCTGACTCTTGGAATCTTGATTAAGTGCTTCCAATCGTCGGACACAGTAGCGCAGCAAATCAACAGTATATCAGCGTGTGTCCGTCAACCCGATTGGAGTCGAAAAACAACTCTTAAGACGTAGTTGGTGCTTGTGCAAATGCGGGTTGCCCAAGCATAAACGATACTACTGTACTCGCCCTCGCGACAGTCTCCACCGTTGGTGCTGCGGGTGGCAGTCCGCATTACGTACTGCCTGGAAAGCAGAAATGGATATTCTCACTGCGAAACGTCCGTGGTTGGAGCATCACAGTCGCCATCTCAGCTTCACTTCCAATCCCAACCGTTCAAGGGTTGCCTCGCCCAGCCAACGGAAATCCAATCAAGCCAAAATAGTAGTTATGAACATAATCATCGCCGAGGCATACCGTCGTCAGTATTCTATCATCTCTGGTAGCTCATTGCTCGAAGAGTTCCGTCCGAGTAGATCCCGCGAGACGTCATTGAACCCCATATGTATGCCATTCCGCCGTTTGGCCGGCTTCCAGCAAAGGGGTACCTGCTTTGACAAGGCACCAATCGTTCTGATAACTCAATTCATTCCATGAACACTAGTGTGGTTGGCATGCAAGCTCTGTTAGTATCGTCATGGGACCTGCAGGCATATTCTCGAGAGCATTCCACAGAAGCACTTCGAACAAATGCTACTCTCCTTGGGCTTGATCTCTTCTATCTATGAATTCCTGGGGAGGCGCTTCATACAGCAGTAGTTGCAACTTCAACTCTGAGTGCCTGGAAGATCGATCATGTTGAAGACGCGGGCAAGATATCAGCACTCATATCAGTGTTGAAGACCACAACTAAACATCGATTTCTTTCGCGTCTCAGCAGCGTAACGCCGCCAAGTTGCATCCGGATTGCCCGGCCTCATCGCCCACATGCCTATAACAGCCGCAATATACGGTCGGCTTTGGATGGAAATTATTACCGCAAGTGCACTAAAACCAGCTCCCCAACCATGCTCTGGGTCCTCCGTTGCTTATTAACCCGAACTCATGGAAGAACGAAACTTTAACAGTTGCGATCGTGTTTTGCTAAGAACGCGACGGGTGATTTCTTCATCGTCATTGGGAAATTGACGGCGTGTGAACTCGGGCAAACCTGACCAATTAATAGACCATCCGATGCCTCACAGGGCGTTTGTCACTTATCGACTGCCCAGAAAAAAAATAGACTCAGCGGCCCAAGTCAGACTTCAGTCGTCATCCGAACGCTATGATCTAGGGAGGAAAAAAAAAAGCTTGAACTTAAGCCATCGTCACCTCTTTTCACGATGACTCGTGGTATGATGGGAACAGGACGGTCCACTCCCGCACAGTATTGGAGCGGGCTACATCAGAGAAGCCGACATTGTCTTTGCCTTTCGACGGCGAGAGAACAGAGCACCGTGATCACGTATCCTGCCCTGAATCCAGTTAGACCAGGTGTGCTTTGAAGCCATCGGCCGTGGGTTGCCGTAGAATCCTGTAGCTACGAATCAACGTTCTTGAGAAGTGGTGTTTCTGAGTGCGGGCGCTGCTAGGGCTCTGGTGACCATTAACGGGCTCGTCATTTGAGCATTGCTGACTTTCAGTTTCGCATGATGACAAGCATTGGCGATGAACGAGTCGCAAGTTCTGAGCGTTTGCACGGCCCATAGTACTCCCACTAGAACATCACACCAGGCGAGGGAGGCATCCGTACTTCTGGATGGGTAGACAGACTTCGTTATGCGACATGACAGACCTGTGTCCAGATAGGCCCTTTTTGAAATGGTTATTTGCGCTACAACTCTAAACTCGGCTTGACTACCATGTCAGACATTTCACGACGTGCTTCCACGAATATCTGGTGATAGAGAGTCTGAGACCTGCCCTTCGTGCCTTCTCGATCATGTATACTGAATTTCACAGAGGCTTTCCTCTCTCATTTAGAGACGCCAGGGTCAATACGGTGCTGTAACAGATGACTGGCCTCGGGCGTTCGGGACCGGAAGTTACGAGGGGGCCGAATCCGAGAGGAAAAGGTTCCGGATTCACTCCGTCGTCAGCCTGTACCACTAAACAACCCCTGGGATGTTATGCTGCTACCGAGGAGCTTTTACAACAGTGAAGTGGCCTTACATTTTTTGTTTCGGCAGAAGGCCAGATCTTCGAATGACCTCCTGCACATCTGGTGAATCCGGCAGAACAGCCAGTACGGCACCTCAGCCTCTTCTTGAACACACCTCATACCGGACCGGAAATCGCAAAACTAGGCTTCCTTTACACTTCATCAAGTAGTATATGTTTCACGCATATTCATGTTGCTAGAGGAAGTTTCGCCAAGACTCTTGCGCAAACAAGGAGCGGTCTCTAACACAGCCTTGTTCGGACGTCAAGCAATCGTTCTTTTGGAACCACTTTTCCGTCCACCAAGTTCAGGTGCCGGAAACGTCGGGGACTTTGTTGTCAGCCGACAAAACAAGCTGTTTTGCCGCCGGTGGCTCACTGGCCGAAAAGACCTCCGGATTGCAGACGAGCAGGCAGTCCGAAACCTGGCCCTCGTCGATCGCGGCTAGACTTGACACAATGAGGTGTGGGGGGGCCCTCCAACACAGCCCACTCTGCACGACAGGATGTGATGGACATATCTCTGGTATTTGGCATGAACAATCTACCCTACTCGTGTGCCTTGCCAGTCGAAGCACCCTTCGGCACCGAAAGAAGGGCATTCTGACCGGTGACTGTACACGAACCCCCATCCGCCAAACCACATAGTGGCTTTGCTCCTTCCAAGACATTAGACACTCCAAGCGCCTCATCTATCCCAGTTACCGGAACCAGCTTCTGATTGGCGTAAAACCCCTCCGGACTCCTTCAGTTGTAGTCGGGTTTCCGAGCGCACGGCCCGAACACCTTCCAAAAGAAGTAATGCTACGGCATCCTCGGCGGCGGAGCAGATGAACTAGTGGAGATGCCAAGCGGAATGGGTTCCGGGAGCCCAAACCCTCTCCGGTTCAGTGTGCCTGTTCCTCTCCCGCTGTTATGGATTACTTGCAAAACGTGTGTTGTGAATCTGGAGGACCTTGAAATCCTACATTACTCTAGAACGCGACAGTACACACAAAACTCATGTTCTCGCCAGTACGATCTTCCTCGTTTTCCAGAACCTTTTTTTTTTTTTTTTTTAAAAAACTCTTCGACCGCTTTGCATTCCAGACGACGCTTGCTTGATGTCCTGCATCTTCCTGCGCAAACTACACACGTTCCTACCTTGCATCGTGCACCCGTTTCGATTTCATGCAAATCCCCTGTCAAAGTGCCACACGCACATCATCCGCCTCCTTGAGGCGTGAGGTCAGACTTTCTGACGTCAAAACACGGGTCAATAATGCCAACTAACAAAAAGTGCAGGAAGCAAGAAAAACGATGGCAACACAATTCGGGACCCATAGCCGGGAAGGCACAATCTCTGACTCTCTCATTCCTCTCACTCGTCACGAGGTGCAAAGCCATCCCGATCGTGGCAGAATACGAGAAACAACCTGGCCGCCTCGTTGAGTCAAGCAAACCGAACCTTTCAAGGAACGAACGCGTGATAGAGACCTGGGAAATACGGCACAACCTGTGCCCAACATGGCCAGAAAACAGGCCCAGACGACAACGTCGTCGACGAACAAGGAGAAACCAGCCATCAAAGTCTCCGAGCGAACACCCAAATTCTCCGACTACCTCCGCGTCTTCACCTACGCGACGAAATGGGACTTCGTCGTCTACGTCGTCGCCTCGGTGGCCTCCATCGGTGCTGGAGTTGCCTTGCCACTGATGAACATCATCTTTGGTCAGCTCGTGGGCCAGTTCACGAGCTACTTTAGTGAGAACACGACAATCACCCGCGCCCAGTTTGAGAGAATCCTCAACCGTCAGGCCCTCTACATCATGGCCCTCTTTCTGGGTCGCTGGGCCTTGAACTCGATCAACAAATTCTGCTTCCGCATGATCGGTATCCGTCTCTCATCCGCTGTCCGTCTGCATTACCTGCGCTCCTTGTTTGCTCAATCGATTCACGTCATTGACTCCATGCCCCCCGGCGCGCCCGCCACCGCTATCACGGCAACGTCGGCAACGTTACAAATCGGTATATCGGAGCGGCTAGGGACGTTTCTGCAGTTCAATGGCACCATTGTGGCAGCTTTGGTCATCTCGTTCATCTGGAGTTGGGATCTTACCCTGGTTACATCGTCCCTGATACTCTATATTATGGTCATCCTGACGGTGCTTCTGCCTTTAATACTGAAAGGCCAGACAGAGACAGACGAAGCCGATGGCCATGGAACGGCTATCGCCAGTGAGGCCCTGGGTGGGATCCGGCTGGTTATGGCTTGCGGCGCTCAGAGCCATGTCATCGCCCGGTACGAGGGATGGGTCCACGAGGCTATGAAGCGAGCTCAGAAGACGGCTCCCTTGGTAGCAGTCCAGTTCGGGCTTATTGTAAGGTTCTTTCCCGTTGAGCGTTCGTGGTTTGTGTTGGCGGACTAACAAGGCACCAGTTCTTCGGCGTATTCGGAGCCTTCGGTCTCGCCTTCTGGTACGGCACGCAAAGATTCATTGCGGGCGCCCTTAGCGATGCCGGCGTGGTCGTGGTTGTTCTGATGTCCGTCATGATGATTCTAACCTCCCTGGAGCGTATATCGACCCCGATAATGGCGGTTAGCAAGGCCACGGGCGCGGCGTGTGAGCTGTTCACCGTGATTGACGCTCCGCTGCCCGCAACCGGCACCCTCAAACCGGATATTGCATCGCAAGACATCGTCTTCGAAGGCGTCACTTTCGAGTATCCGAGCCGCCCCGGCGCCAAGGTCTTGAACTCATTGAGCTTCCGTATACACCCGGGCCAGAACATCGCCATTGTTGGCCCCTCCGGTTCGGGCAAGAGCACAATCGTCGGGTTGCTTGAGCGATGGTACTCGCTGAGAGATCAGCATACCCTGCCTCGGGTCATCAACCCCCATTTTGCGGATAAACCCAACGATGAGAAGAGGGTGACTCTTGACGAGGAGTCCAAGGCGCTCGTAGGACCAGAGAAACCTGAGCTCTCCGGTATCATTAGCGTGGGCGGTGTGAATCTGGAGGACCTCGATCTCAAGTGGTGGAGGTCGCAGGTCAGCCTAGTTCAACAGGAGCCTTTTCTTTTCAACGACACTATCTTCGGCAACGTTGCCAACGGACTCATCGGAACCGAGTGGGAAAACGAGTCTGAGGCCCGGAAGCGACAGCTTGTTCGGGAAGCATGCGAGGAAGCCTATGCGCATGAGTTCATCAACCGTCTGCCTGACGTACGTATTGACCCTATACCCCAGGCTCCAGGCTCAAAATTTAGAGTCTCAGGTGAATGACGGAAGTTCTAATTGTTATTTCGTAGGGCTACAACACCAGAGTGGGCGACGGAGGAGCCAAGCTGTCCGGCGGCCAGAAACAACGCCTTGCCATAGCCAGAAGCATCATAAAGAAGCCTACCATCATCATCCTCGACGAAGCCACAAGCGCGATCGACGCAAAGAGTGAGAAGGTAGTCCAAGCGGCCCTCGACCGAGTCATACATGGCCGAACCACGATCACGATTGCCCACCGCCTCTCGACGATCAAGAAAGCAGACAATATCGTTGTTCTGCAGCATGGGCAAGTGGTGGAGCAGGGGACGCATCAAGACCTGCTACTCGACCCGTCCGGTGTCTACAGTGGTTTGGTGCGGGCCCAAGCATTGCACCTGTCGACCGACGAAAAGGAGAGTCCCAGCACGCCAAGCATGGGGGTCGAATCGGAGTCAGAGGGCAAGGTGCTTAGCGAGCCGGACCTGAGCACGAGTTTGCTCCATACCGAGGACATCGTGGAGGGCAACACGTCCCACAAACCCCGAGGTCTAGTACGAAGTTTTGGAAAGCTCGTGTATAACCAGCGAGACAAATGGCCAAATTACCTGGCCGTCATCGCTTCCTCCATGGTGGTCGCCGCCGGTACGCCGGTCCAAGCCTGGCTCTTCGCCAAGGTCATTGGCGTTTTCCTCTTGAGCGGCGATGAGCTGAGGAGGGAGGCGAATTTTTGGGGCCTGATGTGGTTGGCGGTCGCAGGGGGCGTTGGTTTGGCCTGGTTCGCCGAGGGCTGGGTCGGCCTTCGCGTCCAATACTTCGTCAGCGCCGCGTACAAGAAGCAATATCTCGCCGACATGTTGCACCAGAAGATCAGTTTCTTCGATAACGACAAGAACTCCCACGGCGCCCTGAGCGCCAGGATTGCGGGCGACGCGAGGCAGTTGGAGGAACTGCTCGGTTTGAACCTGGCGCTGCTTCTGTCCGGCATCTTCACCGTCATCGGCTGCGTCGCCATCGCTCTCGTCTTTGGCTGGAAGCTTGGCCTTGTCAGCATGTTCATCACTATGCCTGTAATGTTGGCTACAGGTCTTTGGAAGTACAGACACGAGGTGCAATTCGACCAGATGAACATGGCCGTGTTTGCCGAGAGCTCGCAGTTCGCCACCGAGGCTATCGGAGCCATCAGGACGGTCTCCGCCCTCACGATGGAATCCAGGATAAACGAAAGATACGAGAAGCTCTTGGAGGGCCACATCTTGAAGGCCCGCCGCAAGGCGCAATGGACGGCTGTGCTCTTCGGCTTCGCGGACAGCGCCAGTCTTGGCTGCCAGGCCTTGGTCTTCTGGTACGGTGGCAGGCTCCTGGCCAGTGGCGAGTATTCCATGGAGGCGTTCTTCGTCTGCTTCATGGCAATCATACAAGGCGCTGAGGCGGCGAGTCAAGCTCTGGCCGTCGCTCCGAGCGCGGCGCAGGCGGCGGCGGCGGCAGACCGTATTCTCGACGTGCGGGAGTCGGCGAATTCCGGCCAGGTTGGGCTGAGGAGCAGTGAGGACATAGCACAGGAGAAGGGAGGCGTGCGGGTTGAACTGCGGGACGTCCACTTCAAGTACCCCACGCGAGATGTCGTCGTTTTCGAAGGACTGAACTTGACCATCGAGAAGGGCCAATTTGCGGCCTTCGTTGGCCCGTCCGGATGCGGCAAGACGACCATCATCTCCCTCTTGGAACGGTTTTATGATCTGGAACCGAACAGGGGTGCGGTTCTCTGCAACGATGTTAACATAAATGACCTCGACGTCTATGACTACCGTCGCAACCTCTCGCTGGTGGCCCAGGAACCCATGCTGTTCCGGGGCACCGTCCGCGATAACCTCCTCTTCGGCGTCGAAAACCCCGGCTCCATTCCCGACGAGAAGATCCACGAGGTTTGCCACGACGCCTTCATCCACGACTTCATAGTCTCTCTGCCAGAGGGATACGACACCGATGTCGGGGCGAAGGGCGTGTCCATGTCTGGCGGGCAGAAGCAGCGGATTGCCATTGCTCGTGCCCTGATTCGCAATCCCAAACTCCTCCTGCTGGACGAGGCGACATCCGCCCTCGATTCGGAGTCTGAAAAGATCGTCCAAGCGGCGTTTGAGAGGGCGCGCAGCGGAAGGACCGTGATCGCCGTGGCCCATCGCCTGTCGACCATCCAGAGCGCCGATGTGATCTTCGTCTTCAGCGAGGGGCGGGTGGTGGAGAAGGGGTCTCACAGTGATCTAATCAGAAAACAGGGTGTTTATTGGGAAATGGTAAGTTCGTATCCTTCGTTGGACTTCGCTCCCCTGCTGACGAGTTGAATGTAGTGCCAAAGCCAGGCGTTGGATCAATGATGCCTGTTAGGACGACGTGGCGGATGGGAGGGGGGCGTAAATGAGGCAAATAGCAGGAGTTTCCGGCCGTTTACAACAGGGTGTTATGCATTTGCTTCGATGGGTATCAAGCTATTTAGAATTCCATTTAGATCATAATGAGACATACCTTTTCTTGACTTCCAAGCAACGACTCGGAGTAGCAGAGGTCTTATCCATCAACGCCGCCCTCGCCCATGGTATCATCGCATCTGCCTCCTACTCAATCTCGGTCTTCCATATGTCCAACATGAGCAGCCCGCCCTTCCCCGTGATGGGCTGCCGAATCCATTGAGCATCTTCACCCTCTCCCTGGATGTTGGCTACTTCCTCCACCAGATGCCAACCTCCTGCCAGCGTGTCTCTTTCCATGTAGCGGAGCAAGATGCGATCGCCGCCATCTTCGAAAACGAATTCTCGTCGCCAAAGACGTGTCCACTGCTCTTCGGGCGTACCCTCAACCGCGTTCTCTCGCTCAACGTATCGGTTCCTCAGAGCGAGTGCGTAGAGCGCGCCTGTGTTCCACAGGCCGTCCTGGCCCGGGTACTCCCTCAGCATCCAAACGGCCTCATCGCGCACCGTAGGCTCGCGACTGAACATGGATATGATGCAAAGGTTCCAGGCCAGCCCGCATTGCAGTGACAGGTGATGAGCCGGGTTCCTCTCGGCCCGTAGCCTGGCCGCCCTTATGGCAATTTGGCACAAAGACAAGTACTCGCGGAACAGAGGCGTTAGGGACGAGACGACGTGGACATCAACGTACGACGGCGGGTTGTTGAAGAGATAGACGCCGATGTATTCTGATCGCAGGAGGATTGCCCTAAGATACGTCGGCGACTCGATGTCGCCGCGAACGATGGATTCGAACAACGGTTTAAAGACTACGTCGAGACGATCCATCGTCTCTTTGAAATTTTCGCAATACCGCTTGATTCGAGGGTTGCTTAGGAGGTCGAGATGAAATTGGTTAATTACGCCCTCATCCTCAGTACCGACAACGCTTGACTTTTGGATGGCGTCTCCTATTATCACGTTCATTGCGACCTGCTCCCGTCGAACGACAGGCCAGAACCTCTCATATTCGTCCAGACTGTTCATTACGGTTGGAAAGGTGCTGGTGACCGAGGAAGCGCTGGGCAATTGGCTGAGGAGCACCATGAAGGATTCCATCGTCTGCCTTTTCAACCTGAGACCCTTGCGGAGGTTTGGAAGAGACATGCCGTCTGTCATTCTCCCCCGGAAAACGGAACGGGCTTGTCGCCCCAGGTGATTGAAGAGACCTGCTACTTCTCCGAGAACCGGCGTTGGGTTGGGCGCCAAGTCGGCCAAATGCCGTTGAACATCGGCGTCCGTCATGAGGTCAAGAAGTAGGGAAAGGGCGTGATTCACATGGTCCAGGGCAGCCCGTCGATTGCCACGAAGCATTTCGAAAAAGAGCAGCAGAACCGATAAAAAGATGGTATCCTGTACAGAGGCTCGTTGCCTCTGAAGCTTGAGAGAGTCGCAGTAAAGGGCAACTGCGCGAAAGTAATGGGCGTCACCACCAACAGTCGACTGCACGGGAACCGACGCCGCGCGAAGCGATGCGTGGGGCGAGTGGCTATACCAAACGCTCAGTGCGCCGATTGCCATCGCAGCACATCGGAGTGTTCTGTTGCTACGGGCAAGTTGGGGCAAGGTCACTCCCCAGAGGTCGCCACTCGAAGCCGCGCTCGTCCAGGTTCCTTTAAAGAGGCCCACGAATTCGTTGAAGTAGAGCATGCCGACTTCATCGCGGAAGTCGAGCGTACTTGTATCGAGCTGAGCCTCCGTCTTTGGGGATACTGTAATTTGGACAATTTCTCGGGCGTCCCAGCAGATTTGAGCTGGGCCTGATGCCTTCTTCTTAGTCGAAACCAACGCGTAGCCCTCGCAGTATCCTCGGCTTCGGAGACAATTGCTACAATGAGGTTTGACCTCGTCGCATTTGATCCTGCGTTTCTTACATGAAATGCACCCGGTCCGTACCTTGGGTGTGCTGGTACGGGATCGCTTCACTTTTTGCTGCGTAGGCGCAGTCTTCAGGACGCCATTTGTCCCGGGCGTGCCTGGCCTGGCGGAACATCAGCTTCATTGTCTTCAGTTCACGGTCAGAATACACCGTTCTCACGATCCTATTTCATTTGGTATGATGGGTTTGAAACGTGCCATCCTCGAATATCGGCGTGGCGATATCGCTCAAGGCAATCGGGTTGTTGGTGATGAAAGCCGACGAGGTAAGCTTGAGTCCCCCGCCTCATAGACGTGAAGGGTGGACAGTTGGTAAAAGCAGCTTGCCAGCTGGCGCGAGGTGGTACCGGAGCAGTGGAGTTATTCGAAGCCGGAGCCGAGCGGCTTACCGGGAGCGGAGAAGGGACACTTACATGACCTCGGGACTGGTCGCCTTATCTTAGCCTCTTTCGGTCATAATCAACAGTGGAAGTGTTGCGTTCCAATGAGCAGACATTCGGAGAAAATATTCTGAGTCGTGACTCTAGTAGTTTTGTCATAACTAAAGGCTCAAGTCTCCCTCCAAAAGTCGTTGCAAAAATTGGATGGATAAGAAGCCCAGGAGAAAGCTTCGCTCTTTTGCTCAAGGACGTCGATCAGAAAGAGATGGTTCGAGCAACAATGACGAACGAAGACCTTCTGCAGAATAG
This sequence comes from Colletotrichum chlorophyti, assembly GCA_001937105.1. Lineage (NCBI taxonomy): Eukaryota > Fungi > Ascomycota > Sordariomycetes > Glomerellales > Glomerellaceae > Colletotrichum > Colletotrichum chlorophyti. Next base: position 1,691,286 of record MPGH01000088.1, read on the forward strand.
CCTGAATTATAGAGGGCGCGGCTGTAGTGTGTTCCCTGGACCCCTTGCATGGCCGGGGAAGCGAGCGCTTGGTACCTGCAGCTGCCAACTTGGCTTCTGGCTTGTCCATTCCTCACGCGTCTTGTTTTTGTGGAAGAAGAGCGGCGAAACGAGAGACATCCATCATGAGCACAGTCGGAGGGGCGCCAATGACGGCTATTCGTCACAGTTTTGATCGAATGGAGGAAGGGCACGTCCAAAAGCTCGTATTTGCAAAAGGACCAACACCAACAGAGCGTGGCATGTCACTCATGCAGGTGGGGTTTCTTCTGTGGCAATCACAGCGTTGTGGGTGCCGGATAATACGGGTGAGGAGAACCCAGAAGATTCTCGCCTGGGGAAGGGTGTCACGGCCCACGGCCTGTCCGGACCACACCGACCGGGGACCAGGGGTGGTTTTAGCGGATGTGGCTGCTAAAATTGGCAGGCCGGTAGGGACCGGGCTGTCCCAATTCGATTTTTTGGGCGCCGGGGCAGCGGGAAAGTCGAGACGACCGTCGTGATTGGGCAATCATCTCGAACCGTCCTGTCCCGAGTCGGTTGCTCTGCACCCAACGTGACCTCATCGCCACATCGCTTCAGGGGAAACGGACAGGACGGATCTAAGGTTGAAGTTTCGAAACGGGATGCACCTGGTTTGTGTAGGCGAGCTGTATAATGCCTCGAAGGTGTTAGAATCCCACAAAGTCAGGTTGGAGAGTGAGAAACTGCCCCCGAGCTGGCAAGGCTCATTCTTTCTGGACTTTTCCACGGTCTCGTCCCAGTCAGTCCATCAGGGTCAAGATACCTTGGAGACTGGTCCACTGCTCGGGCCAGATCGGGCTTGCAAGATGGGGTGTGGTAAACATCTTACGAGAAGACTAAGCTAAGAGGGGAGGTGGGTGGGTGAATTCCGCCCCAAAGTACAAGGAATGCGAATGTAAACAGGAGCCCAGCAGAATACCAGAGCTTGTTATGATGTGAACCCGACCAAACACCCGTCTGCCTTCGCCTCTGCACCTAGAACCCCTGTTCGTTTGTTTCCTTTTCTACCCTTCCGCAACCCTTCTCCGTCAACTTTTCTTCTACTCTCCATCTTCTCCTCCTCCTCTTACGATACTCGTCTTTCTTGTTCATACCTACGGGGCTCTGGTTGACCTATTGTTTACCGCCTTTCGTTAACGCACGCATCTCTACAATACATATTCATAATTCCTAGTTTCCATCTTACCCAAGCACCCATCCCCTCCAGTAACCACTAGTCGACCGTCCTGGTCAGCTCCATCTTCGCTCGTTAAAGCAAACAACATCTACTCTGTTGTCTCGAGTAAACGGAAACTCTCAAACACCAAGGCTGTGTTTCATTGGCCGTCGCAATGCGCTCTTCTCTGAGCTTGACGGCTCTTCTCCTCGCCGCATCGACGGCTAGCGCCTTCCAGGGCTTTAACTACGGCTCTACCTTCACCGATGGTCGAGCGAAGACCCAGTCCGACTTCGAGTCCGAGTTCAAGGCTGCTGCCAGTCTTGAAGGCACCAATGGAGCCTTCACATCCGCTCGTTTGTACACAATGGTCCAGGGCGGCAGCACCAACGACCCCATCTCAGCCATCGCAGCTGCTATTTCCACCAAGACAACCCTGCTCCTCGGGCTTTGGGCTTCTGCCGGAGACGCTGCCTTTGCGAACGAGCTCGAGGCCTTGAAGAGGACTGTCTCTCAGTACGGCAACCAACTCAATGGCCTGATTGCCGGCATTTCCGTTGGCAGCGAGGACCTCTATCGCCATTCACCTACCGGCATCGCCAACGGCGAGTACACCGGCGCTGAGCCGGAGACCCTCGTTAAGTACATCAACCAAGTCCGGGAGGTCATCAGAAACTCCCCCTTGAGCAGCGCCCCTCTCGGTCATGTCGACACATGGACCGCCTGGGTTAACGGCAGCAACAAGGCGGTCATCGATGCTTGTGACTGGATCGGCATGGACGCCTACCCCTACTTCGAAAACACCAAACCCAACGACATCTCCGACAGCAAAGACCGCTGGGCCGATGCTCTGACGGCAACCCAGGGAGCTGTCGGCGGTAAGCCTGTCTGGGTCACCGAGACTGGATGGCCCGTTAGCGGCAAGACGGTTGGCGCTGCTGTCCCTTCGCTTGAGAACGCAAAGAAGTTCTGGGATGATGTTGGTTGCCCCATGTTCGGGAAAGTTAACGTGTGGTGGTACACATTCCAGGATGCCTCCCCCACGACTCCCAACCCCAGCTTCGGTGTCATTGGTTCGACACTGACCAACAAGCCGCTGTACGACCTGTCGTGCGATAATGCCAACTCTGGTTCTTCCTCGTCCTCTGCTGCTCCCTCATCCACAAGCATCCCTTCTTCCAGCGCCTCGGCTCAGGCTAGCGCATCTGCGACTACGACTGCCGGGGATTCGGGCTCGGGCCCAAGCCAACAAAGCTCGGCTGCTGGTACTGCTACGACGTTGACGACTTCCGTGCCCACCGGCGGCTCCGGCTCCGGCTCTGGTGGAAGCGGTGGCGGCAACGGCAGTCCCTCGGGAAGCGCTTCTCCCTCCGTCTCTCAGGGCTCTGGCGGTTCCGGCTCGGGTTCGGGCATCAGCACCGGCCGCCCCGGTACTAATGCTACCGTTAGCGTGTCGACGCCGGCACCCACGGTTGTTCCTGGCAGCAGTGCCACGACGACGACCTTTAGCGTTGCCGTACTTGCCGGCATGATTGCTCTCGCCGTGTTTTAAGGTCTATGGAGTAGGAAAGGGTTGTTCTCAGCACTAGCCCCTAATGTGCTCATAAGGTAGTCCTCTGCCAGTCGCATGACGAAGGCAAGACACTCTGCTATGATTTTTGACAGGACGGAGGCGTGGGTAGATGATGCCACGCGATAACACGATAGGCGACGAAAAGTTTTGCATTACGATACGAGGCGAGTGGCAGAGAGGAGGCAGCTGTTGTTTGAATGAATAAAAGAGACCATGAATACACGCACTCAGAAATGTCCCGTCGTACTGGCACTTCTATGACGAGCTCACTGACGGCCGGCTTTTCTGCTGGTAGTCCAATATGTGAATTATACATTCTTGCACCTGATGATATTACAACGACTTCTGCGTCCTGCCGCAAATGCTGAATTATTAATAGCGCCAATGGCCTTGTTGGATCACGCGTGGAAGTCTGCAGCACCACCTTGGTGAGCAACCAGAGCCGACACGCTGCTTGATCATTGATGTCGAGCTGAATCCTCCTGACACCATCACGGCCTGATAATTTCATAGCCGTCTTTTCAACACGTCTGCATTCCGAGGGAAAAAAAAAAAAACGCTNTCACAGGCCCGTAGTGGTTGATTGGTTAATAGCCTGTACCTTAACACTTCTCTCATACTTTCGGCCGTCGATTTGCGACGGGGATTGCGCGAATTTGTCGAGCGCCTGTACCTGGCGGATGACCCTGCCTGGCTTCGCGTTTTCTCAACGTTGCTGTTCCATCTGTACTGCAAGGTTTACGGGGGGCGTAGAAGGGCAACTGAGAGCCGCCTTGTCAATCCCAGGCGCAGAGTGGCCGGCGAGGCTGGCCACGTCGTGCCGAAACTTGATGATCGAAGCCGCAACGCCCCGAAGGAGTTCGCTGCCCATCGTCTGGCCCGCCCCCTGCCCAAGTCGTCACAGTTACCAAGAAAGGGAAAGTTCGTCAAGTAGGGTAAAGCATCCCTCCGGGAAGTGGTGTGCATTTATTCCAAGGCGAGCAGATGTGCTTTCATGGATCATGTTTCTTTCTCAAGCAAGGCCCGGGAGCAGACACGGAGCACCCTCCAGTTATGGGCAATGCGGGGGGTTCTTCTTCACATTATGTTTGTATATTGGCATGCGCGGCCTGCCGCAGACCGAGAAGACGAACACGCCAACGCACCTGGCCGAATGCTCTGCGAGCTGTCACTCCTTCTCGAAAACGCAGAAGCCACCTCTCAGAATCCGCTAACAAACGCGTTGCGGCTTCGGATATCGTGATATTGCGGCAATACGAAAAACCTTGACTTTGGCCACTAAGCGTTCACATGTACCTATCATGTTAGTGAAGACGTCCGTCTCCATCTGGGTCTATGGCATGATGTTCTATTCTCTCCTCGACTGGCGTGATAAAAAAAAGGCGCCTATTTCCAACTGGTTTTCATGTACTCGTACACTTTCTTTTCTTTTCTTTTTTCTTTTTTCGTTCTTGGGGAGGAGATTTCCCCCAGCCAACCCTGCCTCTCATCCAACCACAGATTATGAACTCAGAGCCTCTGCCCTAGAAAAAATAGCATCCGCTGGATGAAGCAGGGGCCGGATGGTGTCACGCCTCGCCTCCCGCAAACCGCCTTGATTACTTCCTTATCGCTGCTTGATTGCCCGTTCAAGAGTCATACTACTCGGTTTTCTCCGTGGCGTCAGCCGTCTCGCTTGTGGCCGCGCTAGGCTCGGCGTCCATGGCCTCGGGAGTGGGAGCGTCCTCAATGTCGATGAGTTCCTGCTCCGCCGCGTGGTCGTCCTCCACCGCCTTCGCCTTAGCCGCCTCGGCAATCTGCTTCTGCTTGGCCAGGCTGTTGTTGATGAGCGGGGTGGTGTCGTTAAAGATGCGGAGAAGCATGGCCGTCCGGTCCTCCTTGGGCAGCATGAGGTTCAGGGAGTGAATGCTCTTCCACAGAGGGAGCGCGATGCGCTCGGTGAAGGCCTCGTCGGAGCCGTCAGGCTCGAGGCGCAGCACGCAGCAGCCCATGCCGATGTCGCGGACCCGCTCGCCAATCTCACCCATCTTCTCCCACTCGCCGTCGGCGATGCGGGGGAACATCTCGATGAGGAGCTTGCGAAGAGTCTCCTTCTTCGTGAGGCGGACGACGCGGTCCTCGCCGACGTAGCCCTGGAGGATGGGCATGCCTTCGGACTGAATACGCCAGCGGCAGATCTCAGCCGAGGGGGCATCCTGCTTCATAAACATCTTAACGCCGCCGTGGATGACCTTGATGCCGCGACCCTCGTTCTCGACGAGGATGTCGCGGGCCAGAGCGGAGGTGTAGTAGATGGCCTTGGCGGGCTCACCAGTGGCGTTGCGGACCATGAAGCGGTCTTCGGGGAAGCGTGAGGAAATGTGGTAGAACGATTTGATGTTCTTGATGACCTCGTGATTAGGGTCCAGGTATTTAAAGGGCTCCTCCACCTGGCCGTGAGCGTTGCGGTTGGGTCGCTGGGGCTTGGCCTGCGACGCCTCGAGCTTCGGCTTCTTGATTTCTTGAGTCTCACCGTCAGCCGTGTCGTCTTCTCTGGGTCGCTTGGCGCCGTTCGTAGCCTCCTGCTCAGGCTCATCAGCCTTGACCTCAGCCTGTTCCTCACCCTTTTCTTCCGGCTTCTCCTCGACCTTCTCGACATTCGCCTCGGCCGTCTCTTCCGCCTCCTCGGGCTTCGTCTCGGTGCCGTTCTCGGTCACGGGAGCGGTTGCAGTATTGGCAGCAGCCGACTTGGCAGCATCGTCGCTCTTCTGGTCTTCAGGGCGGATCTTGACCTCGGACTTCTTCTGCAGAACGGTGATGAAGAAACCACCGGTGTCCTGCTGGTGAGCGTAGACCCTCATACAGCGCTCGAGAGGGAGGTCAGCGCAAACACTGCCCTCCACGGGAGGGAACATGGTCTCGACGAGTCTGCCAGGGGCAATGCCATCGGCGCTGTTCTTGGTATACTCGTCAACTTCAGCCTGGGAGCTCCACAATCTGCCAGACTTGTCCATGATCTGCCACTTTCGCATGCCGGGGGCGCGGACGAGACCTGGCAGCTCATTGCTGCAGTCGACGATCTCAACCTTGTCGGGACCACCGCATCGGTCAATGGCGGCCGCGATAACAGACTCGTTCTCGACAGGGTTCATGCTGCAGGTGGAGTAGACAACACGACCGCCGACCTTGAGCATGGCAAGGGCGCGCAGCAGGATTCTGACCTGGGTCACGTGGAGACCCAGAGCATTGCCAGGCTGCCAGTCCTTCCATAGGTTCATGTTCTTCCGCAGGGTGCCGTCACCTGAGCAGGGAACATCTGCGAGAATGCGGTCGAACTTGAGGTAGACGGGTTTGTTGGGGGTCGCGGGGTCCGAAGGGAGCTTAATCGCGGGGTATTGGGTGGCATCGTGGTTCGTGACGAGCAGGTTCGGGGATGAGAGACGCTTAAGCTGGTGAACAAGCATGTGGCCGCGCTTGTAGTCGGCGTCGTTGGCGATCAGAAGGCCAGTGGTTCGCCCATCGTCAGAAGGGTCGGCCGCGAGGTCAGCCTGGCGCTCCTCCTCGGTCTCCAAGCCAAGGTCGAGTCCGTCTTCCTTCGCAAACGCACGCAGGACCTTTCTGACTCTCGCCTCCTCTCCCTGGTGAACCATTTCGAGAAGTTGGCCAGCCTTGCTACCAGGCGCGGCGCACATGTCCAGCACGGTCATGCCGGGGCGGACGTCCATCAAGAGGGGAGGGATCATGCTCACAACCTCCTGCCTGCTGATGTTGCCGACAGTGGTCTCGGATACCAAGAACTTCTGGAACGCGGCGAAGGGTGCGTATTTTCGGATGATGTTCTTCGGGGTCGTCATCCACCAAGCAAGGTTGTTGGGGTACCACGAAAGGGGCTTGGGGGGCTCAACGGTGCGTCCGTCGGCGTGCTCGATCTTTTCGATCTCGGGCATGTAGCGAGTCTGGAGAAGCTTCTTTACGGCCAAGGCGTGACTGCATTGAGGTCAGTCGAATAATACTACAAAGGGTCTCGGTCAGAGTCGCAGGCGATGACCTACCCTTTGGAGCCGCAGAAGCGGAAGCTGTTGGGTAGATCTCTGCGCAGCGCATCCCAGAAGGGGCCCTGCTCTTCCTCTGAGAGACCGATGATGGTGTTGTAGTAGCGCTGGAGTCTCTCGTTCTCCTTCTTGACGGCAGGGTATGACTGCCACGATTCGCTGCGAGGCTGGCGACCGCGGTCAGCGCCAGTGGCGCCGCCGCCGCGTCCACCACCCTTGCCTTTCTTTCCTCCCTGAAATCCAAAGTCAGCGTGAATGATGACAGTCATCAATGGAGACTTAACCTACTCTGAACTTACGACCCATTATGTCGGATTTGTTGACGTGCTTGGGTTGGGTTGCGCACGTTTGTTGATGCGGATGAGAGGACGGGACTTCGCAAGCGAGTCGATACGAATCCGTGTCGCGCGGTGTGAAATTTTGCCGTTACTAGAAAAAAAAAAAAAAGTCGAGTTGGAGGTTCCGGCGGCATGCGCCAGCCCCTCGTCGNTGGGGCGGGGAGACAGATTGGCCAATGATTCGGATAAGAATTTTCGTTATCTTATCACCCCGCATCGATCTTTGAAAGCTCAGGGTCCGCCCCATCTGTGTCCACCCGTTTGCTCCATCTGTATAGTAGTGTCACTGGGAATGAGCCAAGGTTCCCGCCTCTTCAGAAAGCTTTCCAGCATAGGGGACGGTGACACACTCGGCAATAGGTCATGTTCCCTACATGTCATCCAAAAAGTTTTCACCTGATCAAAACTGAAATCTCAAGTATCCAGGATTTCAGTCAAGTAATGCTCAGTAATTTTTGTAGGTTCTTGTACCAGATAATGAGGTACACTGACCGTGCCTCTTGAGCTGACAATGTTAAAGCTCTTGAAACCCCGTCACTTCGTTCCATCAGCGCCTGGCCTGATAGCAAGCAGAGACGGAAGACTACTTCAACTAGGAACCAAGTCAAACTGTCTCATTGCCCATCCATGAGCTGTGATGAAAGACGCCCTTGCTGAAGTGATAATGCCTCGGATCCCATTGGATCCTCACCACTGGCACAACGTGGGCACCGAGGCACGTAGTTCCAGGATGGGCCCAATATCGGGGCGGCACGCTGAGCGCAATGCGGGGTTACCTCGGCCTCCTGGCAACTTGAGCCGCTGCTCCTGTCTCCCCGTTTCCGTACTTGTGCCATTAGCTTAATGACCGGCAGTTCAAAAGTTGGCGGGCGAGATGTTTCGTAATCTGTGGCCCAGGACGTCTCACGCCCTTCTGCGCCCTTCGCATGGACATCTTCACAGCGTCTCGAGGTCTTGGTTTACCCTCATATAACGTACTACAAGCCCCGATGAAACAATTCCGTTTGTCTCATCCATACCGTTCGTAGTGCCTCGCTGCCACTATCGTAGAAACCATTCGCAGACCTTCAAAGCATACACGCCCCGGGAACGGCTCAACTTCTCTCAATCTCTACGACGCGTCATAATCATCATGGCCCCCTCAAAGTCCGCCGACCAGAATCCCCAAGTGGATGCATCGTCCTCCACCGCCAACAGCAACGGAAATGGCATGCCCAAGCAAGACAAGACCAAGACTTTCAAGCTGACGGGCCTCCACAAAGCCCCAAAGTTCGACGACCCTTACCAGCAACGTCAATATCTCAAGGAGCGGCTAGCCCTCGGCTTCCGCATCTTTGCCAAAAACGGCTTCGACGCTGGTGTAGCCGGTCACATCACCGTTCGGGCACGTCTCCCCCCGTCCTCTCTTTACCCTGCAGGCTCTCATCTCATCCTTGCCTTGTCTGATTCACCTCCAACGTCCTAACAGTGCGTATCATGACAGGACCCCGTCGAGCCGCACACATTCTGGCTCAATCCCTTCGGCGTCGCATGGCCGCTCCTCAAGGCTTCCGACCTCATTCGCGTGAACGCTGAGGGTGAAATCGTCGAAGGCGGCCCCGTAAAGCTCCTCAACACCGCCGGTGAGCCGAGAACTCCCAGGTCACCCCCCACTGTTTCCTCCCCCCGCACATACACTAACTCCAGACCTCCCAGCCTACATGATCCACCACGCAGTCCACGAGGCCCGTCCAGATGTCATATGCGTAGCCCACTCCCACTCCCTCTATGGCCAAGCCTTCTCCGCCTTGGGCCGCAACCTCGACATCACCACACAGGACACGTGCGCCTTCTACGACGACATCGTCCTCTACGACAGCTTTGGCGGCATCGTCCTCGGCAAGGAGGAGGGGCTCCGAATCGCCGCCGCCTTGGGGAGCAAGAAGGCCGCCATCCTGCAGAACCACGGCCTCATCACCTGCGGCCAGAGCATCGAGAGCTGCGTCTACTGGTTCCTCAGCCTCGAGCGCTGCTGCCATCAACAGCTCCTCGCCGACGCCGCAGCGGCGGGGCGTGGGGGCGAGACGGTCAAGGTCGACAAGGAGGACGCCGAGTTCACGTACAAGTCTATCGGGACGGAACTCGCTGGTTGGTTCTCGGGAAAGCCTGCTTTCGATATGATGGAGCACGAATCAGGCTTTTCGTACAAGATGTAGGGCTACATGAGGTGTTTCAGGTCCGGGTTTGTGACCTATATATCAGATTGAAATGCCTCATAGGCCAATTGAGTGAATTCAACATGTTCCGCGAAGGATTACCTGTAGTGACATGGTATGATTCCATTAACGAGACATTACTTGGGAAGTTGCGCGCAGGGACAACACAACTGGCCAATGGCGTGCTCCACAACTTGTCACTCATCGAGGTTATTCTTGGATCCCGGGGCCAGTATTGCCCAGTTTCATCTCCACCACTTCGGCAATTTTGGCAGTAGGTAAGTCACCAGTTGTTACAGAGGGGTATTACATAGTGTTGATACATTTGTATATGATACATTTACTCGTCAAGTAGTCCTACAGTCCAATGCACAATGCGCTCAACTCCCTGGCCGTTGATGGCGCTCACCGGAATGGCAGTGACATTCTCCGTCCAGGCGGTCTCAATCCCGCTCGGGTGGGGTGCAACACCTTGATTAATCCGCTCGAGATATTCTCTCAACTCCTTGAAGTTTTCCTGTGTTTCGGGAAGATCGGCCTTGGTGGCGACGACAAACCAAGGCTTCGCCGCGATATGCAGGCCTTTCGGTGGCTCAGGGGCTGGAGGAGCGTCGGCAACCACCATGTGGCTCTCAGACTGTCCCTGGCCGCGGACACCGGATGTAAGGTCCCAGTCGACGCGGGAATCGATTTCGCGGTCTCTCTCCTCCTCCTCGCGCATTTGAGCGTAAAGACCAACTTCCTTCCAGAGCGCAGTGAGAGCCTTTACAGCCGGACCAGCGGAGAGGTCAATGACGAAGGCGAGAACGCCGGCACGCTCAACATGGCGCAAGAAGGCGATGCCAAGGCCGCGATCCAGATGAGCACCCTCGATGAGACCCGGGATGTCGGCGACCGTGAAGCGTGTGCGCTGCTCAACCAATACTTCCTCTCCGGGAACCCCAGACTCCGACTTTGGGTATCGCTTATAGCTCTTGATAAGGGGGCGACCCTTATAGTTGTCCAGAACGACGGTGCCGATGTTCGGCTGCAACGTTGTGAATGCCCAGTTGCCGACGCGCGTGCGTGAGTTGGTGAGTGCACGAAGTAGCGTACTCTTTCCGGCGTTCGGCAGACCCACGAGACCAACGTCGGCGAGCAGCTTGAGCTCAAGCTCAATCTCCATGGTGACAGCGCGCTCGCCCTTTGTGGCGAAAATAGGACGGGGGTGCTCTCGAGATACGAAATGCGGGTTGCCGAGGCCGCCGATGCCGCCGACAGCCAGTAAAATAGGCTGTGGCGAAGGGCGCGACAGGTCGACTTGGATGGGGCCCGGAGGTTGATGATAAAGCCGTGTACGGCGGGGGGCTTTGGGCAGCGCAATCGTCTTCAGGTCGCTCTTCGAGAGCCCCGGGTACAAAAGGAATTTGCTCCGGTCTGGATTGTCAGGCTCTTCGGGCTCCTCGATTTTGGCTTTCCTCTCCTGCTCGACCACATCTTCCTCTTCAACGCCGTCTTCCAATGCCTGCTTTGCCAACTCGGCCAGTTCGGCCTCCCGCGCCAATCTCGCCCTCTTCTCGGCCTTCCTCTGCGCCCTCAATGTGCGTTGCAGCATCAGGTCGTCGGCGACAGGGTCTTCTCTGCTTAGCTCTCGAACGACGGTACCGACTGGCACGGTGATGATGACGTCCTCGCCTCGTTGACCACCCTTCGCGCTTCCCTGTCCATGTTTCCCTTTTCCAGCGCGGATAAAGCGCCTCCTTGCCAGCTTGTGCAAGGACGTCTCACCGTGTACCGCTTGAATGTAGATGTTGCCTCCATGGCCACCGTCGCCGCCGTTGGGAGGGCCGTCGGGAAGGTAGGCGTCGCGAAAGAAGGAAATGCACCCATGGCCACCGGGACCGGCGTAGATGGTGAGCTGGGCTTTGTCGGCGAAGTTGGGGGCGGAGTAGTCGTCAGGGGCCGGGTTGAGTCGACTGGCTTTTGGCTCTTTGGCTACTTGGGTTGAGCTATGCCGACGGCATACGAACGCTCTCGCGGCAAGGCGCGGTGCGGTTGTACACCTGGAAAGATGTAATGAAGGATAAAGGAATGGCAAAAAAAGCGATTGGCTACCAGGGCATCTCGAAGCCATTTTGAACTCCTTGATGACACGAGCAGGGATCGATCGTCGTCGAGGGGTTCGACTGCTTCGACTTCGACTTCGGTCTTGGATGGAAAGAAAGCTCCCAGAAATTTTGGGTTTCTAGCTCGAACCCATTGCGGTGATAAGATAAGAAATTTGGTTATGTAAGGTAATTCAGCAGGGGCGGGAGCAGCCGTTTAGGACTGGGATCGGCACCGAAACGTTGTCAATCGGACCAGCGCCCATCTGGGAAGCACAGCGTAGGGAATGGGGTCGAAACGGTCGAAACGAATGGTTCGCGTAGCGCACTGCCTCACTCGAAGAAGCTTCCCCAGAAAAGAAGGGAGTATAACTATGACCCTGTTATAATTTCAGCCTCTTCAACGACACCACTACATCTTGAGGACGTTAGAGCCTTGGCTGGACTCCCGCAGTGCGACAAAAAAAAAAAAAAAAACCTCGTTACCACAGGTCGCGTGATTGGCGACACTGTGCACTGCAGCTTGCCCAAAAATTACCACAGGTCACCTAGAAATTTATTGCTCAACTTATCCAGGGGGCATGCTGCTTTGTTCGCTTATCCGCAGCCTTTGACTGATGAGGCCAGTATAGGATGCGGTGAGTTGATCTGCTTCCCAGACGGGAGTCGGCATTACTGATGTCTTGAAGCAGAAGTGGACGGAGCCAAACATAGATGGCGCTGTCATAGCGGGATAGCGGGAGCGAAGGCAATGACCGAGTGGTTTCCTGTACCCTTTCAAATTCACAACACAAGCATGCTTCCGAAGGCTTTGGCTTGGGGAGGGGCTAGCTTTGTTTAATATGAATCATGAGTGAATGCTAAGCCGGATGGATCTTGGTCAGGTTGTGGGGTTTGTTCCCCTCAATGTGGACGGAAAGCAAGCGGTTTTCCAGCCGATCCATTACCCTCGTCGCCCTCCCTTTTTCCTCTTTGTCCCGACCCAGTGAGCAGTGTTTGGTGATTGTAGTGCAGTTGCAGTTGCAGTTGCAGTTGCAGTTGCATCTGCAGGTGCAGCACGCGAGGTTCCAGCCCCACTCCGCCGGTCGTCTCGGTCTCTTGTATCTGACGGGACTGGACCCGCCCGACCTCTGGCCCCCCTCCGCTTCCCTTCCTCCTCGGTGTCTCCCGTTGGACAGCGGCACTACGGCCTACCTACCTGACCAACGCAGTCCATTCTCGCCCAACCTCCCCTCCCCACACCCTGTGCCCGCTTCACAGCAAACGCCCCGCGCCATCGTCCGCTCACTCATACTGCACCTCTCTCCTCCTTGCTTGTTCCTTGACCGCCTTAAGGCCCAAAGGCGGGAACGGCACCGGAAGGAAACGAGGGGCGAACAACGCACACATCATCTTGTCCTTCGCCCTCATCGACTAGCTTCTCTCCGGCTGCAGACAGACCTGCTACCGTTTTGTCAACATTTTCTCTCACCTTCCATCCCTCCTCCTCCCCCAGCAGAAGAAAAAGGAGAGAGACCTTCTACTAGTTCCATTTCACTGGTCGCCGATCACTTCTCATTGGAACCAGTCGGGCAGACGACCTCTCTCCTCGCTTGCCCGCTCCATTGGGCCACTCTCCCTCAAGACTTGCATATTGCAACAAGCTCGCATTCGAGCCACGACACTTACTGCAGTCAAACCCCCCGTTCCCATTCGATCTCCTCATCATTTACCTGCGTCCTCGTGGACCGAACTACCTTCTCCCGACATCGTCTCGGCGTTGTCTGCTCTCATTTCCTCTCCATTGAATGAGAGCTCGTCCTTGTCTGTCATCGATCTCGTTGCCGTCGACACGGTCTTCTCCATTGTCTCTTGGAAGCGTTGCTTGCCGCTTACTTGCCTGCGTTGCCGTTTCATGCTTCGATGCTGCAGGATACATAGCACCAGCAGAGAGCAGCAACTCGCTTTATTCGTCCTAGTTTTGTTTATTCCCATCTGTCCCCCTTACCGCCAACCGTCTATTGCGTCTACGGCGTTGTCACTATTCCCCTCTTAATAATAAGCCAGGTTCGTTCATCACCGCCTTCCGCCTTTCCCTCTCACATCCCACTCTCCTCTTCCCACGAACCCCTTACCTAAATTCCCAACCCGGCAATTCTTCCTTTTCGTGAGACCCAACGTCGGGTCTCAAGGAACAATGTCCATTGTACTGGAAGTGGATGAGCCATCTTGATCTTCTTGAACTCAACCCCGTATCGCCTTCTCTCCTTCATCCAAATAGAGACAGGCTGTCAGGATCCCATCCGAGAACGCCTTAGCTAAGATGCATTCCAGAGATCATAGGCCGCGAACACCACGCACCCCACGAGTGCGCAAGACTACCGTTAGAATGGATCCTGACTGTGCCATATGCCATGCTCCTGCCTCTGTGGCATGCGACTGTGAGGCTAAGGGGCTGGATGTCGCTATCAAGCAGGCCGAGCATCGTATGATGCAGTCGATATACAACGATATACGGTAAGCCCGACCATGCTCGGTCATGACGAACACCCTTGCTGATCAGGTCACCAGTGGCTGGGTTCGAGCACACGCTCAAGACTACATCTTGGAATATTTTCGTCTACTCACAGAGCGTCGAAAGGTAGCTCACACCGCCAACATTGAGCGAATCACTGCCCATGCGTACCATTACTACCATGCTCCGCCGCACCCCACCGAGATTGCTCAAGCTCAAGCAAGCTTGAAACGCGGCATCGACGAGGACTGGCAATCGAGCGTCCAACGATACCCCGAGGTCTTGGAGTACTTTTTCAGCTTGGTAGACCTGACCGTACCGCCCGACGACGATCCCCATGTCAAGGATCCTCCTCTGAGTGCGCTCAATGGCTCTAGGAAAACCAGCAGGAGACTCACGGGTGGACAACAAGCAATTGCAGGCGGCAGCGGGCATGACAGAGAACCGTTTGCCTCAAGGAGAACGCCTCCACCTCTGGAGCCGCCTGGAAGAATGGGTGTAAGGACCCCAGGTCTACGAGAGAGAGAGAGAAGGTCGATGCCACCCCAAGGGCCCCCGCCACCTCCCGGCCATTATGGACGAACCGCACCGCCACCTCCATCTACATATTACGGATGGGGCCCTTGACACCCCTTCCAACGTTCCTGACGGCAAGATCAAGCCTGGAGACCCCACTCCCTAGAAACCCAAAAACTCTCTAATTCGGAACGTGGCACCTTGTAACGACGTCTTACGATATCTACGACCTGCATGAGCCCCACACTTGTTTCGTTGACTCGGAAGCCACTCGTCCATTTGCCCCCCCCCCCTTTTTTTTTTTACCGTTCCGGTAATGTAGATAGACACACCAGTCTGTCCTCCCATGTTGTCGCTTTTTGTATGTTTGTGTCTTTCCTAAGGTACTTTGTAACTTGGCGTTGGGGTAACGGCAACGGAAAGAGGAACATTCTCATCATGGCTTGCATTTACGACGGCGCAGGCCGGGTTCCCTCTTTTTCTACTCATCATGCCCACGTTATCTCTACGATCAGGATGAACAGCCCTCATATATGCGGTCCGCTAGAGCCAACAAAAGCGAATTAAGGAAATAAACCAATACACACACAAAAGGCAATGAAACATGCGGACGACGAGCGAGGCGCAACCTCCATCAGGTTCACCCCTTGTAGTGAGACCGCAGCAGGACGTCATCTGATCACCACGAATGCCGTCTCACGGGACGAATCGGGGTCGTACGCCATCCAAAGAACAACGTATGATGGGTCCTCATAGGAGACCCAATCGCTTGCGGCACGTCGTGCCGTTGTTTCCCCCTTGAGGCATACTTGACGTGTCGCACAAACAGAACTGTCCCGATGAGATGCGGCCAAATCGGGTAAATCGATGCTGTTGTGGCGAGCTTTCGTGTCCTGTACCTCGGCGAGGCGGGTTTGGCACGTACTCCCTGGGTACGATGACAAGAAGCTGCGGCTCGATGCGGGCTGAGGGGGCCCCTCTGACTGTCAATTGCCTTCCTTCCAAATTGTTCGCTAGTGACTGGATGGTGGGCGGGCATATGAGAAAGCTGTTTGCGAAAAAAAAAAGCCGGACGGGTAGAACATAAGGTGTACGGCACGATGGTCGAAGTCATCTGTGCGTCTGTAGGGAAATGTATTCTTTGTGCTTTGCAAATCAAAAATAAATGGGCTTTTTCTCTTCTGCTTTTAACTGGACATGGGGAGCTGTAAGTACAAGAAAGCCGAACAGGGCTAGAAAGACACAACAAGAACGCGCCAGAGTTATAATGAGTTTTCGCGTCCCCAAAATCCGAGCTTTTTATGCAAAGAGTTAGAAAGTTTTGTTTGGCGAGTGCATGCGTGTATTGCTATCAGAGGAGTGTGGGATGACCTAAGTCTTTGTGAGACCTCGTTGCTTAATGTGCGACGAGTCCCGCGGAACCAAAGTTGGGGTGGGTGGTTTCTTTTGAGGCAGACGTTTATTGGAGATCTGAAGGTTATGCAAGTTATGCCTTCTCCTCGACAGAGGTCTCCTTGAGGTCCTGGGTGACCTGCTCAACAGCGTCAGCGTTGCCGTTGACGCCGTTAGCCTCATCGGCCTCGAGCTTCTCGAGCTGCTTCTTGGCCTTCTCGATGTTCTAGAGGATTGTTAGCATCTCTCATTCGTAAAAGGGAAAAAAAAAGTATCATAATTTTGGGGGGACTCACTCTTTGGGTCTGAGCCTCCTGGTCCGACTTCCAGTGGTCCAGCTTGGCCTTGACCTTCTCAATAACGGCGGGGATGTCGGCCTGGCTCATGGGTGGGTCGATACCAAGGAAGGCAGAGTCCTCAACAACGGAGGGCGGGCAGTTGAACTTGCCGGCCTTGTCCTCGGCGGCGCCACCCTTCTTGCCCTTCTTTCCCTTCTTGACGGCGGGGAAGAGCTCGTCGTCGCGGTCCTTCTTGGAGACGATCTTCATGCCCTTAATGCCAGAGTCGTCAACGGTACGCGATGCCTGGGCGCTAAGGCCGCTGTCAGCCTGAAGAGGGGCCTTCTCGGCCTTGTGGGAGGGATCGAGGAACTGGAGAAGGCTGTTCGCGCGGCGGATCTCCTCGAGGTAGGCGGGATCGCTGGCGTCGGCCAGGAACTTCTCAGCGTCGGCCTTCTTGCGCTCCTTGATGATGCGGTCGTGCTCAGCCTTTCTCCTCTCGCGAGCCTTCTCGCGGGCCTCGCGCTCATATGACTGAGCGGCCTTGCGCTGTTGCCAGTACTCGTCCTTAAGAGTCTTGACGGCTTCCCACTTCTCGTTCTGCAGAGTGTGAAGCTTAGAACGCTCGTCGCGGAGCGAGGACAGGTTCTTGTAGGCCTCGTCACCCTCGGCCTTGATCGCGTCCAGCTCGGCCTGGATTTTGTTGTACTGCTCGGACATGGCCTTCGCCTCGGGGTCCTCCATTGAGTCCTTGATCTCCTTGATCTTGGCCTTGAGATCGTCAATCTGCTTCTGAGAGTCCTCAAACTGAGAGAAGTTCTTCTTCAACTTGCGAAGAGACGAGATCTCGGCGAGGGCCTTCTTCTCGTCGACGATCTTCATGCTGCCAGAGTTGACCTGGGATTCGAGCTTCTCGATCTGGCGATCGACCTCCTCGACGCTCTTGAAGGAGACCTTGGATCGGGCAGTCTTCTGCTCGTTGATGCGGGAGCGCAGCTGCTCATCGAGGCGCTTGATCTGGTCGAGCTTGCCGGTGCGGGCGTTCTTGCCGGCACCCTGCTTCTGGCGGATCTCGTTGGCCTGAGCGATGAGCTCCTGGCGGCGCTTCTGGGTCGGGGAGGGCTGGTCCTTGTTCTTGTTGGGAGTCGCAAGGTCGATCTTGGCCTTGATCGCGTTCTATTTGCGTGGTTTGTAAGCATTTTGTCGGGTTCGAGATATTTTACGTTACTGAGGAGAAAAAGCGTTGTGTATGACCCGACCCAAGGGAAAGATGGCAGCTATGCGCCGACCATTGAGGATAGCACTGAGACTTACCAGCTTGTCCTGGGCCTCCTTGAGCTCCTTCTCGGCCACCTTCAGCTTCTTCTGGTACTCGGCCTCGTCAGGCATGGTTGGCCTCTTGTTCTCGGTCTTGGTCTCCGCCGGAGCGGGTGCCTGCTTAGTGTCCGCCATTGTCGAGCTGTAAAACCGCTCGCTTGGTGCAAAAGACAATCAATTGGACAAAGCCGGTGTTTGCGCAAGCTCCCACAGTCGGAAAGGCAAGGTTGTTGATATAGGGAGTGGATTAGGGATCGGAGTTGACCGGGCAAAGGTGAACTTTTTAAGGGAATCCCCAAATTTTGTTGAAATTGACCCTTTTGGGTTCCGTGGCAGGTACTCCTCTTGGTAAAGGCCACCACACACTGGCGTCTCCGTTAACTGTGGGGTTCGAGTCCACGTTGGCACGTGCGGAAGGTGCTCTCTGGACCCTGGGATGGTCTGTGTGAGCATGCACCTTCCACCTGTTGGGGCCCTGTCAATCAAGAACGTATCTGCGGCCAGGTAGGTGGGAATTATTCCGGCCCGCGGGATTCGGATCAACTCCCCCTAGGTTATTCCGGAATGCCCCGTCCGGGCCGTTCTGACTGGAGGGACGCGACGGGACGTTGTTAAATGGAAACCGGGCCCGGCTTTCCAATTGATGACTGCGCTCGGCCCCACTCAGATTTTTTGCTGAATGCAAGGCTGAACCTGCTGCTGCCAGAACTTTTTGGCGTACCAGTTTTGCGACGCCAGTCTTTTCCAACTCTCGAACCTCGTCGTGAATACCCACCATCCACCACCAAACGACCCCCCATCACGACCATCCCTTTCATCTGACAGCGACAGCCCTTCACCGCCCACGAAAGAGCGCCCAAGTAATTCAACCTCGCAACGATGTCGGAGCAGAAGGATTTGAACAAGGAGGTTACCAGGCTGTGGCGAGCCTGGAGGACAGCCCACGAAATGGCTGCGGATCGTGTATGACGGCCCTCACCTCTTCGCGTGATGGATGTAAAGGAGCGCATGTCGCTGCTTTCACCAGTCGGGTGGAATGGGAAATTTGTGATTCTGCGACTCGAGGACTGACGATGGACTGCAGGGTTACGAACTTGCCGAGGAGGAACTCCAGATCTCACTCGACCGCTTCAAGGCCGAGTACTGCGGTGGTGATGGCAGCGTCAAGTACGCGATTCTCTCCTACCAAGCAGTTCTCTTCTTCATACTGACAGCAACAATAGCCGCAACAAGCTTCAGTTTTCCGCCAACCCTTCGGCCGACATGATCCGCAAATTCACACCGCCGGCGACACCCCAGAACCCGAACCCGACGCCCGACTGCGGTACCCTCTGGGTTGAGTTTCTCGCCGACACGACGTTCGGTATCAAGGAGATCAAGAAGTTCATTCACCACCTCATCAGCAACAAGTACTCATCCGGTATCATGGTTACCCACGTACCCTTGTCGCCCGCCGCCCGCAAGATGCTCGTCACCATCGAGTCTTTCGCCAAGGTCGAATGTTTCCTGGAGGAGGATCTACTCGTCAACATCACCCAGCACGAGCTTGTCCCCCGTCACATCCTCCTTAGTCGCGAGGAGAAGATCGCCCTCCTCAAGCGCTACCGCCTCAAGGAGACCCAGCTGCCCCGTATCCTGCAAAAGGACCCCGTCGCCAAGTATCTCGGCCTCAAGCGTGGACAGGTCGTCAAGATCATTCGTACTTCGGAGACGGCCGGCCGTTACGCCAGTTACAGATTGTGCGTATAAACTGTCTAGTGGTCGGCAGTTTGAAATGTTTTCGGCGTGACGGGTTGCGAAAGAGATGATAGTGTGATCAGAGGAGGGGATGTAGGAAGACGAAGAAGAAGAAGAAGAAGAAGAAGAAGAAGATGATGATGAAGATGAAGAGCTTCTGTGGGAGTGGAAGTCGGGAAAAGGCTTCCACTTCAAAGGGAAGAACGACCGACGCCCGGGTCGGGGGAGGGGAGTTACGATACTCTTTGCATCACTCTGAGTTCGGCGTTGAGGGACGGCTACGGTCTACTGTTTTGTGTATTAAGACACTAAAAAGAAAGGGCTTCTTCTAGAAGGATCAATACTTAACCGACTATTTTCTTTGGATCATCATCAAGGTCTAGGTTATTTTTACGAGTGTACCCGACGCATCTATCAGTAAGTCATGGCAGTTTTCGAGGGAACCGGATCTACCTCATCGCCATCCCGTAACGCGACACAAGAGGATATGTTGAACTGACCGTCCCTAATGACCACTTTAAAAGTCTAAGCCTGTAGCTCAGTTTGTCATCGGAGCCAAAACTCAATTCGACCAAACGTTGAGTAGCGCGATCGGGATTCCTCGAAGCTTCCGAGATGCGCCCAACAGTGGATAAAGCGTAAAGTTTCCGCCGGGACGGGAGAGACGCCAGTGGCCGTCCATTAGCATCTTCCTCCTTCACACGTCAGAATTTCCTATATGTCCTCGACAAAGCAATGATCGCCCGCGACAGACACCCTTCGGGAACATGCCGACAACACCGGACCCTTTCTCGTTCCCCGAGCTCCAACGACCCCGCCTCGTCGGATGAGTTCATCATGTCGCGAAAAAAAACAAGAGGCCAAAGTCTAGCAATGGGAGAGGAGAAGAGTTATCAAGTGCCTGAACGGACAGTTCGAATCGCGGTCCAGACAACGAACCTTGGATCTCGTCTCGATCCAGAGGACGGGGGAAGGGGGAAACGGGCTTCGGAGATATCTCACTCCCCCATCCTCCATCCATCCCTCTAAATCGGAATGCCAAGTCACATGTTCCGGCAAGCAGTTTCCAACACCTCCGTGCCTGCCGGAGAAAATCGGCCGCCATATGCCGCTCGAAGGTCAAGTAAGGCATTGACAACCAACCCCGGGACGCCCGCCTGTCATTCGCGCACCTTTTCCCCTTCGGTGCGGTAACGTAGAGGCCGCAGCCAGGCCATACCTCGTCTTCGAGGTGTCAAAAGCAAACCTGTTAGGCGTTCAAAGGATTGAAAAAAAAAAAACAAGTGGTTGCCCTCGTGGCAGCGAATGAAGACGCGAGATGAAAAAAAGAGAGTTTACCCGCGAGGGAAAAAATCAAAAAAACGTGGAAAACACGGACCTCGAATTTATCTGTAGGTAAGAATTATATACTTCGCGAGTACCCGAGTAAATGCCCAGATCGCAAAATCTTCCGCGAAAAAAGGAAACCCAGAAAGGCATTCTCGGGTAACGTGGAACACGACGGACGGCACGCGACACCTAAACTTAAAATCTATTTTTCCCCCCTTCTGATGAATTCTGCCTTTTAGCCACTTCGATATGTAATCATCATGCAGTGCCACGGCCTAAGGAGGTCCGCACGTATCTTCCTTCGACGGTGTCCGGCAGACGGAGAATCAGGACCCGGTTGTAGCGTCTGCGGTTCATTGATGCCTCGGTCTCGGTTTCCAGATCCGAGAGCTATAGCTCAAGAGTCAGGTCATCGAATAAAGGGACGTTTTGGTGAGTCAATGGGATAGTGGGCAAAAGGGGGAGGGAGGGGACCAGAGTGTATATTTTGGGGGGGCAAAGTGTAACAAAACAAAAGGACTCGAGGAGGTAAGGCAGTCATACAGACATTGCGGCACGTGATGGTTAAACAGAGTGAGAAATTCAAATCCCTGGTCAGGGACTAGCTTGTTGTAAGAATAGACCTTTTATGCAACAGGAGAGGCATGGACCAGGTCACACACAGACCAGGAAGCAGCTCCTTTCACCGGGAGGTGAAAAAGGGGCAAACCACGTTGAAAAGTAAATTATTGACAATTTTCACCAAGTTCCCGGGGACGCTATGTCGAGTGAAAATGTGTTTGGTATGAAAAGACAAGTTGTAATATGAAAAAACACGATGGCGATTGTTCGCCGGGGTATATGGTAATAACATAACAGTAAATGCCCGCAAGCTTTCGAAATCGTCGTAACCTGCTCCGTGTTCTCCTAACGTCGTGAATCATCCTCTCTTCATAGATATACCACCGACGCACCCCTTGAGAACTAACGCCTATCAGAGTCTTAAAACCCTAAAACCTCCCCAGTGAAAAGATAAAAAAAAAGAGAGTAACAACAAGGGACTCATTCTCTCCGCGCATTTCGTCATTGTACATGGATGTATCATGTCTAAAACGTAGTTGTGATGAATTATGGTCGTGCTTCGTGGTGTTTAACTGATAATAATGTCGTAGAGACGACAACGTTCATGTAGTGGTGAGAAGACTACTTCAAGAGGCCGCCGGGGTCGCTCAGAGTTGGCTCGCCAGGGCGGGGGTTGTAGGATGGGTGATCGTCGTACTGTGATTGTGGTATGGGTTGCAGCTCAGTGCCGCTCCTAGACTTTTGTCGTGCCGGTCTCGAGTTCAGAGGTCCTAGAAGACCACCAAGATCTTGCAAAAGGGCAGTCGACCCACGTCGTAATCCGGTAGTTGGTGCAGGGAGTGTGGGCGAGGGCATGCCGTGCCCTGTCGACATTGGATCCACACTCGATACGATACTATCTCTGCGAACGACCGAGCCGCCGGAAAGCTGATCCTCTGACAAGAGACCTCCGACATCGAAGAAGGAGACCCGCCGCGGTGTCACGTTTGAGTTGCTTCTCGAAGACTCGTGGGGCAAAAGAGATGCATCGCTGCGTTCAGCATTGCTTCTCTGTCGCTGGGGAAATTGCCAATTCCTCAATTCCTCTCCGAACGGCCTGGCGACAGGTGCGGGGGTGTACCGCGATTGCTCGCCGTCGAAGTCGTCTCGGACCTCGGACTGTTCGCGTAAGTCAGGGTCGACACCGAGACCAACGTCCCGCACAAGGTCCTCGTCGCTTCCCCAATGCCTATGAAGCGTTGGCCGACGAGATTCGGATCCTCTGTCCATAGAGTCCGCAGCCACGGAGCCGTACTTGAACTTTTGCTTCTTCAGCCCACGATCCCGCACAAAGGAGCCGAGAACCAGAGCATTAGCAGCTGTTGTTGCGAACAGGAGCTCGACGGATGCGAGGACTGATCGGAGCTGCTGTTGCCCGTGTTCCCTGATGACATGAGGAACACGATAGATGGTGACGCCGATGACGGCGAAGCTGAGAGAAAAGAGAAGGGTAAGTTGAACCTTCCTCTTGACACCCATTTGGCTTCGTAGGATGATAGGGATAGGGAAGAAGACGAGCAGCAAATCGGTGATGATGTTGCATGTCGCCATAGTAATGAGGTGAGCGAAGCCCTGGCGGCACTGTCCACCCGGGTCTGGCGTAACCTGCCAGTAATGATGAATGGGGCGACACTCGGCCAGATCGCTGATGACGATGGCAATGAACGTGGCAATCAGAGTACATCTGATGAAAACGAGCGTCCGTTCGTAAGAACGAGCCCAAGTGACACCAGTCAGGCGCTTGAAGAACTCTAAAATGGTGTTTTTGAGGATCCATAATCTGCACAGACTAGGTGTTAGCAAATCAATCTATCGTCGGGCCGGGGCAAGTGAAGGGCTGGATGGGCTCCGCTCCTGCATAGACGTTGTCGATGAAGATACACAAGCATTGTGGCTGAAAAAGAAACGGGAAAAGAGGGCCGGGCTTACGTCGCTGCGTAGAAAATCCGACTGGCAAGCACAAGAGCACTTCCGATTCGCCTCCTCCTCACAGCTTCATCGGATAAGTCGCCATCTCCAAATTGCGAGTTGTTGGTCCCGTAGAGCAGTACGAAATGGACGCATCCCATTCGTAGCCAAAGAGGTAGTAGTGCGAGGGCCGCTACTTTGTCCTCCTGGAACAGCTTTTCGGTTCGAATGAATCGTCCGGCAACCCGCAGAAAGATGATGACGGTGCAGAATGACGTTATCCACCAACAAACCAGCAATGAGGGTTTGTCCTGCGAGAACGTGCGAAACGGAGGCGGTTCGGTGTAAATGGACATTGCGGACTCGTGCAATCCACGCCCGTCGACCTCCGCAGAGAGCACGACGAGCGGGGAGATGGTAGCGTCGTCGGAACTTCGAAGACGGGTTCAGCGAGTGCGCTTAGTTCCCAGACAAGTAATCGATTTCGCTCGGTCGTCACAAGGGCAGATGTTGACGACTATGTTGAGGTAGTATAGTCTGGCGGTTGGTAGGGGAGCGACAAAACTGCGTCAGGGCGGTTTGTAGACGTCTTGTAGCGACTGGTGCGTCTGATGCATGAACTCCGCGATTTTGAAGGGACGAACGGTGCGACATGAAGCAGACTAGATCCGGACGACAACTGGAGGCGATGATGGGACCAAGCGCATGACCGTCGACAAGACGATGAACAATAACGCTTCCGGGTTTCCCTTCTTGTATTGTGGGCGACGAGATAGTTTCGAGAGATTGGCTTCGGTGAAGGTTGGAAGTAGAGAGGAAGCGTGGAGGCTGCCCTTGACGTTGCGGAAGAGTGGGTGAAGGCAAGGTAATACTTCAGTTGCACGGCGCCGATAGAGATAAAGCAGAGGAACAGGCCTTGCCAGGGTAAACCTCTGGTGAGCATGCTATTCTATACCGCCGCGGTCCTAGTGGCTCCAGATGAGATGGGACAGGCTGGGGCTGGGCTGGGGTGGCCAACTCAAGTTGGGGGGAACGTCAAGGATACCTGACCATATGCCCTTTACACGCTAGGGATGATTGGGGGGGGGGGGGNTGTGTGGTGATGAAATGGGATGGTTTGCATCAGTAGCTCTGCTTCCTTGGCCCAAACCCCGATCCTTTCGGGTTCGAGAGCAAAAAGGCAAAAACGTGAGAAGTCTTCGAAGAAGTCGGAGGGTTGACGACACAGGGGGAAATGATCCGTCACGCAGCGCTAGGCCGTGTGTCACCCCTCCTGTGGATGGTGCAAAGAACCAAAAACACCCGGAGCCGTAGGCAGACCGACACCCAAGGCATCGTCTCCTTCAGCCCGTCAAGCGGTCAGTTGTCAAACAACTGCCAACATTTACTGGGGTGACGTGACGCTAATCTTTGTTCGGACGTGCCACTGATGATTCGCCCTGCCTGGCGGGGGGTTCTGGAGCTGGCCAGGGAGCCAGGCTCGACAGTAGCCACTAGCGGGCTGCTAAACTAGGTGACTCGCCTCGATTATCTTTCAGTCTGCGGGAAGGTCTCACTTTGTCCGGCACGTAGGGACAAAGGTAAGGCAAGTGCGCGCTATTATGGACTGGTAAGGAGGAGTTGACATCACGATAGATCCGATCGGACTCGAATTTGGAGCTGTGAGCTCCGGCTCGATGTAAGCGATATTTCCAAGGCCCTTTGTGTTCCTGGTTGCAAACGCAAAGCGACGAGATTGGGACCGGAAGGACTGAATGGGAAAAACGGGTACTCAAGCTGAGTTGAGCTGCGCTGCGCTGCGGACCGCGGTTCTTCCTGTTGCTGCATGCGCTAATAAGCTCGCAGCGCCTCCACCGCTCTCGCAGCATTCGCGTCTTGTCCTTTCTTGTGGCCCAGAAGTATCGGCTTCCTGGCCGACTGTGCATCAGCAACTACCGACAAATAGGCAGTGTCGCCGTGTACCAGTTCAAAGGTTATGGCTCAGCAGCGTTTGGCCCCACCGGCTGACTGACTGATCTTACCACGTACAGGCGGCTGGACATCAGAACACTATCCGTATGTTGTTTCTCGACCGCGTGTTCTTTCAGGTCTCCTGGTCTTGGCCAACGCATCGACGATGCGCTCTTTCAATCCTTTCCTACCGTCATTGTCGAGTCATGACGAAGCTGTGTGTATCAATCAACTCGGCTTCAAGAACCAACGGTAAAGCCTAAAGGCGTGGGTTGAGGCATCGACAAGACTCTTTGTTATCGTGTGCCTGTAGAAATGGCCAGGGATGACTCTTCCCCACCTATCTTTGTCCTGTGTCTTGTCTTGACTGCCTGCCACGCCTGCAAAGTCGTCTCAGCGTTTTCTTCCCACTCCTGTGTGCCTCTCCACCTAGATAAGGCGGCGGCAGACGAGAGGCCAGCCTTCTGCAGGATTGGTGGACCGGCCGTTGAGCGGCCGTTGCCATCGTTGTGAGCACGCCCCCCCCCAACCTTAACCCTTGTCGGTGCGGACGGAAAAGTTGCGATTTCAGGGTGTTGGTTCGTCGAATCAAGGACGAGCAAATGTGACTTTGGCTCGGGCTTCCGATGCTGCAAATTTGAGTGCCCCGTCCAGAGGCGCGGAGTCGATGCGGGCAGAGGACTGGGGAGGTGGTTTGGCGCTTGCCCTCTTCTTCACCGGGAGAGAGCGCCAGCCCAGGGATTGTTGACTCCAGTGTCGGAAAAACTCGCCAAGGGGAAAAGAATTTACAGGCCACAAACTTCGCTGGTGGCAACCCGTCAGCGGATAGGGACACCTTGTAAGCAGTGTGGTTTTCGAATGTCGCTGGAGGTGGCAGACTGGCGTATCCATGCTTGCCTGCTTACCACAGCCTCAACACAGTTCATGGCCGCGGTGGCCTGACGGCGTTGATGCACGGGCTGATGAGGCTTGAATATTGGTGCATCCTGGTAGGGGGCTGGAATGAAGAGACAAAGATAACCGTGATTTACCTGATAGAACTCTGTCATGCGGTCGAGTCTGGGCTTGTGGTCCGACATTGACCATATACCAGGACGATAGACTTTCCTGGCATTGCTAGCTATTGAGGCGCAGTACGTTCTTGGAGGGATCCTCGTTCGACTGCCGCCAACAGGCGTAACGGCGTCTGGAACAAGTTAAGAGAGCTCGCCGTAGCCACTGCGAAGTGAGCGAGCAAGAGGGCAGTTGGCGAAAGGAACGATGCCGTATCGGCAGACTAGCCAGGTCGGTCGACTAGACATGAACGTGTGTGATTGAATTGCGCAGCCGAAGTCATGCCGCTTCTCGGCCGCTGTCCTAAAATGGCCAGATACATCTATCGTGCTCGTGTGCCCCCATCTTTTCTCTGGTACGATTGGCATTTGAGCCTTGAGGAACGTCGTATCTCCAACCCAAGTTTGCTCTAGCGCTAGCATGGCGCGAGACAAGGGCATCTACTATGATATAGTTAGGAGTAGTAAGAGGAGGAGGAGGAAGAGGTGTAAGTGTGGTGGCTAGGCAGATGCGAGGCACAGGAGATAATGATAGAACGATGGCTGTGCCGAGGAGATGATGGCCGTGAAGGAAAAGGAGGAAGGGGCAGGGAGATGAAGTCAAAAGACGCAATTGCGGCCAAACGGTTGAGGGCTGACGATTTGCCAAGTTGCCCAGCTGGCAAACGGGCCAGGAAAAGGAAGCCATGGCCGTTGCCGTCAGGTGAGGTGACTTGTCCATCGAATCGAAGCGCGCCTTGGTTCCTGTGGCAGATGTGTAACCTCCCCTATGGTGTCTTTCCTTGCTGGGTGTTACGGTGCAATTGGGGGGGGGGNNNGCGAGAGACAATGAACGCGGCCTGATCAGATCAGGGGGATGGCTGATGTAAGACTAGACGATGCTGTGCGAGGTGTTCATCTCTCGATTGGGAGGAAATCGAGACATGAGCACTTTAAACGCCTATGCCGAGATGGATCTGATGGTTTTGGCTCAACGACTTCCAAGGCTTCCCGCTCCATCGTTAGGGATGGTTTCCGTACATGGTAGACGCTATCCGAGGATTTTACGGGACGATCTGGGTATCCACTTCAATTTGAGTTCAGCGAAGCCAGAAGAGGCAGGGGAGATGACAATAACGAGGACAAAGTATTAACGGTGGAGAGGATTTGGAGATCGTGTTTGAGCGTTGGTAAAACGAAGGCGTGGGGGATAATTACCAAGGTACGTAGCAGGCACCAAGCTGAAAGGGTGCCACCCACTCCAGAGCAACCTGAGCGAGGGCGTGGATGGAGGAGGATGCTGAAAACCCCAAAGGTACGTACCCTTCCCGCCTGTCGCATTTTGCACAGAAATGGACAGCCGTCTATCTGGTGTGGTGGGCTTTCATACCTCCTCATCTCACCTTTCGATGATACCGTCCTGCTGAAGACTTGCTTGAAGAACGCGCTCGCTCTCTCTGCCCTCTTTCATGGAAGGCAAAGTATCCAGAGATACATAACCAGAAGCACACAGTAGCTACCTTGTTTCGATGTGCGAGCATCATGTCCCCTAAAAACTCCCTGCAGGTGGACGTGCCTGCTTTAACCTGTCCTCCCAGGAACCCATCTCGTCACCTGTTGGTCCGGCCAGGGGAGTTGCTGTGGGTGACCACCCGCTCTTTCTCGACGTTGTTCAGGGAAAGGGGTGCTGGTGAAAACGAACACTGTACAGGCGAGGAGCGAGAAAGCATGGACCACCGCTTAGGTTGCGTTTGCCGCCTCCCACTGGTCGAATGACTCCGGTTTCCTGTCACTGGGAACGGTGGATGGAGTCCGTTGGCAGCACAGGTACATGCCCCCCCGTATTGCGTACCTTCCCACTCAGCTGGCCCAGGTCACTGATGACTACCCGTCGGATCCATACGTCGTACCTCGCCCGCAAGGTTGACAAGGTAAGTACGCTAGATACGTCTTATGGATTGGGGGTGGAGGCTTGCCCTCATGTTGCGTGTAGTAGCACTACTACGTAAGGCACTCCGCTGCTCGACTTACCTACCGCCCCTACCTGCTTCTCGTTCTTAGAAGGCTTGCAAAGGGCAACAGTATCTCACCTTGACGGAACCGAATAATCACGCTTCCATCGCGAACGTTGAATTGTTGCCATTACTTGAGATTCTTACCATTACCTGGGTAAACATTCCCAATCACACGATGATACGAGACAAGCCCTCACCTATATGCAACCCAACCCAACCTGCCTCACCTCACAGATGACTGTTGATCATCCTCCGCCCAAACTGGGCGCATCCACGCAATCAAAGTATGCCGCTGCCCTGGTGCTGGCGGGGATGCTCAACCCATCCGCGGAAGCATCCCCCGGGCCTTGTGCCGCCCCCCTCCCCGGCCATTCCCAGTCGATAGTGTCTTGACAACACTTTCCCGCTATCCGATCTCATGGTCCAGTTTTGAGTCAAGTCACCTCTCGGTCTTTTGGTCTGTTGAAACGCCTCTCCAAGTACCAGTGCTGGAGCCGTTTTTCCTTCTTCCCACGGGGGAAGAGAACATGATGCTGCCAAGTCTGCTACGCGAGCTCGCATGCCGCTGCTCACGCGACACTGTTCCCGAATCTCGGTGTGAGCCAGCGCTGCAACGCATTCCTTGGGTCTTGGGAGGATCACATTTCTTGGAGACTGGTCTCCACACGACCAACACGGTGGGACACCGATCGTTATTTATCATTTCGACGCTGGGAACGGAATGCTTGACCAGAACCGGCACCAAGGACAAGAGATCTTGACCCAATCTTCCTCCTCACAGACCCGCTGCTATCCTCCGCAATCTTTCCGTTTTAGCCAGGTTCCTTGCTGAACATCCATCACATTCAAGGCGCTCCGTTCCCGCATGTCGGGATCGTTGCCACGACCTCAAACGTTGTCAACCATGACACCTAACACCACGAAGTTGGATTGCTGAAGGGGTATTCGTACACTGTACCGTCTTGCTTGCCCAACTTGGCAGGTCTTTTCAAATAATAAGAGGCCTTTTCCCCCCCCCCCCCCNATATTAACGCCAACCCAAGCTCTTGACCTCCAACCACGAAAAGACATATGAACTGTCGAACCGATGCCCGCAGCCCGTCTCATTCCTATCGTGGTCTACAAATTACATTTGGCCTCGTTAGGCCGCCCGCGTTTCCTGATCTTGCCTAGCGAGTTCCAGTAGCTCAAGATGGCGAGTTAACCCTCAATCAAGCCTCCCTTCGACTCCCTCGGGTTTCAGCACCCTTGGACGCGTGCTATTTCTTGCGCTTATCACGTAATTCCCAAGTCGGGGCTACCCCGCTGGACCAATCGTTCGTGTCGGCTTCGATATTGAATATGTTTTTTGAGTGTGCACTTGTGTCACGTCCACGTGGAAAGCGAGTTCGCACAGACCAAGATCATTGGGTCACTTAGTAAAACACAGGTGCCCAACAAAAGCCTGACAGAGACGTTCGGATCGCTGTAAACACCGGATCTCACAAATGTACATTATCCATCCCATCGCCAGTGGTACGTGTGTATGGGTCCTAGCCTTCTTGCTGGACCCTGTAACGGCTTGCGTACCACCGACTGCTGGCTGATACGGGTAGTCCCACAGCAAGCATTTTTAACTCAACTTTGGCGTTTGGTAGCAAGTTCCAAAAACATTTTGGGTTGGGGGGTTGGAATCCATCCGTCACTTCACAGCTACTTTGATGTCATCCGGTTGTGCCGAACTATGATAGAGAAGACACCGCTGACTCACAGTGGCCAAGCTACAAACCAGTCTCGGCTTTCACCGCCATCCCAAACGTTCGGTACGGCATTTTAATTATGGTTTGTTTGACACTGGAATCATGTCGATAGCCTTGTTGGGGGACTCGCACTTCAGCTCGTACCGGCAGCGGCTGCTGCGTACCATGAAGAACTTGCGTCCAATCCTCAGAGTTCGCCAAGTCTGTGCGCAACCTTCATCAAGTTCGTGCGACAGAAACCAGCGCGGCAATTGCCATAATGAAACACCATACCAGATGGGATTTGTCTCATGGCACTTCAGCCACTACCAACACATACAAAGGACAAATTGCATGTTCTGCGTACGGCTATTGGACCAACCTGCTATCCGTAACGACGTCGGATGTTCGGATCTCTCGAGTATCCTTCCGGAGGTTGTGCGAGCCTTTCTTTTAGGATTACCCAAGCAGAGTACCACTTGTCAATCATTAGTCCAGCGCCGTTGAGCTCCGCGTACACCATGTTCAGAAAGACATCTGTCGCCTACCAACTCGTGCTGACGTTGGCATAACTTGGCGTCATCTACGGCCGATACTCGAGACATATTCGGGGCTCGACCCTGTCTGACGAAAAAAGAATTTTTGTGTTCATTCGGATCCTGTGGGGGTCACAGTTGATCGGCATATCACCGCTCCAGAACATACGTCACATACCCTCCGCCGGAGGGCCGATCAAAGACACCTGTTGGAGCCGTCGTGATGTCTATCGGATCAAGACCCGCGAGTCGCCATGCGGGGGTTTCGCGAATCACCCGAAGCACACCAGTAACAGCCTCGATGGCTAGCCGCTTGGCGAGCCTGAGCGCGCCTGGCGTTGCTGACGAGGCGGTGATGCCGAGTTTGAGCGTATGTTCGTAGGAAATGTTGCGTGACAAGTCATGCCAGTACTGGTCTAGCCTTACGGCAAACATAGGCTATGAATTTGTGAACATCGGGGCACAATGTGACCGCCGCATACGCATTGATTTGTTCATCACCAATATCTATCCACCCGTCGTCAGACACAGCGATAATCCCTGGCGATGTGCACCATCGTTCACATGCTTGGCATACTTTGAACAGCTACAATTTTGAAGTTGATCTGTAGGTAGAAAAGAGGTTGGACCTTGACTTGACCATTTGCCGTGTCTGGCGGCCGAGGAACGTCCTTCGGGGATGGACAGAACTTTGATTTTGGAGGGGAAGTCAATGGCCTCGTAGTTGCTGTCGCAGGTTTCGCAGCCACGCTGGGCGGTGAAGCTTCTTGAAGTCCCATTACATGACCGGTTTTCCTGTTCGAACGCCGCACTATGCTGTATTCTCATTCTGCTAAGCCGACCGAGTCAGGCAAAGCTGGTTTACGACCTGGTTGATCGAGGCTTTCTCGGCTTTGCTCCAGTCGACACTTTGCAAGCATTCAGCCCTGCCATCTTCGCCATACAGCTTCCACAGTTCATCGACCACCTGACTCCGAACCCTCGGCCAGGGGTGAAGCATCAGTGCACCGAGCCTCTTCCGCGCCTCCAGGATGCCGTCCCGTCTCCTATCGGATAGCCCCGCCTCCACCGAGCTCCGGCCCACGCGCTCACCCTCCTCTTCGAAGCCAGCCACCGAGCCGTAGACCTTGATGCAGGCCTCTAGCTTCCTGACGTTGCCCGTCTTGTAACCGGCTTTTTGCACTAGCAGGCAAAGTTGCCGCAGGTCGACCTCACGGCACTTCTGGAACAACCCGACGTGGGAGAGGAATGCTACGATCTCGAGCGTCGGCACCACCACTCGGTCCTGTCCGTGCCTGTTCTTGAGGTTGCCCGCCAGCGCGACGCATACCGCGGTCAGCTTCTGCGGCGACTCGGCGCCGAAATCGGCCAGCGCCGCACGCGACGCGATCACCAGGTCTTCGTTGCCCGTATCAGCTGACGTGACGTAGCCTGCCAGCAGCTCCGCCATCCAGGCACCCGCATCCGCCCTCGCCGCGTCGGCGATGAGCGGGTGCAGGCTCGCCTCGTCAGAGTACAGGTTCAGTAACGTGTGGAAGTACTCCTTGGACGAGAACGTAAGCTTTGTAAATTTCGATGCGAAACTGTTCGGTAACGATTAGTCTTTCTTTTCTTTGCTTTGGGCCCCCCGTAGTTGACTGAATCGCGGGATCCCGTAGACGGATGTCTTACCTCGTTGCTAGAGTCAGAGCAAGGACCGCATGCGCCTCCGTGCGGACACGGTCCAGCTTCTCTGCCGCCAGCCGTAGAATGCGAAGGAAGACCTTGGACACCGCCGTCAGCAGCCAGCCACTTCTCTCTGTCGCCGCGGCATGCCGGTCGGGAGAGCCGTCCGTCGCCGTGAAGGCGGCTTGCCACAGGGCCCTTGTGGCCCTCAGCGCCTCAAGCCTCACATGGGATCCCACGTCTCCCCTTGCGTTCGTCGTGTAGTCGTTCAGACCCTCGGCTAGTAGATCCAGGAATATCAGGGGTCGCTGCCGGAGCACGACGCTCTGCGACAGGCTCTGTAGAATGGCCACACGGGTATCGATTTCGTTGTCGCCGGCCCACCGCGCGAGAATTGTACCACACACGACACCCTGGTCCTCAACTTCGGCGGTGGCGGTGGCGGTGGCGGTTAGGGGGTAGGCCATTGTCAGGGCCGAGAGCATACCCGTGTCGTTCGCCGTGCGTGATGACGGCCGATGCTTTACGGCGGTGGACCATTCGTCGATGATGTGGTTGCGGTCTGCCGGGGGCGAGAAGACGAGGAGGACAAGGGCTGCTTCGGAAGAGGCCGCGACGGCTTCCTTCTCTGAGCGGGCAAGGCCTGCGGTGACAACCGGCCCAAAAGTTAATACGAGTCTACGGACGTCTTCAGGGATTGCTTCGAGCGTGTCTACTGCGGTTCGGACCCGCAGGAGATCTTTGGTGTTTGAGGTGGACACAACCTGGCGCCCTGGCCGCGGATTCGGGTGTTCACTGCTGCCGAAAGTCGCTGCCTGTAGGACAGGCACCGAAGAGATGATGAGACGGCTGGATGCCTCGGCCACTAGTTCCGGCCGACGGTAGGTCGTAGTCTGGGAATCCTTGAAGATCGTTTCTAGTTCACGGACAATGGAAGGGATGTTCTTGGCCACGTTCTCTGCCCCGTCAGCGAGTAGCTCAGGCAACCTGTCTAGCACGGCAGCGAGACAGAGCAATAGACCATGCCTCTCGTCGACCTGTCGCGTCTGCAGCGCCCGTAGACGTGCGAGCACTTTGTCGACGGAGGCCGCGAACCGGGCGTCGCCGCCTCCGCCGCGCGAGAGCTCCAGCGTCAGGGTCCCGAACGACACGCCCGCCACACGCCGCGACCCGGCATCGGCGTCGCCCACGCCCCGCCAGCCCAGCAGGGCGTCCAGCAGCGCGGCGCCGTACTGCGGCGAGAGGCGGGTGGTGTTGAGGGCGACCTCGTGGATGGCGCGGGAGCGTAAAGCGACGGCATGGTAATCGACGGTCTGGACGACCCAGATGCCCTTTTCGACCGTGTCCGGGTGGCGGCCGATGAGTTCCTGGAGGGCGGCGGAGGCGCCGCGGCGGATGTTGCCGGCGGGGTCGAGGGAGGCGGTGACGACGAGCTCGGTTGCGAGGAGCTGGAGGACGGAGGTTGAAGAAGGGAGGCGGGGTTGGATTTCGGCCGTGGGGAGGGCGAGCAGTTCACTGGTGGTGTAGCGACGGGCCAGGGCCCAGATGCCGAAGCAGGCCGCGTCGCGAACGTTAGTACCGATGGAGGTTCCCGAAGTGCTGCGCTTCTCGAAGGCGAGGCCGAGGAGAAGGGCGTGGATTATGGCGGGGAGCTGGGTGGCAGGCGGGGAGCGGCGGTAGAGGAGGTGAGAGAGGGTCAGGGTTAGGCCGTGCCATTCCAGGGGGTCGACGGCGGCAAGGTCGCGGACACGGTTCGAGGGGTCCACGGGGTCGCGGGACCAAAGAACGTTGCGCGTGAGCGAGTCGAGAACGGCGTCGACTACTTGAGAGGCCATGTCCGGGTCGAGTTTGAGTGTGACGATGGAGAGCGCTTTTGAGGCGGCGAAACGGACGGGGGTGTCGTTGTCTGCCAGAGATTCGAGGAGGTAGCTGATAGACGTCTCGATTAGGTCGGTGCTATTAGGGTCCAGCGGGGAGTGGCGGAGGAGGAGGACGGTGACTGAACGGATTACTTTGATGAGCATCTTGCGGGCGACAGCGACGGAGCGGATGGCAGCGGCAACGGGGGTTGGCTGCGTGGCGGACCCATCAGCGTCGGTGTCGGCATCGGGTGAAGCTACGGCGTAGGCGGCGCGGAAGATTGACGAGAGGTAGCGATCCATGTCGGAGGTGTTGATGGAAGAACGGAGGACGCCGGCAAGGAAGGAGAGTACTCCGATGTAAAAGTACGGCGGCTGAGGAGAGGTTTCCGGGAGAGGGATCAGGGAGGCGAGGGACCAGTTGACGAGGGCGGTGAGGAGGCCTTGGGATTGCATGTCGCGGCGCATGGCGATACGGACGAGGAGGGCGCGGGCCCCATCGCGTTCCTTACCTGGAGAGGCGAGGTATTTGATGGCAAGGGGGAGAATGCGGACGGTGATTCCCGGCAGGTCCGTTGGCCATTCAAAGTTCGGAATAGGAGGGGGCGCGAGGTCCGGGTCGGAAGCCGAGGACGAGATTGTAGATAAGTCAAATGGCGCGAGGAGGAGATGAGAAAGCCAGAGGAGGACGAGGTAGCGCTCTTCCCAAGACCAGTTCGATGGATTCACCGCGGGTGACGAGGATGATTGAGGTGAAAGAGGGGTGAGGGAGGGGCGGGATGTAACCAGGGAGCGCTCCGAGGACTCGAGAGCCGAGAGGAGAGGTTCGATATAGCGGGTCTCGACGTTGAGGAAGCGGACGACAACCTTTTCGCCGCGGATCTTGGTGAACGTGTATAAAATCTTTGCGATTGCGAGATTCAGGGGCTCAAGGAGCTGAGAACGGGTCGAGGAGGAAGGAGTCCGGCTACGGGTGTGGGTGGTGAGGTGGGCAAGGTAAGTGGACGACAGGAGGGGTAGCCAGGTAGGGAGATGGGGGTCCAGGAGTTGCGGGAGTTCTTGGAAAGGATCAAGGAGCTGTCACAGATGTTAGTATCTCAACATGGTATCGCACAGGGGGGGGGGGTCGGTTGTTTTCGTGAAAGCTCACATTCGAAATCAGCCGCGACGTCTCCGAGATGCGTACGCGAGCGCGGAGCGTGCCGTCGGGTTTGCGGAGGAAAACGGGCAGAGAGCGTGAGAACTCTGCGATGAGATCAGAGGAAATCTTTTGCAGCTTGATGTCGCTGTCGTCTTCGTGGGCGTCCATGGTGTTCTCAGTCGCAGGTGCTACTCATCGCTTTTAAGCATGGGTGAGGAGTTGAGCGAGGTGAGTCGGTGAGCAAGGTTGGTTTGATTCACGTAGTGAAGGTAGACGGTAAAGGGTCACGCCTGGATTATTTTAGAGTTCTGCGCAAGATCGGATGCTTCAGTTATGTACCTTTGATGTTTCTCAGGAATCACAGCTGGTATCAAGGACTGGGCTTGGACGAGCAAATGAAGAAGTGAGTGAGATAGCTGTGAGGTTGAGAGATGTGGGTAATTGAATGTGCCACCGTCACAGTGTAAATCATGGTAGCCACTATCCTGACACAGTGCATTCGTCTTCAAGTCGTCGACGGTACCGCAGTCCTTGCTTTTCACTGTTATGGGCATGACCGCTATGAGCAACATGTTCCAGTCCTGCTACTCTATGGCAATCAGGAAGAATCATGTTAGAGGCCATTCTGTTCAATGCGATAAGTTCATGTCAAAACTAAGGAATATTTCATCCTTTCAAATGGCACTTCGGTAGGCTACGTTCATGTTGCATGAAGAATGTGTCGAGACAGGAAACCTTGTTCATGATCCCAAAGGCCTTGGGTCTCATCGATACTTTAATTCCCAAGTTTGATTTGACGGTCTTGAAAAGTGTACTGTCGAGGTATGCTCCAGTAGAGAGTGGGAAAAATACAACGATAGTCTTCTCCTATACATCTCGCCGTTCGTATTCATAGTCGGATGTGCTCGAGGCAGGCGAGCTGACGAGGTGCTTGACCAAAGATAGTCAATGACTGAGGGCAATGATACTCACGAGGATAGCTCAAACAGCCTGGCCCTCACCTCTAGCTGTCCCGGCCCTCAAACCCTCACCCAGGACCCCGCGGGAGGGCATTTGCAAAGGCTGGCTTCCGGACTATACCTCGAGAAATACTGAATCTGGCGTAGATAACCGGTTCAAGCATCACACTAAGGGGAAACAAAGGGGTCGAAAATTACTGGACGGATATTATTTGTTGGTTGCTTTACGATACACAGCCCACTTAGACAGACTCGAATATGGGTTTCCTACTAAAACTGCCAGCACTGTACGTACAAATATTCGCATCATACACTGACCACTAATTGTCAGGTCATGGGTATCTCTGTTGATGAGGTGCATCATTCTATATGACGGAAGAACCCAACTTCTTTGCTAACTTAGACATATCCGCGGATACCTCGTATTACCCCGGACTTTTTCTCCTTTTTGTCCCCATCCTCCCTCTTCTTCCCTTTCTCATCTTTACGTCGGTTCTGGACCCCCCCTGAAACCCATCCTCATTAGTTGATCCTCCAGAACCCGTCTTTGAACCTAAGCCGGGACTTAGCAGACTCACCTCTGCCAAAATATCTCGGATCCGTCGAGCTTGGACCGCCGGTTTCGTCGCCCTCCAGAGGGCTGGATGGAACCTGCGAAAGGTGCGACGAGCTGGAGGGCACCGGGGTTGACGGCTTGGACATGATGGGTGGCGTCATGTTGTATGACGTCGGGTCCAAGAAATCGGTATCCGACAGGACTCGATGAAGCCCCGAGCGGCTGCCTCTTGTGGTGACGGGGCTCGTCGAATGTGTCGAGCCTTCTCCATCCCCGTCCATACGGAAGACGAAATCGCCTCGGCCATGCGAGTGGGCTGATCCGACGGAGAACCTGTTATCCTCGAGCTGCGACTGTAGTACAGTATACTTTCTCATCAGGTTGGTGTACTGTTTCTGCAGCTCAGCCTGCTTGGCCCGGCTTGCCGCCATAGCATTCTCAACAGCAGCTTTAGTCTCGGCGGACCGCCGGCTTTGGATGCCTTCGTGTGCCTCCAAGAGTTTCGCATTCAATACACTTATTTGTGTTTGAAAGAGTTTCCTCGTCTTGAGGAGCTCGGTTTCACGAGCTTGGAGTTCCAAATCCAGCATTTCTGCACGGTTTTCTGCCTCTGCAGCAGACGTGATCGCCGCCTGCCGTTCTGCCTCTTTGGCTTGCAAGTTCCTCTCCGAAATTGACAGTCTCTCTACATCAGCCTTAAGTCGGTCAATGTCGGCAGCGCTGATCTCAATGGATTGCATATTTTGCTTCGAATTGAGCTCCTTGACCTCAGCGTCGCAGACCAGCTTCTTCAACCTTTCGCACTCCTCTTTCGCGCTCTGTAGCCCTTGCTGCAAAGATTGGATTTCCGTCTTGGTCTTTCTCGACTCTTCACGCAGCGTTCTTAGCTTTGCGGAGAGATCCGACTCCCATTTTTTCGCAAGAGTCCGGCTCTTCTCCGACTCCTTTCTGATTTGCGTCTCGGCTTTCTTCGAATCCTCCAGACGTTTCCTCAGGGTCCGGTTGGTTAAAATAAGGTTCTGCGTCTCGGCCTCACTTGCAGCTTCCCGGACTTGTCTTCGCCGTAGCTCTCCAATGTGCGCCATATGCTGTTGCTTGAGATACCTTTCAAAGTTCAAGTCATTGTGCAAAAGCAGAATCTGTCTCTGCAAGTGCGCAATCTGAGATTGATTATCGGTAGCAGAGGGCGGCGCAGAAATAGTTGGCAACGGCGGGGGCATTTGACTCGCTGACTTCTCCGCGGCTGACTCCTGGTGGCTCAACGACAAAGATGGAACACTATCATTTGCCAATGATTGATGAAGACTCGACTTGATGAGCTTGTTGGAGTGGATCATATCCTGCAGGTGTGTATGAGAGGCTGATGGTAGGAGCTGTGGAGGCAGTGTTGGGCTGTCGCCAGCCATGTCCACTTTCGGAGCTTCTAGCGAGTTTCGGTGAGATGACTGGTCAGAATTTTGATGGTGAGTGGTTGAGTGAACACGACTACTTGCTCTGGATTCTTGATCCGGACTTTGGGCGTCTCTCCAGCTCTGGATACCAGGATCTGGGCCGGAGCCACTTAGTAGAGGCGGGCCCAGGCCGTCCCGGTCTAATTCTTCACTGACTTCAAAATTGTCTCCCTCAGCAGACCGGCCGTGGCCTGCATCGACGGGGGCGAACACTTCCGTGGAGAAGCGGAGGGCCATACACTCGGCGACAACTTCCGCTGGCTCACTCGTCATCCAGCGCCCAAAGTCGGTCTTTTCCGACTCAATTGTGAGGGTGTAGAAATTTGGATGCAGAAAGTGACTTTGCCGGAAGCGCTCGGACTTGTGGCGTATTTCGGTCGGTTGCACTTCGACCTCGTCCGGGTTGGCCGCGTTGGCATGTCGTAGGTAGCGCTGAGGCTTTCGGATATAATCCATGAAGTTGATCGGATACAACCCGTACAGAATTGTAAAGTAGTTGTCAAGGTGAGGAACATCCATATCGTCGGTGTCAGAGGAATACGCGCAGGTTTCCCATCCAGATGGTGATGCAAGACTCTTTTGTTCGCCTTCGTCTGATGTAGCCTCGATGACACCCGTCCGCTCGCTATCCCAGAACAGTAACCGTGCATATATGTTGAAGAGATTTGGAAGATGCGGCACCAGGGAGCTTGGCATATGTGGTAGAATCATGATCAAAGCCGTAATGGCTACCGAAATGACCGTGGTTGATGTGTCTTGCTGCAAGCATCGCAGCAGGTTACTGAACAACGGTGTTTGCAATATCAGATGAAGGTGTGGAGGCTGACTTTGAACGAATTCGCAGAGGAGTTTGGCGGCTCTCGCTCGGAACTCACTCCGCACGAAACACTTGTCCAACGTAAAGAGCAAATCCTGTGACATCCGTTAGAGCTCCATTTGAGACAGAAAACTGTCCACAGCCTAAACGTACCCTTGGGCGCTTCTTGCCATATGTAAGGAGAACCTGGCGTATTGCGCGCTCGCTCGATTGCGCTGTCAAGTCGCTTTCAGACTGGACTTTGTAGTATTTCTCGAACCATGTCGACAGTAACCGCTTCGCAAATGGATTCGCAACAGGCTCGGCGGTTGAGTCGTCGTTGTCGGGGTTGCCTAGCATCAAGACCTCAAGAATCGCATTGTGGGACTCCTCCATCAACCCCTTCTCACGAGTAAAGTGCTCAAAGGCCGAGTCGTTCAGGATGTCCCACCACTTGGACAGACGCGCAGGGGTGCGGATGACGGGCACCAAGAGGCGAAAGATATGAACGAAGGCCGCATATTTTGCCGGAGCGCCGTTGACATGCTTATCATGGATGCTGAGCAGCTCATCTTGCAGCCGGTCGGCACTCGATTCGTCGTACTTCTCATGCTTGTTAAGGTAGGCATCGATAACCTGGGCGACCTCGCTTGGTAGTGGGAGGGACGGCGAGGAGAGGAAGGACGTCAAGGCTTTAGACAGGTCCTTGAGAGACCTAGCGGAAGTCCTTGTTAGTTGGTGCCGTGGAGAAAGCTGCTAGAGTTGGAATGTTGCTGGGGTGAATATCGCGCACCACAAGCACCACATGACGCAGTTCCTGTGCAAAGGGATATCTAGGAAGAATGGAGAGGGAAAGATCTGGCCACTTACGCTGACGACGCCATTTCGCTGAGGGTGACTCTTCATCGAGCCTTGGAATAATTTTGAGCTGCCTTGCCAGGATAAACAAAAGCAAGGCGAGATCAGTCCGTATGCGCAGCAGGTGGAAACCAGAGAAGTCAATATCATGCAACTGTCAGGCAATAGAATCTGCTGATGCAAGGTACAAGCTTTCACAGGGGCCCTCTCCCATAAACGAAGAAACCGAAGCCTGGAAGGGGGTAAGATTGAATCATTGGACCGCGCTACGGATAATAATAGGAGGGGCCCGATGAAAGGCGTGCACCACCGGGCCCCTCTGTCTGCGACAAGCGAATCTCGGAGCTTCAGTGGTCTCGCTTAGTCGCTGTGCTGTGGGGCCCCTTGGTTGGTTGATTAGCAAAGACAAACCATCGTACCTCGGTACCTAGCCAGGAGAAGCTGAGCCCAACCTCGAAGACAGACAGCTAGTCACCGGTGGAGAGACTTGCATTTCGGTGGTCCGTTCCTCCTGCAGTCACGTACCGGGCCCCACCAGTGACCTCACGGGCCAACCTGGAAGTGCACACTACCAACCCCGCAATCCGCGAAAACGAGCCCACGCCATGCGCCGTGGGCCACCGATGC
This sequence comes from Colletotrichum chlorophyti, assembly GCA_001937105.1. Taxonomy (NCBI): domain Eukaryota; kingdom Fungi; phylum Ascomycota; class Sordariomycetes; order Glomerellales; family Glomerellaceae; genus Colletotrichum; species Colletotrichum chlorophyti. Next base: position 1,731,459 of record MPGH01000088.1, read on the forward strand.
ACCCGACCTGCCGACCCCAGAAAACGTACGGGAAGACAGTGGGGCCATTGAGCATTGGACCACTCTGAAGCTGTGGTGGGTTATGGCCTTGTCCAGAAACGCACCTGATCAGTTGTTGATGAGCAGTGACCTGAGCTGAGGGGGGTTTTGCTTGCCGTGTCTTCCCTAGGTACCTTCCCGTCGATGCTTTTAGGGTAGTATGGCATGTATCTCCCCTACAGGAAGCTGGGAATCCGGTGGAGGTATCGAAAGGTTCAGAAACGCGGCCTGCTACGCCGTGAAGGTACCTCGCCTTTCCTTGCTTCCTTACGTCGAGTGAGAGATCGGCTGGCTGGTGCAAGCAACCCCTCCCTCCTTTGACCAGATGACCCGACCGTTATTACCTTCTTCCCCTCCCTCCTTTTCCTCCAAAAAGCTCCCAGCTCTCCTCACCTCCTTCTCATCTTCTTCCATCTCCAAACGAAGCAAGTCAAACAAGAAACGACCAATTCCTAGTAACGAACCCTAGAAGGCAACTTATAGTATCGGTTGTCTCCCTATTAAGTTCATTAGCCCAGTACAAGCTACATCACGTCTCCCAATTTCCAGTCCAAAATCACCACCAGTCGACAAGATGGCAAACAAGAGCTCTGCAGTGGCGGACGAGCCCGTTGAGGTTCTGTTCGCCCTGCAGCCCAACTTCAACCTTTTGGACATGGCAGGCCCAGTCGAGGCTCTGACCTCTGCCCTTCACGACCAGAAGGACAAAAGTTAGTACATAATCCTTTCAGCACAGCTTTCTTTTGCTTCCCCGCTTCAGATGCTTTGGCCGCCTGAAGCAGGTACGCTGACCAGTGCCCCTACCCCGCAGACTCCAAGGCCTTCGAGATTACCATCGCGGCCGCAGAACCCAAGGTTGTTTCTGACTCTGGTGTCACCATTGGCACTCAGGTCTCCTTCAAGGAAGCCTATGAACGTCTAAGTGACTTCGATGTCCTCGTAATCGTCGGGGGTGGCACCGACGCTGTCCTCAAGGCCAATGCCGAGCCCCTCGCCCTTATTCAGGCTTTCTCCGAGCTGCAACAGAAGGACCCCACCCACGAGCGAACGCTCCTGTCGGTCTGTACTGGCTCTCTCCTCCTTGCCAAGCAGGGAATTCTTGCTGGCCTCTCAGCCACTACCCACTCAGACTACTTGACCACGTTCGAGATCCTCTGCAGCGAGGCTGCTACTCGCAACCTTACCGAGCGAACGGACGTTATCGATGATGCACGATACGTCGTCAACAACCTCCGCTTCGACCTCGGCGACGAGGATGAAAACCCGTACATTCGCCGCAAATCTGATACCGGCCGCCGGCCCTCTAACGCCAGGTACATAAGCTCCCAATCACACTGCCAATTATTGCAGCGGATACTAATGCGGACAAACAGAAAGGGCAGCATGTCCTTTAAGGGCTCAGGCCGCCGCGAATCGATCACTCGTCGCGCCGCGATGCGCCTTGGTGGCCTTCGGGTCATTACGGCGTCTGGAGTCAGCGCTGGTGTGGATGCAGCCCTGTATCTCATCAGCGCTCTCGTTGATGACGAGTCGGCCGAACAAGTCGCTCGCCACATGAACTGGACCTGGAACAAGGGTATCGTTGTTGACGGTCTTGATGTTTAAGTCGGACACCGATAGCCATGACGGATGGATGGTAAAAGTTCATCACGATTCATGAAAATCTGTAAGAAGGACGGGAAAAGCCTTCCAGATATGTATGCGATATTGATAAGTCAATTTTGAGCAATGCTGTGTTTAATAGTGCAATGAACCCACCCAATTTCTGGACCCTCTTTCCGACCGCCGCAATGAGATGCGGATGTTGCGCGGCTTGGACCCACAACACCCCAGCAAATAACGTCTTTACTGTTTGCCCATGTCTCGCGCATTGCGAAGCAAAAGAACGCTGTCAGCATTTTCGATGCTCAGAACCTGTTCTTTGGTCCAGAAGAACTCAAACCCCCACCCTCCTCACAAATCTACGTTGTACACAAACTGGTGGAGATTTGACTCAGGGCTGTGCGTGGACTTACATAATCGTCCGTAGGTGGAATCTGGGGTAAGAGGTAGTTTTGACGTGCAGGGGCAATTCCTCCATTGACGCTCTCATCTCTTTGTTGGTCAATTTAGTTACGTAGGGCTAAACATCGGATCAAGGAACGCCGCAACTCTTGCTGGTTTCCCACGCGGGTTACTTCGGACGGAGCTCTGAGCCAAATGGAGGCATCATTTAAGACATTTTCCTCATTTCTTGACCTGAAGGGGGCTCATTCTCGACAGCTGTTTGATGGTTCATTCGAGTGACTTATGAAGCCAAAGCCTCTAAAGACGGATTTAGCCAGCACTGAGGCGTAAAATTTTGACGGAACCTCAGCTTGCTCGCCGTCAAGGTCGACTGAGAGCAAACACTTTACGGTTTCTCATCGGCATCGGATCTTTGACCACGGGTCCTATCTGTAACGGTCACGGCCGTCTAAACAATAAGCTGGCTCCGTTTTGCGGACGCGAACGGAACTTGTCCAGGGCACTAACGTTCACATGGACGGGTACTTAGGTACCTTTTGCAAGGTGAGGGCCCCGTCCACTTCGGAACTACGATATCCCGCTACAGCCAATCACAGTCGATGGATCCGAGCCTGCCATCAACTTTTTGGATTGCCATATCCACGAGTCGAAACAGCTCACCAACGAAATCAGCAGACCACCGAACGACACTATGGCGGAGGCGTTGACGAAGGTTGTTGCTCGCCAAGGGCCCGGCTTTAAACTCGGAACAAAACAAGTCTTTCTGTACGTCTGCATTCTCGTTTCCCTCATGGCGCTCCTCGGCTCGAATCCCGGCCCATCGTCCCCCGGTTGTCTGCAGGCAAGCTAACCTCTCGCTTTCCCTCTACAGCCCGCAGCACGTCGTCACTCTCATCCGCAAGGACAGAGCGCCCCCAAACTGGGCTACCTTCAATGTACCCATCACCTTTACGAAGTTCGACCTGCGCGATTACCTCTGGAACTTGTACTCAGTCGAGGTGACAGCGGTTCGATCTTGGGTCAAGCAGCTGCCCATCGAGCGCAAGCGCCTGGGAGCAGGATATTACCGGCCCCAGAGCCAGAAGTTCATGACGGTGCAGATGACCAAACCTTTCGTCTGGCCAGCGCCGCCCGAGGACCTCGAGCCATGGAACAAGAAGCTATACGACGCCCGTGAGGCGACGTCGCAGACGCAGGTGAAGGCCGACATCAGGCGGCAGCTGGGCAAGCTGCCGTATCCGAGCAAGGATGAGGAGAGCATTGAGCGAAGGAACTTGCGGAAGCAGGCCCAGGACTTGTTGAGCGGGAAGGAGCAGTGGACGAACGATATTGACCTGGACAGCAAGTGGGACAAGATTGTGGCCGGCGCGACACAGGCGAAGGGTGAGACCAAGGGTGAGACCTCATGAGAGTTCGTGTGCTTGGAAGGGAGTTTAATTGGGGGCCGGCGGGCGGAAGACGTTGCGTGTATAAAATCAAAAGCACTCTAGTTGACATGCGGGTGGCATGTTTGTACAACACGTTAGGATGGCATGGAGATATAGAACATGTCAATTGGTATCATCAGTTTTGTTACTGTCAGGCCCCTCCTGCTGTAGCGCTAGCGGGACAACCCAATGCTGTGGCGTTTGAAAGTGAACAACTTGGTCGCCCCATCCCCACCAGCCGGCTGTTAAATTGCGTGCAAATACCTCCAAGCCACGATAGCCTTGGGGTAGCAAGTCTTCGAACAAGCAGCGCAAGTTCGGTTTCCTCGAGTGTTCGTCAGGAACCGCCGCAATCACCTTCTGAGGTACCACGCGTGTCTGGCCGCGTTTCCTGGCGATGATGAGTCTCTCCCACGGCTTCCTCCACGCAGACTGGGTGTCGAAGATTGGATCTCCTTCAGACGTGATTTTGATCCAGTACCACTCGGTGATGACCTCCAAGCCCCAGGCGGCGAGAACCCCTTGAGGTGATGTGAGCAAATCCACCAAGCTGGCTTTGTTAGTCACCCAAATAGCGACGAGGCCGTTATCAGCAAGATGGCCGGCAACGGGAATCTGGCCCAGAAGTCTTCTGGTCTCCTTGAGGCCGTGAACGGTGGAGTAGCCGCCAGTTTTCCTTCTTGCAGACTTGTTAGGCCAGGGGGGGTCCAGGACGATCAGGTCAAATGCGGGCGCCGTGGAGAGAAACGCTCCTCTAGTCTCTTCAATGGAGCCCTTCAGGTATGCTGACTCTTCAGGAATGAAATACGCCGCGGCCGCATCCTCCGCGGCGCCATCCTTGGTTGCAGGATGGTTGTGCGGACTTTTCCTGCGGTCACCACCGCTGACTGGGGTGGCGGTCACGCGAGGCAGACAAAACGGCGCGTTATAATCTTGTTTTAGCGTATCAAGGGCGCTCCTCACTGCAGCCTCGATCATGAGATCTGCAAGTTGGCTCGCGGGTGTGTGGTGGTTTGTTTGGGGGTTCCGGGGCTCCGGTAACAGGAAGGGTGCAGAGACGGGCTCGACCGAGAGAAGCCGCCTTTGTGACGGTGGTGTCTCGGCACAACGACCCGGCAAGTGCTGGGCGTCCTCCAGCGAGGCGGGTATGTCGACAAGGAATACGGATCGGCTCTCATCTCGAAAAAGGATGCATCGCGATGAAGATGAGCTGGACCGGTCATGCTCTGACAGGGAGCTAGAAGCCATTATCGAGATAGCCTTGTTTTCGTTGTCCTATCAAGTCAAAGTGCCTTGCTTTGGGGCATTGATGGGGGGCGTTTTCCCTGAGTCTTTGATTCTAGTCCCAGCCCAGTCCAAGTGCACCTAACCGGACCCGGGCCTGACTAACTGTGGCCGAATTTGAATGGTCCCAGGTCGAGCTCACCGGGGCCGAGGTCTTGCGTTGGCGCCGTTCCTCGAGGCACGAGCGGTTTAGGTATAGTTTCTTTTGGAATAATTTGATCACTGTTATGTTGAACTTTCTTGACAGCGCAACTCAAACCATTCACATGGTGTCAGAGATGTGGAGATATATCGTGGGTATCAGGCATCGGCGCCGTCCAGCACAACTGGAAGATGGTCAGTCCTAGAAAGGCAGGAGGTCATTGTCCGTCTTTCCCGGAGAGGATGAACCCAAGACGTCGACCGTCCGCCCGTGTTGAACGCTCGGCAATCTTCGGCTCGTTGCCATGACCCCTGCACTAGACTCGAGCAACCCCCATTTCCCGCTCCGTGCCACCTGGAACCGACGGCTGTTCCCCCAAGGAGCGACAGTGCAATGAGAGGGAACCTTTTAAAAATCTCGCCTTTATGACGTCCCACCCCCCATCGCCTTTCGGCTTTAGACCCTTTCCCCCATCCCTTCCAAACTTGCCTTACGGACTTTACTAAATCTCTCTCCGCGATCAATCACCCCGCGATACTCTTGAACCTTCCTTCTCTCTTTCTTTTTTGTCTTCTTCTTCTTCTCCTCCGCTTTACTTCGCTCGGCCACTTCCGTCCCATTACGAATCGTCGAGGAATGCCTCCCAAGTAGCACCAAACACGACACACATACACAAGCGAGCGGACGCCGGGGGTCGCGCTGACCTGGGAATGCCGTCAGCGCTACTGGAACATGCCTCCATGTCGGAGATAGCACCGAATAAGCAAAGAACGAAGCCAGAGACGAGAGCTCCTCCCGTCTGCCCGACCGACGATGACGAAACCGTAGCCGCGAGGAAGCAGACCCGGACGCTTGACTATGTCTGGCGTTCCGGCGTCGCGGGAGGATTAGCGGGATGCGCTGTAAGTAGGGAGCAGCAACTATCCATGCGGATGGTCGTGAATTGTTTCCCTGACACTAACTGTCTCTCTCTCACAGGCCAAGACCGTCGTTGCGCCGCTGGATCGGGTCAAGATTCTCTTCCAGGCTAGCAACCCGCAGTTCGCGAAATACACAGGCTCGTGGTTTGGTGTGGTGACTGCTATGAAAGACATACATTCCCACGAGGGCGTGTTTGGATTATTCAGAGGACACTCGGCCACCCTCATCCGAATTTTCCCTTACGCCGGGATCAAGTTTCTTGCGTACGAGCAGATCCGGTCCATCGTTATCCGTCGGAAAGACCAAGAAACTCCCTGGCGCCGGCTGATCAGCGGCTCCATGGCAGGCGTCACGTCTGTATTCTTTACATACCCTTTGGAAGTCATCCGGGTTCGCTTAGCGTTTGAAACAAAACACGGCGGCTCCTCATTATCCGCCATTTGCCGACGCATCTACAATGAACGTTTCGTGCGCAACTCCGGCGCGACAAACGCAGCCGGCGCCACAGCGACAGAGGCGACGGCAACATCCACTGTGGCCGCAATCGCCCCGCGCTCAGGGTTGATCAACTTTTACAGAGGATTCACGCCGACCTTGTTGGGCATGCTGCCTTACGCCGGCATGTCTTTCCTCACCCACGATACCGCCGGTGACATCCTCCGCCACCCGAAGCTCGCCCAGTGGACCACCCTTCCCCGGCCGCAAAACTCTCCCGCAAGCAAGCCCGCCCCGCTCCGGTATTGGGCCGAGCTCTTTGCAGGTGGTGTTGCCGGTCTCATCTCTCAGACTGCGTCGTACCCCTTGGAAGTTATTCGCCGGCGGATGCAGGTTGGCGGCGCCGTGGGTGACGGCCACCGGCTGCGCATCAGCGAGACGGCAGCCATGATCTTCCGAGAGAGGGGTCTGCCGGGGTTCTTTGTGGGCTTGACGATCGGCTATGTCAAGGTGGTGCCCTTGGCGGCAGTGAGCTTTTACACGTACGAGAGAGCCAAGACCTGGCTCGGAATTTAGATTGTATGCTCTTGAGACAAAATGTTCGAGCTTGGCGTTGTTGGAATACTCTGGGACAAACAGCATTTTTGGGAATCTTTATTTTTGTCATGAAATACGCGATTAGAGGAGCAGCTCACCGGGACAAAGGAGTATGAGAGAGCGCTAGAACGGAGGCTAACTGCAATGATGTCCAAAAAATGATTTGAACTGCTGCGCAACATGACCCATTTTTCTTTTTCCTCTCCTGTTGGAGTCATCTCAAGATCACCCTTTCTCTTCGCTTATGGATCAACAAGTGTTGCATGCGCTTGGTAAACAGATGCCCTTGATTCGTTATTTGTGGCTTATTCCTTTTCTTCGCCGACGCATTTGGTGATTTCAACGCCATCCTGCTCATCATCAGTTCTTCAGTCTCCAGTCTTAGGGATAGAGGAAACCCACGGGCACTCCAGTCGGCTCAAAGCTGTTGACCAGGCGGCTCTCGTACCTGAGGTTCGGATTCCCGATCCTTGTCAGATCCAATCTCTCCTCCCCCTCGCGTTTCTCGTACTGTCTCGCTGTCCGGTCGTCAAACCAACCGCTCTCTTGCCGCCTCGTCTCGACGTCTTTCGCTGCCGCGCGCTTCTCCGCGACTGAGCTCCGGACGTACTCGAGGTAGGGCGGATTGCCTGGCTTGATGACGTTGTCGGCAGCTAATACGGAGCCAGGCCGGACGAGGCCGAGCTGTTCACACAGCTTCAGGTCGGTGGTGTAGGCGGGCTTGTAGTGGTCAAGAAACATGAGGTCGATGCCGGGGGCGAGGTCGCCGGCGGCGTGGAGACGGGCGAGGGAAGCGTCGCTGGGACCGACGACGACCTTTACTGTCGAGGACAGGCCGGCAAGGTCCACCAGAGACAAAATCACAGCGGCGAACTCAGGATTGCGTTCGAGGGAGTAGTAGCGTGCTTGCTCTCCTGCTGCGGCTTTGCGGAGGGCCGCACCGAAGAGGATGCAGGAGTAACCCACGTAGCCTCCCAATTCGACCTGTTCACGTAGACTCATAATCAGATGGGTATCCCTCATTTATGCGACGGGTGCATCACGGTTGCTCTGAGATGGATGAGCATGCGACGGGGCTTCCGCAACGCTCATCTGACGATTTCCCAACAAGCTTGGATACGACCTTGTGCCATGACGGGGAGGAACCTGCGCACCATAATCTTAGGCTTGACCTCGGTAATCAGGTCCGTTACGATCTTGCCCTTGTCCTCGCCGACGTTCATAAGGTACTTCTTCGTGCGGCCAAAGTCGTCAATGGCCTTGAGGACGCGCTCGGGGGAGCCCCGGATCTCGTCAATGTCGGGCTGGCCGTAGACGAAATGAAGCAGCTCGATCTCGCGACCGTCGTCGAAGAATACTTCTTCCTGCTCGGCGTAAGCCTTGGATTTGTCGAAGCGAGGCATTCTGTGTGATGTGGCTGCTGCTGGCCTGGCTGATCTAGTTGTTCTTGTTGTTTCTGTAGCTTCCGTGGTCGATGGGAGATACGACAGCGATACAACCTAGATGAATGAACTGTTCAGGACGAAAGTGAGAGAAGGAGAAAACTACGTTTAGTTCACAATTGCACACACTTCCTGGTATTATCACGATGGATGAAACGGCCTTTCTCTGTTAGTGGGCGGCCGACCTCATCACCGCAAGCAAGGAATTCCGAGTGATGACATGACGGGAACCGTAGCTCTCGGCGACCTTGACCACCTTTCATGCAAAATGATTTGGTACTGTGTCTGTGGATCAGCAGCTCAGGCGTATTACACAGGGAAAAAATTGCCCTGACAGTAAAGCTCAGCTGAGGTAAAGCAAGGCGCCTCCTTGAGGTGAGGTACATAGCTCCGATTCAATGGCGGGGTAAAGTCCCGACTGTGCCTGGCACACCGTGTCGAAACGAAGAGGGAAGCAGTACGTACTTTGCGGGGCACGGGAATACGCACTCAGGGGTACAGAGGTACAAGTCAGGTGGTTTCGCGATCGGGTAGGGAGCGCGAAAGTGGGGGGCGCAGGCCGCTACGGCTGGGCACCGCAAGTCATGACGCCGACAACACCTCATCCAACCGCGTTGAAGATGTAATCGAGTTCAACCTTCAACTGGCAGAGGCACCTCAGCAGAGCTCCAGGCGCCAAACCGCCATGCGGGCTGCCTAACCCTTTGAGCTGGGTATGATGTTACCCACGTCGGTGCCACCAAATCGTTAGAACCGCCGATCTCACATATGAGAACATGCTTTCATCCCGATCCATGTTCCCACAAAATATGAGATGGCCAGTTCGATGAACCAAGATGCCGACTCAGAATCCATTCGTCCAGCCAACGAAAGGAAAGCAAGCCATCCCAATGCGGCTCGCCGGAAGATCCTCTCCTGAGAACCGCTCCTCATTACCCCTGGTTCGATCATGCTTTGCTTAATTTCCCCACGTGCAGTATCTAGATCTCACGATTCGTGTCGATCCTCGGAAATGGATATCATGCTTTTAGCTTGAGCAGGTAGCCGCACAAGCGCCCTTGGGTGGTCTGGATTAGTTAGGCGTTCCTTTTTTTGGCGGCAGGCTATTTTAGTTCGAGGGGCCAACAATTTTCGATGATGGAATCGATTTTTATTCTTCTTCCCTCACCGTGAAACATGGGATTTCACAAGATTTCGCACAGTTTGCCTTCGACAAAGACGGGTGATGGCAGACGTTTCTTGGGCCCATTGACGAGTAAGAAGGCCGGATCTCCCTCCGGTCTGGAAAGCACGCAATTGCCATCTGCGTTGGGCTTCACACCGACATTCAGCATGGCATGCGGAGCTAGCGCCAGAACGTCGCCCGGTTACGCTCGCATGTGGACGTCTCCGGTCGAGCGAATTCTGAAAACCATGGGGCCATTGTAATATCATGAACATCATGACTCTCGGTTACCCGCCGGCGCAACATCGTACTATGTGTGCCCTGGAGGGGTAAGACAAGGAACGAGGGGCAGACATCGTGCCGTGCACATCAAACCTCCCGACCAAGATATCCCTGGGATTGAGTACCCGCGACCCAATTATGTGACCGAATTCTGACGCTGACGAAAAGTCGAGTCTACCTGTCACCGTTGCTATCCTAACCCCTCAGCCAAGGTACGCTACCGGCTCACCACTGGGTGAGCATGAAAGGATGTGTGCAGATGGACGGCTCAATTCTTGGACCTAGGACACACCAGGAGCATGCTTCTGTGCCTGACCCTTGCTCACATCTTCCGATCATTCGTTTTCGTTTTTCATGGAATTGTGTAACTCAATCCTCTAAGAAGAGCTGGTCGAGCTCAAGTGGGCCTGCATGAGCGTTAGAGGCGCAAGTGATGATGTCGACAACCCTCGAGCAGTTACATCCGTGAAGTGTGGATGATGATCGAGAGGCTTGCCTGGTCAACTGCCACCTTGCCTCGACTCCTGCCAGAGGTTCATGTTCTAATTCATAAGCCAGACCTTAGAAGCACCTGTCGAGAGGGACACTTCCATCCTCTCTCACACATCATTCAACATCTCCCAAGGTCACATCAACTCGACAGCACCTCTCCATCCTCCCATTATACCCACAGTTTATCCCTTGTATTCCTATATATTCTTGCATTAAATTGCACTCCAGCACAATGGCATCGGACATGAAGGCGACGGTCGAGCCCACCAAGAAGGGTTTCTCCGTCTGCGGCTATGAGAAGATCGAGTACGACTTCGAGTTCCTCGATGGCATCTTCAAGAAGGAGAACAGGCAGCTGGCTGACTGTTACTCGCGCTGGAAGCGATGCCTGGCCGTCATGGACCTCAACATCTTTAACCTGTACGGCGAGGAGATGAAGGAGTACTTTGAGCACTACAATATCGAGCTCAAAATTCACAAGACCATGATTGGTGAGAAAGCCAAGTCTATGGAGACGTTGTTGAGCATCGTCGACTCGATGACCGAGTTCGGTATCTACCGCAAGGTATGCGATTGATTGGATCCATTGAGCATGACTGAACGACTAACTAGTCTCTAGGAGCCTGTGCTCGTTGTCGGAGGAGGCCTTGTCACTGATGTTGCCGGGTATGTCTGCATGCCTCCCCTGTCCTTCATACGCTAACAAGTTCCAGCTTCGCATGCGCTGCCTACCGCCGCAACACCCCTTACATCCGCATCCCCACCACCGTCATCGGCCTAATTGATGCTTCCGTATCGATCAAGGTCGCCGTCAACTACGGCAACTACAAGAACCGCCTAGGAGCCTATCACGCGCCCTCGCACACATTCCTCGATTTCTCCTTTTTGCGAACCCTCCCTACGGCCCAGATCCGAAATGGCTTCGCAGAGCTCATCAAGATCAGCACTTGTGCTCATTTGGAAACATTTGATCTCCTTGATCGCTTCTGTGAAGAGCTGATAAAGACCGGCTTCGGCCGCTGCGATGGCGCCAGTAAGGAAGTCAGAGATGCGGCCGACAAGATCAACCGCAACGGCATCTACGAGATGTTGAAGCTCGAGACCCCTAACCTTCACGAGATCATGCTGGACCGTGTCATCGCCTACGGTCACACGTATGTATTGCTGTCAACTTGGTAAAAGTGCTTGGAGCTGATTGAACGACAGTTGGTCCCCTCTCCACGAACTCACACCTGATGTTCCCCTTCGCCATGGCCACGCCATCTCCATCGACATGGCTTACTCCGCAACACTCGCTCACGTCCTCGGCAAGCTCTCTTCTGAAGATCACCGTCGCCTTCTGAACCTCTTCTCGCGCGCTGGCCTTTCCATGGATCACCCGCAGTTCGACGAAGCCATCCTCGATAAGGGCACTGCCGCCATCCTCAAGACGCGCGATGGAAAGCTGCGCGCCGCGATCCCATCCCCGCTCGGCCAGTGCGAGTTCCTCAACGACGTGTCGTACGAAGATATGTGCGCCGCGCTGAGGAAGCACAAGGAGCTGATGAAGGAGTACCCCCGCGAGGGCGCTGGCCTCGAGGCGTACGTGGACGCCAGCGACACAGGTTACACCATCAACGGGGCGACTGTTGAGGATGAGTCACGGAAGACAATGGAAGGGTTCGAGAAGACGGTTACTAACGACGACACCGTCTCCGAGGGCTCTTCTTCTGGACCCGAGTACGGTCTTTCAAGCGCCAAGAACTTGGACAGGGATAGTGCCCAGTATGCCGCTGCTGGCTTCGGCGGCCCCGAGGATTTGAAGAGCCTGAACGGCCAGAAGGGAATTGATGGATACGGAAAGGCTCACGTGGAAGAAGTTTCCGTCAACGGTTCTGCATGAATGGGTTATTCGGGGAGCTAATTTAGTGGTACATTTTCATTGGGTGTTGGTATTCGAGCGTAGGTCTCGATCAAAAGATCAAGATGAATTACGAGACTGGTTGTCTTCCAAACATGTTGCTTCACTGCTGTCTGCCACCCATCAAATCAGTGGTTTCACGATGTTCTGAAACTGCAAACGACAACAATCGCTTTAGGGTGATAACCCCAAGTGTCGGTTTGAATAATTTAGCGGTAGTAGTTACTGCCGTGCTTTGCAAGCAACATCAGATTCCGGTCGTGACGTCGCTGGCCGCCACAGACCGCCACACCACTTGCTACAGCCAGATCCCGGCGTCTTGTTCCAACACTGACTTTTACCTTTATTCACTATCTTTGATAAATGAAATAGAACGAGCAGAGCCGCGTAAGATACATTAGGTTATCAACGGCTAGTACTCACACCCACCACTTCACATCCGTCTCCCTTAACGTATTAGACCCGCAGTGAATCTCCCCAAGCCCGATGTGATGTGATAGGAAGTCATCCACCCAACTGACCTCCATTCCCACCTGCCCATACGCCTCCCTAACGGCGACCTCAAACAAATCGACCCCCTCGACAACTGGACCCCACGGCTTCGGGCTCAAATAATGGCTCCCAATGACGATACCGTTGATAGCGGCTGGGCTGAAAGCCGCCACCAGCCACTCATCCCTCATAACCACATCCGTATGTGAGGGCAGTCCGTCGCCGGTGCGGCTGAAGCCACCAGGCAAGTTGAGGTCCTTGAAGAGCACAGGGACGCGGACGACGTGTTCGCGCGCCAGAGGGATCTCGGCGAGGAGCGTTTCAAGGTTCATATCGATGTGCTTCTGGGCGTAGGCGTTGACCTGGTGGAACGTGGCGTTCGCCAGGATCTCGTCGACGGTGGCGGCGAGTTCTTCCTCGGTGACGGAGAAGGCGGTTTCGAGGGTTCCGTTGAAGGAAATGGCGCGGACGTCACCTGAGAAGACTTTTGTCAGCCTCATGGAGTCCTCTCTGAGGGAGGGATTGGGGTGCTCGCTCTTACCATGTCCAGCTGTGGATGCGTTCTTCAGAACCTCGATCGCGGACCTTGTGTCGGCGATTGCGATCGTGAACCCCAAGCCCGTTTTATCCGAGGGAACAAATTGAACGAACTCGTCAACGTGACCGATCAAGAGCCACCCGGTCTCCAGCATCAGCGGATTCTGCAGCCCCTGGCCTTCCAGGAACGCAGTCATGGCCTCGGCGGGGTACTTTTCAAAATGCTTGCCTACCATATGTCAGTACTGCATCGCAGGTTCGTTATCACCAAAATGCTGAGCTTACCTTGGATGATTCGACCAGCCGGGTATCTGATTCCACTTTTGGAGGTGTACGGAGGGATAGTCTCCAGATTTCCAAACGAGTTGATCTCCAAGTGCCCGAACCCGCGCCGACCACCCTCAGGCTGGAAGCCGCCCACACCCTTTCCCCGCATCTGCTCGAAAATCTGACGACCGCCGGTGCGAGTCGACTGCGCCGAACGGAGCATGATGCGAATAGAAACCGGGCCGTCCGGGCCGGGCATGCTGGCGTAGGCGGGCTCGAAGAAGTCTTGTGCCCAGATGTCACTGCTCTGGTTGAAAAAATACAGCGAGGTTTCCAGACCGGCAGCTTGCCGCCCCTGGTCCAGTTGGCGGACGAAATTGAGCTGCACGGGTTCGGAGTCGTTGGCGGCGGTGGTGATGAGGGTGTTCACGCGTTGAAGATGGTGATGCGTGAGGACGGGGGCGACCTTGAGCTCGACTGCGTCGGAGGAGACGGTGCCGTTGCTGTAGAGATCGAAATGCACCTTGACCTTGCCGTCCCACTTGGAGACGTCCTTGACGAACTCCCTCCCGTCAATTCCGAGAGCGATACCGGCCTTCAACTGGGTAGCGTTGAAGATGAACTCGGGGTCGACAGTCCTCCAGGCGGACGCGTCGCCGGCTCTGTCTGGGAAGTCGTTCAGGAACAGCCGGACTCTCTCAGACGCTGCCTCCGGCAGAGCGTAGATGTGCGCAAAAGCATCATCTGGCACCTGAATCGGCACAGTCGTCAAGGGAGCCACCATGCCAGGCTCGAGGAGCAAGTGACCAGAGGCATCATGGCAAGCTGCCAGCTCGTGGTTGCTCAGTGGATTGCCTTGTAGATCAGTGTTGGTGCATCGGTTAGAGGAATCGCCGACGTTGGGCAGGAAGATGGCGCCTCGAGCAGGAGTCCACAAGGCCTTACCGGCGTCATCGGCCTCATTCACAACACCATCTCTGTTGGTGTCTGCTCGGATGATGGGTTGCAATCGCTGGCCGTTGCCGAAAACTGCTCCTATTTGAAGAGTAGTCAGGGCGACCGCCGCCACTTTTCCTATTAGGTGCATGTCGGAGGATTCCGTGTCGGAGAACGGGATGCTTGGCGAGGGCTTCAACTATAAGGTGATAGAGAAGGGCGAAACTCGTAGGACCTTAGCCAGGAGAAGAGCGCTCACTGCCTGCTCTTGTGTCAGACCGTCCTAGGTCCAACTGAGGCCCTTTTATAATCGTGCCGTCCTGTTCACCGACAAGCAACAACACCTGGCTGGAGGCAACCCATCGGATCTTGGGTTGGAGTTCTCTTCTGTTCTTGGCTGGGCCTTGCATGTCTGCGCCCGGTAAATGCATCGTTATCGTCCCCAGTTAATACGATGAATCAGGAAGTCGTCACTGCAGCGTTGTAGCAATTGGTGTTGAGATAAGTCAATGTGAGTATTTGTTCATGACTACGAGAGTAATCAGCCTGGTTATCAATAGGGGCGTGTAGGCGGGAAAGACGCAGTCAATCAAGAACGTCGTTGGTAAAGCCATCTCCAGCGGCGCACCCAACACACTAAACCAGATCGGGAGATTTTCATGGCCAAGCCTTTTGGATGGAGACCGGGATTCTTCTCCACAGTGGGTTCGACAAAGGACGGCGTTTAATCAGGGGAAGGGGGAGCGTAGTACGGATAATGACTAACATCTCCAATTACTTACGCGTGGACATTGAGTCTAATCGGCTTTATCTCAACGAATAGATATGAGTGCAGATCTAGTATCCCAGTTTACTGGACTTTCATAATCGTAATACGTTGTAAGAGAGATGGACTTCCTCAACTAGCAATTAGTGGCTCCACTGGCTAGATCTTCGGGCTCCGACAACGCCGCTCCGCGTGTTCCACCTCCCGACGGGCTTTCGAGGAATACCCGGCTGAGCGACTACAACCTCTCACACACCTTCGATAGCTTGGGCTTAACTGTGAACAAAAGTTACGTGAGGGCATCTTCATCCCGACTCAGGATTGTTAGCCTTGCAGCCGTGCTTAAAAGTTTCACACCACTACGACGGCCCCCTTTCACACTTATCATATACTCTCAGGCGCTTGCTCGGGATGAGTCTCGGGCGACAGTGCTGGCGGTGCCGCAAAAGGCGACTGCGGTGCGATTCCTGTTTACCGGCATGCACAAGATGCGAAACCGCCGGCATCGGGTGCCCTGGATACAGCGAAAGCAAACCGATAGCGTGGAGAAACCCAGTGGTCTTAACGCGGAAGGGTCTCGTCCGCGTCTGCCAACCCGAGAATCGGAGAAACAGGCCTAAGTCGGCCCTGCCCTCCGCTGCCGAAAGCATCTGCCGACCGCCAAGGACAGCCAGCTCTGAACTGGACCTGAGGATAGCTGCCGACGCAATGGAGTATTGTGGGTTAACTCAATTTTCCCCCAGCCGCCCAGCTAACAACCTAGTCTAGACAACCTTCATGTGGCATTGGATCTCGTCCCCTACTCAATCTCACAAAGTCCATACCAGATTCCTCCGCAAAGTGTTGGCGAACTTGCTCCATGCCTTCGACATGCGTTCATATCAATTGCCGCTCTACATAGACACATCATAAGCCAGAAGCCAGCTATGACGTTTAAGCACTACAGGACCGTCTCGCGCCGTGTTGCTTGGTTCAGCAACAGATCCTACATACCAAGAAGAGATTCTGAGCTCTCACAATTGGTATCAGTGGGCAATTTCGAAGGTGTCTACTTTGCAACTCAGGCCGCTGCACTGAAGGCATTGAGCGAAGGCTTAAGCCGCCTCCAGTCTGGGGGTCCCACTAGTGGCCCCTATTCAGATATTCTACTTGGCATTGTGGTGTTGCTCTCATCTCAGGTCTGAGCTTCAGACTGGCATTTCTTCTTGTTTAGCTAAATCTAACGGGTACATAAAGGTCCAATTCTCGGCCTACGCGCCGTGGCAGTCCCATCTTCAAGGTGCCTGGGGCTTGGTCCACTTCCGGGGGGAGCTTGGGACCACCGCGAACAAGGACCAAGATCTTCGCGGGTTGTCACACCATCTCGCCGTTATCGACATCATTGGCACATCTACTCAGTGTCTGACCAAGTCATCCGCTGAGATGGTCGTTTCGCGTCATACGACCTACGCCTCAACTTTGAAGGAAACCGGCGTTGTGATTAGCGACCCTTGGCTGCTTGTACCCAATGATATGGCGTTGGCTTTGATCCAGATTAACATCTTTCGAGCACAAAACGTCACTCGCTCAGTAACAAGGTCAAGCGGCGAGAGACTTCCTGACATACTGGATTCTGTTGAGGCATCTGAGCCTGACCGGTGGGCCGCTGAGGCAATGGCAATCGCCGCCGCCTGGCTGGCACCCTCCCAGTTAAGCGACGATGAAGAAACCGAAGCTGCTTGGCTGGCTTTGATGACGGCATATCATAGCGCCATCACTGTCTACGCTATTAGTAGCATTGCAGGACTAGGCAGAACACCGACGACATATGCTTCTTCGACAACATATAATGTAAACAGGCTAGGGCTGACAGCTTTTGGTGCACTATTGGCGTCGCTCCATGTCCTCTTCGACCAAAGAGAGAGAGTACAAAGCAGTCACAACAACAACGCTCAGGGGCCATCCAAGTGTACAGCAACGAGTGCTGGTCTCCTACATAAATTTGCAATCTGGCCGATGGTGATTGGCGGTATTCAGGCCGCTTTAGTATACAGCGACGATGAGACGACTGACCAGCTCTGCTCATGGATGCAGGCGGTTGGCGAAGAACTCGGCACAGTGAGCGCAATTGACGGCGCTTATCTGGTCAGAGAATTGCAGCGTTTAAGAAGGAACGGTCGTATATTCTCATCATGGGATAACTTGTTCGACGGGGCGCCTTTGTTCTTGATGTGAGGCATAGCTTGGTATCAAACAGATCAAGGTTATCCTGGCATGAAATCAACGTCCGATGACGGCGGAGATCACTAGATGATCATCAAGCGGGCGAAGCGCTTCCGAATCTCTATCTATCAGGCCCTTATTATCCCAGAATGGAAGAATGGCAAGGTCCAGTCTTTGTTCAAAACCAGACCTACGTTGAGCCATCGCTGTACCTGGCCTTCCTGTTGCTGTGACGCTTCGCTCCTATCTGCTAGCATCGCCCTTACTTAGGAGGCTAATGCCTTTTTTAAAAAGTTAAAATAGAGATTAGAAAGATAATTAGGAATGCTGGTCTTCCCTTATTGTGTCATCCTCTCTCATTTTCTTTTTTTCTTTTTTAGAGGTATATATTATACTGGAGTCCGGAGTAGTGTCGAAAGACCCACTTGGATTACAGGCCCATGGTGGGGCCGATGGACCGGGAGTGGATGGGCGGGATCGGACGGGGCGCAGCGGCGGTGCGGCTTTAATTAGGACGACATTCGGACCGCCGTCGCTCTCATAATCTTCCTCACAAGACAGAACCTGGCCAACGTTGTCAGAAGGACAGAGCCACATGCTTGGAATCGTTCACGTCTACGAAGTCGACCCGAAGCGTAATGTATCAGCTCTATAAGCGTTCGTCGGTAAGCGTTCGTCGGAAGCGGCTACGCTTACGGACAAAATTGGGGAGGACACGTAACTCGTCGCCGGCCGACAAAGCCCCTTTCTGTCGGGAGTAACTTTCGTTCTCCCGACCCTGCAGTTCGTGACCCCCTCCGGCAGACTTCCTTACAGCGGGGACAAATACTAGATACCGGAAATGTGCATATTCAAGCAATTGACTTGATCATTGAAAATCTCTCATCGGAAACCCAGAATCGCTAAGATTTATGTGAAAAGTGCTCATTCAAGTTAGGTCTTCGCGTCTGCTGTTGTTTGACCATGGTCCGCGATTGGCGTGGGACAGTCCTCTTGAAGCGAAATAGAACGGACCAAGGAGGATCGGCATAGCACCACTAGAAGGGCCGCAACAGCTAGTACGAAAATCTTAAACTCAGACTAGGGTAATTCCTGAAGCTTTATCACGAGCTCTCCCCTGTGAGCGACAAGCCATATGACGAGGCGCGGCCTGGCCTTGGGCTTGGTCGCACCAACATACAACGGCAGCCACCTGGAAGGAACCACGAGCTGACATCTGTTGCGAGACAGGGCCTCAATGGCCCGAAGAATGAACAATCGGACTGTCATCACGTGTCACAGCGAAGTGGGTAGTCCGCATAATGCCGGTGCCTGTCATGAGCTCTTCGTCCGAGTCCGAGGAGTTGGAGCCATTGGACCGTACGTGGGTCGTGGCGGTCAGCCCTCCCATATCCTTCATTCCAATGGACTCTTCCGGGGCCGTTGACGTCGTGTTCGGGCCGTCCCCTGTTCTTATCCAGCCTTGTTGATTTGCGTGGTATTTGTGATTGTAGTAATTCTGGTCCTTGGCTGTTTTGAGCTGCGGCATCCATCGCCGGAAGAGTGGCCATAACGCAGGGGCTGATGCCGTGATGATGGCGAGGTTGCACTCAATCGCCGAAACACAAAACCCAAGCGAGAAGTTTTTGTCAGGGCTCTTGTCGGTAAAATTCTGAGCGAGGAAGTAAAGGCGGACAACGCTGACGACCGTGACTCTGTTGAACCCAACAATTAGCAACAGCGAAGCTTTCTACTCCCGACTCAATCTAGGGGAACTGACATGATTCCTAGCATAAACACGACCATCAGACCAATCTTTCTCTTCCTGTTCATCTTCAATCCCAGAAAGATGTAGAATGGCAGCGCAACAGCAATGAGGTCGGTGAGAATAGTGAGACACGCCGTTGAAACGCCAAACGTAAACTGCTCTATGCAATTACCGGGCATCATTGGTTTCCAGTTCATCTCAATGGGCGTACACTGAAAAATGACGGTGAAAAACGTCGCTATCATCAGGGCGAAGTTGAAAATGGCAGTTCCCCAGACAATGTTTCGGACAACGTTCTTGACACCGGAGAATCGGAGCAGGAAGATGAGAACGGACTGCTTGACAAGAGCGAGTATCGGATTGTATACTGCACCGACGATGTAGATCCAGATCATTCCCTTCGTCGGGTCCATAGGCGTGGGGACGTCCCAATAGTGCATGCCGATGTGCAATTCTTTCATGGCTGGAAAAAAGGTCAACACCAAGCAGCACTTACAGTTTCTGCCCGCTCAACCTACAGATAATGGAACCAACCGCCAAAGCGACGGCCAAGGCCATCGCGGCACAAACGCACGCGTCATCTGGAAAGATCACCATTAGCCTCCGTTTTCCTACATTTCATTTCGGGTGTAAATATTCGAATGCCGGAGCTTACCCCAACCAAGAGACTTGCTATCAATCCTCACATACAATCTCAAGATGGTGATTAAGAGTGCAAGAGAAGGACAGACAATCTCGATGGCGATGCCCAAGTTTTGCAGCCATGTGGTGGGAGCTTCGGCCATGTTGGCTACAAGATGACCAAGGCCCTACCTGCACTGACCAGTGCTTAAGATGACTAGTAAAGCCTTGATTCAGAGAAACAGGGAGCCACTTGCTAACAGAGCGGGAGCAGATGAGATCAGTCATATATGGCGACCCCACGTAGGCGGAGTTGCGGATATCTGAGCAAGCGAGTAAAAGGAGGGCGACGCGCAGGAAACATTGGACAACAACGGAGTGGGAATACGGATACGGCGTCAGACACACCAGTTTTGGGTGCCTTCCCTATCTTCCCAATCCACTTAAACACGAAATAGTGGATGGCACTCAGGAGGTGGGAAACCAGGCAAGAAAATATACCTGTGGACGTCGGAGACCTGGTTCCAAACTAGAATACCCGCTTCGCTATGCAGCAGGGGGAGACATCTATACTCTCCGTGGGAGCTTTCGAACCCCGGAAAGCCGTTCCGTGAGGCACACAACTTCGGAAATCAAATCCAACGTGACACAATGGTTGGTCGACCAACTTGTAGGCAAGCCCATTGGATCCGGGTGCCCTCGTTGCTCCGGGAAATCAGCCCGCCAGGCTTCTTGCACTGTATGATGTATCTCATGGTGTCTACTCTGAGTCTTGGATTCATAGGAAGTCCAGAGCCGGTGCTTTGTGTGAGGACATTGCCAGACCTCGTGTGAGGTGAACGGGTTGGTGATGAGTCCCTGTCTTTTCATTCTCTTGTACACTAGTGATGATCCCTCGCTCATCGAGGACTTTTGTATACAGCAGATCCACAGTTTCTTGCCCTTGCCTTTATTGGAAAATTCGCTTGGCTGGATGGCCGATGTTGGGTTGGAATTTTGGGCTAGCCAGCTCCATGCGCATGGGAGGAGAGAAGCCTGAGCTCTCATGCATCATTGTCTTCAACATCAGAATTTCCTCCACTTACACACTGGTATCCACTTCGCGGCGCGAGAGTCACGAGCAACGGCATTCTGGTTGTTGTGCAGTGGCTACGATCAATCTTGAATAATGCTTCGGAAGTCCTGAGTTGAACGGTACCTAGAGCTCTTCTGAAGACCGAAGTTGTTTCTCTCCTAATCGGCTTGTATCTAAACGAATTGCGCCGGCCGTTCTGCCTCTCGTTATACCAAACTTCTCGGTTGTTCGGTTGATGTATCGGACTAGGGGCGTTCGATATCATGCTGCTGTCCGTTCGTTGGTTGTTCAAGTGGCGAGAGAGAAAATCTGCTCTGGGGCGCTAGCTCCGCTTGCATGCAAGAGTGGCCCCTTGTATGGAGACTTTGAACAGCGCTACGATTAGTACCGCAGTCTGAGGGAATCTTGATACAAAGCTCCGTTGAAGTCCCTGTCGCCCCAGTTTTGACCGAGCTACCAAGTGAACCTAGGTTGGAGACTGGGGGGCAATGGACGTTGGCGAACTCTGAAGAGGTTGTCGCCGAGACTGCCGAATGTCCGTGGACCACTCAACCATCATGTAAGGCTGCGGCACAGCTGCAGAGTACGCACTTGAGCACCGATTCGCCAACGTCGGCAGTTTTTTGGTTGCCCCTTTTCTCATGGCCTGATGGTCGCATAGCGTGATTCAAGCCCCGTCAGTTTCTAGTGTTTTCTGCAGCGGAAGCTTTACCGTGTCCAGTTAGTCGGGATTCGAGTAACAATTGAGGAATCTTTTCCTCACATATCAATGCCGTTCGGCACAATCTGCCGAGGTTGGCAATCTCGCGACCACGAAAGGAGATGCAGTAGCCGACCGTTAAGTATAAACGCAGAGTCGCATCCACTTGCGATCAAACACCTCAGTTTACCAATTGCTCGCCCCGCCCCGGCTAGAGACTCGGGCCAGTTACCCTGACTGACTACCAGGTATGTTGGGATGCTGCCCGGGGGAACAACCCGAGTGTGGGGGCTTGGCTTGTGGACCTCACAATCCCTCAACCTCTGAGGAGAACGGCACCGGCCGCTTAGCTATCGCCCAAACAGGGACAAACTAACCGATGCAGAAGCATGCTGTTCTCTGGGGCTGTGAGAGGCGGAGGGAAGTTCTGATGATGGCTGCTTGAACCTTGTCCCAAAGGACTCTTGAACGAGGGTCTGGGCTTTTGGTACGCACCCATGGACCGCGTTGTGAATCTGATTACCTATATCTGGGTCAGGCCGTTCCTCTCAATTTAGCCACCCACCACGGTAAGGGGCGGTTGCGTATAAGATCATGAGTACCTGGTTCTAATGCCCAATGAATGGCTCCTGAATCCCCAGCCATTCTGATTGTTGTCGTCTTCTGATTAGCCAGTTTCGCGCGCTTTGTTGTTCTCAAAACCCCTTTCTGATCGTTGCTTGAGGACCCGGTGGGACAGGGTATTATCTCAGTCGCGAACATGTCAGTCGCTTTGCTACTCGCGGCTTTGTCTCTAGTCAACTTGGCATCATCCCAGACAATTCAGGATGGCGCGACAAGAGAAATCATCGGTATGTTGATATTCCTGTGAACATGTTGCGCCGCACCAGTGCTGTATCCGTCCTCGCCAATGATGATAGCCTACTGACCCCTTGGTATAGCTGTGAACAGTGAAACGGTGGCTCCTGCTGTGGAAGAAGTCACTGTAGATGCCGCTTCCTCTGGTATTGACTACTTCAACTTCGAGGCTGCGCAGCTTACGACAGACGTCATCGCCAACCTTACGAGCTACAACCTCACCGACGTCAACTTGTTCGACTTCGGTGATGAGCAAACCGCCGTTGAGAAACGGGCCGCCCGCTCTTGCAAGGCATTTCCCGGGGACCGTGCTTGGCCCTCATCCGTGGCTTGGTTTGTCCTCGATGTCCTCTCTGGCGGTGCATTGGTGGACGGAGTCCCTGCCGCGGCGCCGTGCTACAAAGACTGGCCTCAATATAACGCGGCGAAATGCGAGGAGATCACCTCGAAATGGGGAACTCCCCAATACCAGTGTGTTTCTCCCTATCAACCAGGACCGTTGCGAGAAGTCTCCTGACTAGTGACAAAGAATGTCCGAGCCTACCGGCATCGACTTCCCCATCTTCGAGGGAGTCAGCTGCGTGCCGCCGAGTGTTGCTCGTAGTGATGCGAAGTGTATTCAAGGTGGTTACCCCTCATACGTTGTCAAGGCCACCAATGTGGCCCAGATTCAGCTCGCGGTCAATTTTGCCCGTAACCTCAACCTTCGCCTCATTGTGAAGAACAAGGGACATGACTTCAATGCCAAGTCTTCAGGTGCCGGTGCGTTGTCAATCTGGACTCATGCGCTGCAGAACGTCCAGTTCCTCGGCGCCGACTACAGCCATCGTGTCTCTGGTTTCAAGGGCCCTGCGTTCAAGATCGGTGCGGGTGTCCCGGCGCTGGGGTTGTACGAGGCCGCCGACAAGCTTGGATTGAATGTTGTTGGTGGTATCGCTCGTGTGAGTGTTCATCTTCTCGTCGTCCTTAGTCTAGGACTGTCAACTGACATGCCCTTTCATCCAGACCGTCGGGATCGGAGGTGGTTACATCGCCGGTGGTGGCCACTCCCCTTTGATGTCTCAATACGGTGTTGCCGCTGATCAAGTTCTGTCCATGGAAGTTGTCCTTCCTAACGGACAGTTCGTCTCGGTAGATGAGAAGAACTATCCGGATCTGTTCTTCGCCCTCCGTGGCGGAGGCGGAAGCACCTGGGGCATCGTCACCTCCCTTGTCATCCGCGCGTATACCAAAACCCCAATCACGACGCTCACATACAATTTCAAGACCGGCGTCAACGTCTCCACTGAGACGTTCTGGTCAGGTGTCGATGAAGTCTTTGCCCGCTTCCCTGAGTACGCAGACGCCGGCATGTACAGCTACTGGTCCATCATGTGCATGTCCGCTACCGACTGCAGCTTTTCCATGGCACCCCAGTGGGCCAATGACATGGACACTGACAAATTGACCGCCGTCTCTGCCCCGCTCTTCGCAGACCTCTCTGCCCTCGGCATCCCCGTCGCCGACAAGAAGTATACCGAGTTCGACGGGGTCCTTAACACCGTTATCAACACGTGGTCCGCCGAGTCCGAGGTCGTCGGCGGCTGGGGCTTCCACACGGCATCCCGTCTGTTCCCGCGCTCCAACTGGGAAGACCCGGCCAAGCTGGCCGCGCAAACCAAGGCGCTCCGCGGCAGCGTTGAGGCCGCGGGCATGATGCTCGGATACAACATCAAGGCTGCCGTCAACCCTTCGGTCAACCAGACCAACGCGGTCAACCCCGCGTTCCGCGAGACGCTCATGCACGCCATGCTCGGCGCCACGTGGGGTCCGGAGGCAACGGCCGAGGAAATCGCTGCGGCGAACAGGAAGTTGGTCGAGCTGCTCCAGCCGTGGCGCGAGGCCAGTCCTGGCGCAGGGGCGTACTTGAACGAGGCAGACATCAACGAGCCCGATTGGCAACAGGCGTTTTACGGAAGCAACTACGGTTACCTTTACCAGCTCAAGCAGAAGTATGATCCTTGGGGTTTGCTGTATGCTCCCACCGCCGTGGGTGCGGAGGATTGGTATATCACAGGACAAATCGACTACTACCCGACACAGAACGGGCGTCTTTGTCCAAAGTAGGGCTGTTAACTTTCAGTTGATGTAGTCTTGTTTGTAGTCTATTGGTGATCCTCTTAGTATCGGAAGCCAGCCTCCAATCATTGTCTAGTTTTTTGGTTGGAACATCCCGTTACGATAATAACTTCTAAATTGGTAAACACAAGCGGCTTTAAATATCCTTCTTGGTACTACAACTGGTTGCTTGGCCTGCGTGGGGGAAAGCAACGAACCCCTCGACATGGAATTGGGCAAGAATAAAAGTCGGAGATGCGATCTCCCGAGACAACAAGAGTTTGGCGAAAATTGTGGCATAGGTGAGGGAGTAAGTGAGATGCCAGTCAACAGATACGAAAGGGGCGAGAAGGATGACAGCCGTTATGTCGACTAGGTGCGGCCGGGTCAGCAGCGGCCTTACTACTTCGTAGAGTCGCGTGACCTAGGATGAACAGGGCGAACCAGACACCTCCGCAGGAAACTTTGATAAAAAACCGGTAACTTTGTAATTGCCGCTCCTATTTCTAGATGATAGAGATGGCTAGCCTCTTCTGATGCCAAGATGACGACTGACAATTCGAGGCTACAGTTTTGTGCCAAGTATGGCTTCTAATACTCTTAGCACCGGTTTGTTTTCAGCCAGCCCCTTTCTTCTCAATTCACTATCAACCGGGCGTGACACCTTCCAATGCTAAAAAACATTAGAAAAGAAGTGAAGTTCGATCATGGCCACATGGTATGGCCGTCTAGGCTTGCGCTATGCGAAGGCATCAGGATGAAATCCAAACACTCCTCTTTCTCGACGAAACGCCAATGCAGTAGTAGTATCCAAGCCAAAGCCCGCCGCAGTTTGTACCAACAGCAGGATTCCACGAGTAACTAATACAACTATAGTTAGCTAATTTACGTGGAGCTGGACGGGTTCCATGAGACTCACAACTGATTGAGCGTGAAAGCACCATTGTGATCATCGACGATTTTCTGGCAGAAATCTCCTGAGACAGCTTGGTAATAGCGGTTGCAATTGGGCGCGATACCAGCTTGCGTGGGCGTCGGGCCCGTAGCCGGTCCGCTGGTAGTTGTGGTAGCCGGGGGTGGTTGTGGTGAGGAGCCTGGTACGCCGACGCAGACGTAATACCCGAGCCAGAGACCGGTGCAGGCAGATCCCACGGCCGGATTCCAATCGTAGCTTGGAGAGTGTCAGGTGAGCCTCAAGGAGATGTCCGTCTTCTTTCAGGTGTGTGCTTACAAGTTTGCCAAGCTGATGCCGTATTGATTTACGACCACCTCGCAAGTGTTTCCAGACTCAACCAAGTGGAACTTGTTACCTGGGCAAGAATTTATTAGACGAGGAAAAAGCTTCGATCCTGGAAGGATATCTTACAAGATGCGATCAAACCAGCTTGTGTCGGAGATGGCACGCTTGGCCCAGTCGTTGAAGTCGGGGATATGCTTGGTGATCTTGTCGACGTGCCGGGAACACCGATACAGACGTAGTAACCGAGCCAGAGCCCGGTGCAGGCAGAGCCTACAGCGGGGTTCCATTCGTAGCTATCAGCTCTGTCAGTGTCACCGTTCCATCTAAATTGAGGTCCAACCTGCTTACAAGTCCCCAAGGGCGATACCGTATTGCGAAACAATGACTTCACAGGTGTTGCCAGACTCCACGAGATGGAACCGGCTGCCTTTAATCGATGACCATTAGATAGTTTTCGCGTACTGCTGTTTTGAAGTGATTTCTTACAGGTTGAAATAAGACCAGCTTGAGTGGGCGATGGAATATTTGGCCCGCTTGTGGACGATGGGACGGCCGTCGGGGCGCCGGTTGGCGTACCGGGGATTCCCACACACACGTAGTAGCCGAGCCAGAGGCCAGTACAGGCTGTTCCAACCGCGGGATTCCAAGTGTAGCTGCGACAAGGTTGTTCAGTATACCATCGCTTAGAACAACCACATGGAGGCTTCCAGGAGAGCACTTACAAGTCCGAAAGGCTGAACGAGCCGCCGTGCTTGCTGATAATCACGTCACAGGTGTCACCAGAAGCAACTTGGTAAAACACCGTACCTGTTCATACGATGTTAGATACGTAGCGAGAACAATACCTTTGGGATACACTTACAGCTGTCAATGAGACCGGGCTGTGTCGGAGAGGGCGCTGACGGTCCAGAGGTCGTGGAAACGGGAGCTGAAGACGCCCTTGTTGAAAACGCCGCAGAGGACGTGGTCACAGGCTCCAACTCCCCCTCAACGCAGTACTCCTGTCCTACTGTGAGCCCATTCTCGCAGTCTGGACCAACCGAGGGGTTCAGAGCGATGAACTGAGAAAGGGCGATTCCCCAGTCGGAAGACATGGACGCGCACGTCTCGCCCTCAACCGCTACCCATGTGAAAGTGCATGCGCGGCTTCGCAAAGTCGCCGCCTCCGCGAAGGTTGCGGAGATCCCAAGCAGAAGGGCGTGGGTAAAGGGAAGGAACTGCCTCATGGTTGTCGCAGACGGTGAATGACACGTTGAATGAAAGGCGCGAAAGTCGGAGAACCTTCTCAAGAAACGTCGCAGGTTGAGTGTACTCTACACATGTCGAAGGCGAAGGAGTCACATTGCCCCTTCTCTCTACTTAAAACTCAGTCACAAGCCGTGTTTGGGGGTTCAAAATCGTCTTAATCATGGTGACCAAGTAAATCAGTCATATAATCATTTGCAGGATCACCAACATGCAGACCTGAAAGATATTACACCACGTAGCCAAGCCAATAGTCAAAGCATGGAGCAAGATACCTTCACGCAGGTCAGGCGCATGGAGGCAGCATGGGATCAGATCCGCTCATCCTTCCACGCCGCTTATCCCTACTTGCAGTGTGTCTGTGATATCTATCTCTTCATACAACCAAGATCCTGAGGCTTCAAGTACAGGCTGATGATACGCCAAGGCACCTCGATACTTGGCATGACGGACAGAGAATTGCAGACAGGCAATCTATATCGAAAGTTCACTGCAGGAGGTAATTGCGACGGAACGGGCTGAATTCCAGCGTTCGGAGATGTTCAATGCTGGACGGATAATGCACCGTCACATTGCCTCGGTGGGCATACGCGCCAAGATATCACACTGCATCGTCGCCGTCTTACTGCATCGGTGAACGCCATCGGCTCGGCCCCGTTCTATTATTGCTGTAGGCCCTAGAAGATCGCCCCCCTAACTTCTGCATCGAGACCGGGGAGTGACATTCCTTCCAGCCGTACCTTGCAGATGTGGCCTCGGATGGTACTTTGGTGCCTGAACTTGATCGGTTCGTCCTGCAGGTACGCATCAAACCATGTTCTCTGCCGCAGTTCGGTAGACCCTCACCTTGGTGTGTTCATCCTTCGTCGGTGCAAGTCTAGGATACTCGGGGGAAGGAGAAGAGCCAGATCCATGACTGGAGTGTCTGTCAACCCATTTTCTATTACATGTGGTGAACTGCTGTCAACTAGATCTTGGGGTTGATTTCAAGTCCATCTGCTCGGATATTGTAGCATAGTCCGTCCTTTTACACCTCGCTTGGTAGCAACAGACAGTCAATCGGCCACGATGCTTGTGAGATCAATTCTCGTTGGGCTGTTCTCCGCTGCCTCTGTCTCCGGGGTTCAGCTCTGGAAGACACCGGGCCAGATTCCAACGACGGTGCCAGCTCGTTGTCGAGCGGCGCTGAGCGCAAACATCACCTGCGACTTTCTGGTCACCGCTGACCGTGCAGCCAATGGAGAAGTCGTCGTTGGCGAGGCTGCGGATGTCTTCTGCAGCAGCTCTTGTCGAGACTCTCTGCGTTCTTTCCTGAGCTCGGTCACGACTGGTTGCGGACACACGCAGCACAAGCTTTGGGAGAATAGTACCATTACCGCTTCGGGCCAGGCAATGGCCGAGGGTTTGGTTTGGGCTAATAGCCTGCTCTGCATTCAGGACGAGTAAGTCATTGACGCTTCGCACCGAGTTCTTTGCAACGTCTGAAAGTCGCCAATCGTCGGTGTAGGTCTGGCGTTTGCCTCCCGGAGTTATACGGAGGGGAAAAGGAGCTCTGCTCTGATTGTGGGATGAAGTACGCGGCCACAATGGCAAGCATCGACTATGGTCGAGGCCATGTGTCCGAAGACGACTTTGACGAAATGGTATCGTCGTGCTCGGTGCCTGCGAGCAGCTACACGTACGTATACACGCCTCCGCCCCCGGTAGCCACGACCACTGGCGTCACCTCAGTCCCGCCATCGCCGACTCCAACTTGTCGTGGGACAACCATTACTGTTCAAGAAAGCGACACATGTGAGTCTATCTCGGAGGCAAACGATGTCGCGACCGACCGCATGATCGCAGACAACTATCTGGATTACTCCTGTCATGAATTAAAGGCCGGCATGGGCCTTTGTATCCAAGATACTTGTAAAACCGCAAAGATTCAGGAGGGGCAGACATGCGAAGCTATTTCCAGGAACAACGGCTTCACTGTGGTTCAGCTGACATCTTGGAATCCGTCAGTATTGCCATTTCCACCCCCAGGATTTCCCGAATGCTGACTCTTCCACAGGACTTTGAAGACAAAGTGCGACAGTAACGTCACGCCAAACCTTGATGCATTGGTTGGGCGAAGCATCTGCATCGAGTAACATCCCTCAATGACCTACATGTAAATAAAGAGCCACAACTGACATCCGATCCTGCAGAGCACCAGGCCCGTTCAAGTTTCCGACTTCCGCCGAGCCTACCACGGAACATTCGTGGACATTGTGAGAAGATCCGCAACGTGCATGACCTGGAAAAGGCTGACGAGAAGATAGGACATCTCCGCTCTTCACATCATTCGAGACGGCCTCCATTGAGACAACGTATGAAGGAGGGCCGTTGGCAACAACTACTCTATTTGATCCGTCGTACACCCCTCCAGCCGAAACACACACGGTTTTGAATCCTTCCAAAGAAGCCGCAGTCATCGATTACACGAAATACTGCTGGATTACTGAGGAGGACTGGGCTCAGGGTTATGATCCAGAGTCGGCGCCGGTGGCCTGCCAAAACTTGATGAACACGTATTGCTTCTACAACTCAGATATGCCATCGCCCTCTCCAATCAGTCGAGCTCCGGCGGTCTGCACTCCTGACCGCAGTCAATACACCATCGAGCCCGCTCCTGACCCGGTCACCACTCCGACCCCTCACCAACCCAACCTCACGCGGGGGTGCAACAAGTTCCACAAGGTGTCAAGTGGACAGTTCTGTGCCGATGTCGCCGGCGAGCACCGCATCAGTCTGGACGACTTCTACACGTGGAACCCGGATGTAGGAACAGACTGCCGCAATCTGCAGCTGAATGTGTGGGTGTGTGTTGGCTACGACGAGCGACTGATCCCCACGGTCACGCCAGGTCCGGTGGCCACAAAAAGATGGTTTTGACGTACTCTAGCGTAGCTTCTCCGCAATTCCGAAATTAAGATTTGCGAATGAATACAAAAACATGGATGAAGTTCAAGTGACGGAGAGGTTGCAACGTTCCTGTGGTGTAGGAGTCAGTTCCTGGCGTTGTAGATAGACATAGCTCGGGAACACGCCTGTTGCCTGCATCAGGAAATGAGCAGTTGCCACGCTCGATGGCTAATAAATTGAAGGGTCTTGGCAAGTCGGGGGAGGCAAAATTGAAAGTCTTCCAGGGTCCGTCCATTCTGCTCACGAAATGAACCATGCAAAGCGGAATGAAAGGATGGTACAGAGATGTGGTTGCCCCCTTTCCGGTTACGACGTACACTACGTTGGCCGTCCTTTCGCGTCCATGAAAACAACGGCCCAAGTCTAAGAAACCGCGTAAAGTGCCTGACCCATCTCCCCGTCAGGCTCGTACTCCTCGGAAACCTCGCCCTCCGCCCACCACTGCGAGAGGCTGAGTCCCCGATGCGGAGCCATGCGCAGATACATCATGTTGTCCGGGTTGACGCTGGAGTAGCGGACGGCGTTCCCGTATCGGTCAAGGAACACCACCTCATACTCCATCTCTTCGTCGTCCTCTTCAAAAACTTCCTTGGATGCGATGAGGAGCGGACGGTACGCCAACGCAAGGAACTGGATCTCGCCCTCTGGGTCATCTGAAGCCCTGGCCCGGGCCAACTCGGCAGGGATGATGTCCCGCCGGCCGGAGCCTTGTGGGCCGACGAGCTCGGGTAGGAGGTCAAAGACCCTCTTCCAGTCGTCGCCAAAGTCGAACAACTCTCGGTCGTTGAGGTAGCGCCACCACACCTCCTCTCGGTAGAAGCCCATGCCGTCGGCGTCCTCCTCCTGAGTGATCCACTGCTCCATCTTCTCATCGCCGTCTTCGCTGCCGTAGTACGTGCGAAGGACTACTAGGTTGTCATTGTTCGAGTGAAGGAGCTGATCCGCAACCTCACGAACCCTTTCTGGGCGCCAAGGTTCGAGGATACTGCGAACCTCCTCAGCCGTAGGAACTCTGCGGATGACACCGTTACGGCCAACGCGCCATTCAGCAGGAACCTCGTCCAATTTCATGAAGGATCGTATCAGTTGGCGGGTTTGCTCGGCGGTCGACAGCTCCGAGGTTGCGTCCCAGTGATGCTGCAACGTTATTGGCGCACACGGTCAGCCTGCATCAATCACTCACCTCACAGTGAGAGATTAACTTACAATCAGATACTGCTCGGCGGGGAAGATACCCCAGGAGGGCGAGGTATTGTTGCTCATCTTCGATAGGCTGCGAGGGGCTGGAAGCGAAGGAAGCTCTTGGCTCCGGGCTTTGTTCGCTTGAAGGAACTTTTGGTCCTGGAGGTGCCGGGATGGGTTGGTTGGTAAAGCCTCGAGAAACGAAGGTTGCTGAAGAGACAGAGGTTCTGTATTTTGTAGCATGCCTTGGCTTGGCCCGGGTGCACGTGTGATAGCCTGCAGCTGTTTGCCCTTGCATCAACGTTGGATGTGGGTTGCTGGACCGAGATAGCTTTGCCAAGGTTTAAGCGCTCTATTTCTTGGCCAGCGTATCACCCCTAAGTTTGATGGATGCCCGGCCCTAATCGAGTTAAGTCTATCGATGGCAAGAGACATCGGGGGTCCAGATATCGGGGCAGGATTTCCTGCGCCGTGACGATCCGCTGCGGGCGGTACGGCTTATTCTCCGTGATAGTGGCCCCACAGCGGCGTCGAACCCGGTCACCGTTGTAGCTAACATGCAGACCTTGGCGCGGGATACAATCTCCCCCCTTCCCCCCCCCCGTCGTGAGGACTGCCTCCTGAAGTTGGGCAACTCAGCTCTTGGAGCGCATCGCAGGATGCAAGCCCGACAAACGCCACTCGGCCGAGGTTCTCGAGGAGTTTCCTCTCTGTCGCGGGCTTCCTTGTATATCCAATATAGAAGTATAATGTCCCTCATCAAAATGCAATCTGTCTGCTTTGGAAGTAGAGTCTTTTCGTCGTTCTTAGCTCACTAGAAGCCCAGAGGTTGTGTGGGCATATACATTCCTTCTTATACAGTCATTCTTTTGTGCCAGACACTCTGAGGTATTGCGGGCAATAGCTCCATGCCGCACTTCCCTAGCCATGCGGATTCTCTCACGCAGCTCTTTTGAGCTATTCGCTCCTTTCGTTTTTCTCATCAACATCACTCTTTTCCTGCATTCTTTTCAAGTCTCTGCACAACAAAATGCTCTCTGCAACGAATCCAACCCTTGCAGAGTAGGTTGTTGCGGTCCTTTTGGTGTTTGTGGCTTTGGAGACGAGTACTGCGGCGATGGATGCAGCTCGAACTGCAATGCCACAGCCGAGTGCGGTGTTCACGCGGCCGAAGACAACTTTGACTGCCCTATCAACGTCTGCTGCAGGTTGGTTAATAGACCAGGCATGAAAGCCGAGATTCCATGCTAACTTGATGTTCGTGAAGCAAGCATGGATTCTGCGGCACCACCGAAGACTTCTGCAGCGATGGGTGCCAACCCAATTCCGATGGCGGCGGGTGCGGTAGCCCCGAGTAAGTCGACGAGCGAACCCGCTCGGCATGGACATGTGTCTTGCCTTGCTGGATAATTCGCATGGTCTGCTAACAGTCAATGACAGGCGAAAGTCATGTTCCGTCAACGCTGATCCGTTGACTTACAAGAGACGCATCGCCTACTACGAATTGTTCACCCGCGGAAGAGACTGTGGTGTCAAGGAGCCTGAAGATCTCCCGCTAGCACCGCTTACGCATCTCAACCTGGCTTTTGTCAACTTCGGCAGTGACTATGAACTCATCGACGAGCACTCGGACTGGATACGGCGTCTTGTTCTGAGAAAGATCAAGTACCCCAACCTCCGCATCAATATCGCCATTGGAGGATGGGCATTCAACGACCCGCCTACAGCAACCTATTTTTCCGACATGGCCTCGAGTTACGATGGTAGGCGGACATTCATCCGCTCTGTTGTAAACTTCCTCCGCAATTACGGACTGGATGGAGTAGACATCGACTGGGAGTACCCCGGTGCTCTCGACAGAGGCGGCCGCCCCCAAGACGTCAGCTCCTATGTCCAATTGCTCGCTGAACTGCGAGATGCCTTCGAAACAGAAGGCACCGGATGGGAGATATCAATTGCTATTCCAAGCAGCTATTGGTATCTACGGGGTTTCAACCTTGCCAATCTCCAGAGGCAGGTCAACTACTTCAATCTCATGTCGTATGACATTTACGGCATGTGGGATCTTGACAACGAGTGGACGGGTCCCTATCTCCGGGGACATACCGACTGGAACATGATTGACAACGGCCTCGATCTGCTTTGGCGCAACGGCATTGAGCCAGAGAACGTCGTCATGGGCTTTGGCTTCTACGGTCGGTCTTTCACGATGTCCGACCCCAGTTGCTTCCAGCCGGACGGCGTCTGCCGGTTCAGAACAGGAGGCATGCCCGGGTCTTGCTCCGATACCGCCGGGGTTCTGACGTATCAAGAGATTGCCAGCCGCAACTCCACTCTGGATGTCGAAACATTCTATGACCCAGAGTCCACGGTGCTGTACAATGTTTTCGGTGGCAGTCAGTGGGTGTCTTACGACAACGCTGTATCATTCAAGGCCAAACTCGAACGGCTGTCTAGTCGGTGCCTCAGCGGTCTCATGATATGGGCCATCGATCAAGACACTTCAGACTTCACCGCAATGAGCGAGCTGTTTGGCGACTACTCGCATCTGCAACTGGAAGGGCTCGATCACGACTCCGCCGACAGGCTCTCTGACCTCTTCGGACAGTTCACCGGTCAGGACTGCTTCGTCACTGAGAAATGCACAGATGGAACCTCTGGTGAGCGCGGCCCTGGTCAAGTCTGCCCCGCAGGCACAATGTCTGTTGAGACAGCCCACAACCCCGCGCAGAGACACCCGATGCCCCTTTCGGGTGGGAAATGCAAAAAGGGCTGGTACCGTCACATTTGCTGCCCCAAGAGCTCCATGCCTCAGGACTGCGAGTGGAACGGCGAGCCGGAGCGCAACGTCTTTGGGTGCTCTGGGAAGTGCGGCGCAGGCACCTTTCAGCTCAACACCGACACAGCTATCGAAGCCACAGGCAACAAGCAGTGCTACTCCGGTAAGAGGTCACTCTGTTGTCGCAGCACCAAGGTCATCGACGATTGCATTTGGAGTGGCTGCCAAGGCCCTCTGTCTCCAATCCAGAATCCCCAATGTCCTGAAGGCTATGACTATCAGACGTTTCGCTACAACAAACCAGACGGGGCTGGTCTCTGCCGTGAGGAATACGTGTCTCCTGTCTCGGGAAAGAAGGGCAGTCCTTTGATGGAGCCATTCAAGAGTGCGTTGTGTTGTCCCAAGGGCCGCAGCTACAGCAACTGCAACTGGGCCAACGACCCAAAATCTCCTCCGGCGATCGTATATGGCGACCCGACACCTTACTGCTTGCCTCAACCTTGCAAGCAGACTCAGGTTGAGATCGCCGACGCCCTGAATCCTCCTCGCTCGACAGCACTCGGAGGTGGCCGATATGAAATGTCTTGTGATGGTGTATCACTACCGGCAAACTACGATCCGTTGATCGGATTCTGCTGTGCTCCACCGTCGACCTGGAACAAGGACTGGCCCGTTGATCCCGAAAGACTGTACGAGTTGCACTTCAACAACCCCGACACCGACAAGGCCATCTGGCAGTACGACACTCAGTATGAGAGTAATGATCGAGATCCAATCCGGTCCGATGGTACTGTTCCAGACGGAACCGACTCCTACGGCTTCATGATGCTCAACGGCAAGGAAGAGGCCATAGACGACAATTTCCAGAAGTCTCATACAGTCGTCCGGCGCACCGCAGCTATACCAAAGTTGAAGAGAGACATCCTGACAAGGAACCAGACGATTATGGACAATGTCTTTGCGCACACTGAAGAGACCTTTCATGTTTATTGCAACTTTCCGCCTGGCTCTGAAGAGTGCGACGCCGTCTGGAAAGGCGGCGTCGAGGACACCATAATACGGCTGCCGGATCATGTTGGCGAGGGGCCTTTCGCCCGCATTGTCTCCATGAGACTCGCGAACCCCGACTTTCAGTTACCAAAACATCATCTTGAACATCGTTCCCTGGATGGAATTCCAGAGAACCCGGTTTACGAAGTCACAGTTGATTATAATTTCCACCTCGCACGCCAGGACCGTGGGCCTGTCCAAATCCGTGTCGACTTCACAAACCTGCTGGGGTACTGGTCCGAGTTGACGGACTCAGAAGCAGACCAAGGGTCAGCAAGACGTGTCAAGAGGGACATTCCTGATGATGGCTTTACAATGATTCACTTCCGTGAGCGTGTTGCCAAAGCCGAGGCATTGGAGCAGCGGCTACCTAAGCGCTCTGGTGACACCATCTTCACCACGGTCCCTCTGGAAGCTGAGCCGGTCAACGCGGCAGGAGATCGTTGTGTTGTCCCGCGTGACAGCAGCGTGGCCAAACGATGGTGGGGAACATTCACACGCTGGCTTGCAAAGCTAACCACAGTTGAGAAATCGGAGGTCGGTGATCTCCCAATGGGTTGGGCTGACAAGATCAACCTGTTCAAGGCATCGTGGGGATGCCCTGGCAAGAGCTGGTCGGCGAACCTGCGCATGGACTTGGAAGCTGAGATCACCATGCAATCGACATATGCATACTACTACTCGGGCACCTTCATTCCGCCAAGCAAGCCGGACGTTTTCTTCTTCTTCGGCATTCAGCCCGAGGCTTATGTTGGTTTGAAGATGGTGGGAAATGCAGAGCTTCGTTACACCACAAACAAGAAGAAGATTGTGGATACCTTGGGATATCCTGGCCTGGCCGTCAAGGGCATCGCAGCAGTTGGCCCAACTTTGGACATTTATGGACAGGTGAGTTGGCCATTATCATTCAAGTTGGCTCCTGGGATCACGCTAATGTCGATACTTTTCGTCGGATATAGATCAACGGCTACGTCAACATCCACGGAGAGGCCAAGGCGGGAGCGAGACTGACTTTCGACAAGTCGCGAGTCTTTTGGCCACAAGATAGCAGCGACGTGGATAAGTACGACGAAATTCTCGATCTCGGCCTTCAGGAGGAGCCCAAAAAGCCCCGCGGACTCGATGTTACCCCAACCTTTGAGGCCGGTGTTCAGGTCAAGGCCGAAATCGATGTGATCGTTCAACCGGAGGTGAGCATTCTGGTTCCAAGTGCAGCATATGACTCTAACGAAACCAGGCAAACGTGGGTATCCAGATCGGCGGCGGCTCGTATACCGCCGGGAGAACACTCATTAGTGCTCAGATAACGGCTTTCATGACTGGCATACTGCAGTTCATCGCCACAGGCACAGCAAATACGCAAACTGGGCGCTTCGATTATTCCTACGGGTCATACTTCTACTATCAGCTCGGATTCAGGGCCAAAGCAACAGTTCTTGAGTGGGCAAACTGGGCTCTCAAGGACCGCTTGGCCTACACGCCTGATCCGAGGAAGTACACCATCTATAAGTCAAGCGGCTCTATCGATCTTCGAGGCAACAGAAAACGGATGGTTAAGCTCATCGATCGCTCCACAACCGAAGTCGACGAAGAGCAGTGCTATGCCAATGGCACCATGGCAGACAATGCGCTGTTGGATCCGATGTACCTGTTCAAACGACAAGACGACGACAGCATGGACCTCGGTACGTCATCCTTTGGGATAATTACTGCCGAATACTAACATCCCCGATAGACCCTCAACTTCCCCAGTTCACGCAACAGATTCAGTGTCCAGCCGGTGACAGCCCGACACTCAAGCTCCCAGAACTTCGCTGTATGTTGACGAGACTTAGCCTTTCTAAACTTTTCTGCTTCTCTTCCATGTCCCACTCCCTGGTTGAACAAAAGCTGATCTTCTGCTTCAGTCAACTGCGGCGCCTTCCCACCCTTGCAACTGACAGATATCTCCGGGCAAGTTTGGGGCACCATCCCTCTGTGCCAAGGTTACAAAACGACAACCCTACCTACGACGTTGACTCATGCACCGGCGATTTTGCCAGGGCACAAATCCCGAGCCAACCAGCGTCGAAGGCAGCAATGTCCAAATATGGTCAGCGACTTGGACTCATGTCCATATGAGACAGCATTCATGCACACAGCTGTTGGTTACTCGGGCTCGATGATGAAGCTCGAGTGTGACGAGTTCCCCTGGGCCACTAGTGAGGAAGGCGGCGACTTCAGACCGGCCAACGAGCGAAGTCAAGAGTGTGTTCCAAGTGTGCAGAACGGGTTGGGAGGTGCATGCATTGGTATGTTGTTCGTCCGCTAGTGTTCGATGTGGCGAGACTGACCTTTGGCAGGTATGATGAATTTGATGACCCAGAATGTGGGCATGATGGACCCATCGGTTGCCGAAGAAGACCGCGACGACTTGTGGATCGGCTGGTTCGACGGCGCAAACACCGACTGTCAGTTCTCCTACAGCTCTTTCTTGGCTTGATCGTCTTTTGCTGACATTGAGCTGGACTTAGTCTGGTACACTGAAAAGACAGTCAGTGGTGTGACTCAGGGTTGGAGCGAATACGAGGAGAACCAACCCGTTCCTGTTGGCTACGATCCCGTAAGCTGGGCAGTAAGTCTTCTCTATGAAACCAATTTCTTATAGAGGATCACTTCTAACAACGTTCTTCAAACACAGGGTGAACCCGCTACCAAGTCATGGACGTTCAAGCGCAACTACACATTCAGCGTTATCGATGATGGCTCCCAGGCCAGCAACTGGTGGGACGCCACGGGGAAGAGCTTCACGACCAATTCTGGGTACCAGTTCCGACAACCCAACGGTTACTCGTCCGTGATTTGTGCCGTGAACATTTTCGGCCAGGACGACTACTATCGGAACCCCCGGCAAGGCGCCGCCGCCAAGTATAATGGGCTCTGTTACAGGAGAGAATCATACACCGGTTAGTTTGAAGTTTTCAACGCGCACGAGACCTTTTAAATTGGGCAAGAGAATTGTTACTGATATTGAAGTCGTCAAAAAAGCCAATGGATGGCCAGGATCCCATCGATACTCTCGTTGCAAGGTGGACTTTGGAGCTGCCGTTACGAAGAGATCAGAAGGCGATCATGTTGATGAGAAGGACCACTGGGAAATCACAGGTGAGCTGGAGCGCCCCGTCATAATCCGCGCTTTTGATCGGGAGATTCATGATCTAACTATTTGTAGGTGTCACAATGCTGGACGATGACTTCATCGTTGGCGAACATGTGGACTGGGAGGTTCTCGCCAGAACGGAAGCTCAACAAAATGCTCAAGGCATGACTGAAACGGAGGCCAGTTTTTCTCAGGCCGAGACAAACCCTATTATTTCAGAAAAGGGCGCGTTCATTGAACCAGTACTTATGACATCCCCTACAGGGAAACTAATCTCGCCATTCGAGAACATAGGTAGTCCGAAATAGTCAGCAAAGGAAAAAAAAAAAGCCGCTGTCGAGAGCGTAGGAGCGATTGCTCAGTTGTATATCTTACTTCCAGATGATAGAAACATGTATCATTATGAAATACCAAAGATTTACCCGGTTTAAGCTGTTTATGGCCTTTGGTACAGTAGCTGCCAAGGGCGAGGAAAATATGTGTTCAACGCCCTGTTCGGAGGACTTGATTGCTGCAACGAAGACAGCGTACTATTTGCCTTGTGGCTCAGAAACATGGCACGCCGCTGTTGAAACTGCCTTGGTACGAAGTGTTACTTTCCAGCCATGACGAGGTCAAGCGGCCAGAGATCGACTACGCCGGCTTCGACGGAGATGCAACGGTAGAGGCACAAGGCTGTTGCCAATGGCTCCGATGGAACCAAGTTGAAGCAGCAGAAGGATTCTTGTTAATGACAAGAAACAAATTGCTAGCTTCTGCCACGTTAATATGCTTAACGAAAATACAGTTGGCTCACAGAGTGCCTCATGCTTCAGAGCTTCAAAAGAAACGGTCAAATGGGGCCTCTGTACTTTTATGTATTTCGACCAAAGATCTGAGAGCAACTACGGCCTTTTCTTATCATCGAGATTCCACTGGAAGTCCTAGGTAACGTTCAGCTTGTTCTGTGGCTTCTTTTAAGGGCGCAGCGTCATCCTCAGGATCTTTCGGTTCAATCACTGCCACCTTTCTTAGCCAGTCTAGCCTTTTGGTCCCCGGTTCAGCTGCATTGCTCTGCAATACTCGTGAGCTAGGAAGTATGGATTCAATGTTCTTTCACACAGTAATACCCTTTTATCAAGGAAACAAGGTATTTTTGGTTTCCCTCTCATTCGCTTTCAAACACAGTCGACGGTGGTAAGAAGGGATCGAGCACAGTCGGGGGTCACGCGGGTCTGGGGATGACTGACCGGTAGAACGAAACCAGAACACACATTACGTGCCATTATTAACCAAGTTCGATTCATTAAAGAACAGGCTCATGTGAGGTGAGCGGGAAAAAAAAAAAGCTGTTACACACCTGGGCGGAGCCCTGGATGTGCGCTCTAGGGATCCTGTTCGAGTCTGCTGGTCAATGCAAGTCAAGAGCTTTGCCAAACATGCTAATCCTTCCGGCATACAGTATAACGCTTCTATTGACTGAGGCCAGCAATAGCATCTTGGATATCATACCCCCGCCTGCGTTGTGGAAGCGACGCCTTTTCAACCCGGCGAAAAACGAGCCTATGCCGTAAGCGGCCATATCACACCGCAGATAAAGACGGCAATCCTGGGTGGCAATGCTCAAATCTCAGGACGTGAGGTGATTATGAGGTTGTTAGAGAGAGGTGGATGAGAAGCACAACCTGAGACACTGGCATATGCCACCGTTAGAGGATCGGTGTCGGTGCTGTGATATGTTTCATCAAGATATACGTCAGAAGTCTGCTATTCTACGACCACCTAATTTACCCACAATCCTTGTTATCATCATATATGGCCGGTATTACAGGAACTGTTCTGGACTTTTTGAGTCAGTACGTTGTAGTCATGAACTGGGAAAACATTCCCATCGAATCGTTAGAGTGAAAAGCGACGAGCCTAGTCCAACCAGGTATTCCTGGCTTACGGAGCCCAAGACAAATGTATGTGCAGAAGAAGCCCAAGCGATCCTTTTCTCACGGGGCCCGAATGCAAACACGAAGCAGGCGGAGACAGTCCAAGTCAGTGTTTATAGAATCGCAGTATATATAAGCCGGCCGGTCAACCACCGTGGGGGAGAAACCTGGGCTACTCCATCACGACTGGCAAATCCGCAACTGTCTTTTTTTTTTCCTCCAGTCCCTCTTGCCTTCTGGTTCTTTGCTACTCTGGCAGTAGCTCTGTGCTTGGAAATTTTGAAATATTGTACGATTTCTTTCTTTCTTTTTTTTTTTTTTTTACCCCCCCCCAGCATCTTTCCAGATAACCCCCCTTTCTTCACGTCATATTTTTGCCCCTAATCCATTGGCCCACGGCAACCCCGTACACAGAACGTTATGAAACTTTCCCACATCACAGTTGTCGCCCTGGCCAGCATCGCGGCCGCGCTCCCACAGCCCAGGCAAGGGACAGGAGCCGTCGCAGAGCTCCAGTCGAGGGTCGCCTCGAACAACCCCGGCGGCGACGTCGGCGCCGCCCTCCTCGAAAGACAAATCGCTGACGACAACAACGGCCAAGACATCCGTCCCGCAAAGAAGAAGCAGAGAGAGGGCAAGGGAAAGGCCAATGCCGCGGCCGGTACCGCAGCCAAGGGCAACAGCAACAACAACAATCAAGTCGCCGACAGTAACAACGGCCAGGACATCCTCCCGGCGAAGAAGAAGGCCGGCGCCGGCGGAGGCGCGGGCTTGATCCAGCAGCTCCAGGAGACGTTTGACAGGAACAACCCCAACGGCACACCGGCGGCTCCCGGTGACCCGGATGATCTGAACGGCGATGGGGTCATCAACATCTTCGAGGCCGGTGCTCAGGCCGGTTAGAATGGCCTTTGACTCACCTTGGTTCGGTCTTCTGGGCATGGTCAAAAGATAGCGGCTCCCGAGTCAATATATTTCCAATTCCTTGTCAACAACTTACTCTCTTGCTTCAATTGACATAACTTTCTTGAACGTGCTCAGCGGTTCTGGTAGAGGATTGCCGTTATGTTGCGTTGGCAACTATCAACTGACAGGGTTGAAAAGGTCCCCTGCCGCTTCCGTAGGTGTCTGTCGATCTATCACTTCTGGTGGCTCCCTCGCCGATTCATCCCAGCGATGCTGAATCTATGCCTTACTGTGGCCGTAAAGAAGTACGACTAGGCTTTAGGGGCGCAGCTCCCGGATCTAGTGAAATAGATATGAGCATAGGATGGATGAAGATGGACAGTGGCCCAACGAGTGGTTCGGAGAACGGCGGTATCGGCCATCCCGCAGGCTGGCGCCATCACGCCGTCGACAATGTTTGATATGGTTCTATTCCATCGAAGAGCGACAGCGATACGTCGAGTTTTCGAGCCTGAGGGCTCTCTAAAGGTCATCATCTCCGCAACGTTCAAAAGTGAGATGGAAGCCTTCGGGGCTGCATAACTCATGACTGTTGTATGCCCATTTCCGTTGCAAAGGCCACCGATATCGCCGCCTTATTGACTAGATTATCAGGGAGTAGGTTTACGGTAGTT
Organism: Colletotrichum chlorophyti; assembly: GCA_001937105.1. NCBI lineage: Eukaryota > Fungi > Ascomycota > Sordariomycetes > Glomerellales > Glomerellaceae > Colletotrichum > Colletotrichum chlorophyti. Next base: position 1,772,970 of record MPGH01000088.1, read on the forward strand.
ATGCATAACCTCTGTTCCGACACAGAAGTTTCCCAGAAACGTAGGTGACGGCACGCGGCCCAAGCCCGGCCGGTTCCACATGCGGCACCGTGTGGGTCTTCGGATGCCAAGTCAACCGGCCCCATGCCCAGGGCCTGCGAATTCGACCGCATTTAATCACCGACGTCGAATTCCCAGATCCTTCAGGCACGCTCTAGCCATGCATAAGATTGCTGTCAACTGTCCCAGAACGTCCCCATGTTATCGTTATGAGAACCACTTATAATCCAAAGAGTGCCAATCCGTAACGAGCAATCTATTCCGTCATCTTATACGTCGGGGTCTCTGTGGTCCGGGTAGAGAAGTGTAGTTTGTCGAAAGGAACGACAACGACGAGAAGAAACAAACTTAGCCGCCTGGCTCCCTCGGTTGACCAAGTGCAAAGCCAAGGCCATGATTGCATTGAGCAAGAACGGTACTGAGGGCAATCCGATGACGCCGACATCGTTTCAAATTCTAGTGGGTATTGATTGATGAAGAGTAGCACAAGGAAAGGAAAAACCTAAACTGGAGACTTTTGTAGCCTCTCTTTTTACATATACGTACAAGACAGTCAGGCGCTGTCCTCAATAGGCGATGCGCTCGCCTGCCCATGCCTTTGAATCCCCCAGCCTTGCTCCTGTCCCGTTATGGATATCCCCATAATAAATCAACCACCCTTCCTATTCAAGTGGAGAGACGACGGAATAGGGCGAACGAAAGCCCAGCTGGTAACGCCGAGCCCAAAGAATGCAATGCCGATCGGAAACTTTCGTTTTGTCGATGTTTTCTCCAGGTTTAGATGGGACCTGCAGGCTCCTCGACCATCTCGGCGTCCTCGGTGATGGGGAGGACGCCATCCGGACCGTCGCCCTCGAACACCTGACCACCCTCGTACGTCTTTCTTTTCCAGCCACAAGGCTCTGAAGGGTCCTTGATCCATTCCATAGTCGGGAAATAGTGCTCGTTCTTCTTCATCGTAATAACCCACGGGACGCTGTCAAAGGTGACGGCCTTCAATCGGAAGTCTAGAAGCAATGGTCAGCTAATGTGCGAAATCAAGGAGAACGGAGGTACCTACAGGTATTATCCGGGATCTTCTGAACGGTTGCAAGGAAGCTCTCCAGGTCGGGAGTTGCCTTGCCGTTGACGTGGGTGATGAAGTTGGTAGGCGCAAGGCCGTACTGGTAAGACGGCGAGCCACGCGTGCGAGCCGAAACATATACCTCACTGTGCAGTTTGCTAATCTGCTGTCGGACGGCGTGGTGAGGTCGGTGCAATATGGCTCCACAGAAGGAGATTGCATGATCAGTCTCAACGTCGTCTGCGGCGACGGTGTGGGCCTTTATATGGAGCTCTTGGCAGTCCCTGACAATGATCGCGTCGAGGGAGTTGTGAGAGTACATGACATCCAGCTCGGAGACCCTCGTAATAACCTTACCGTTGAGGGTAAGCAAGATGTCTCCTTCCAAGAGGGCACCGGATTGTTCACCGCGCTCGAATGTTCGCTTGCTGACCATGAACAGCTGGTGGTGCGTCTTGTTGGCCTCAGTCACCTTCTTGATCCAGTCGTCAGAAACGCCCATGACTCTGGCCTGAGCCATAGCAATGGCTCTGAACTCCACAGAGAGCATCCTCAACTTAGGCGAGATGCCCTTTTGAATCTGAGAAACGACAGACAACAGAGTGGGTGTTGCCAAACCAAGATGATACTCCTCATCACGGTTGCTACAAGGCGAGCGCTCGCCAAGGTACGTAAGCCAAAGAGCCTGAACCGTGCCATCATCTGCAACCAGAACACCGCTTCCGCATTGGTTGCTAAGACTTGTATCAACAGTAATGGCATCAACGTTGATAGCGCGATATCTCGGCGCACCGGAGTTGGCGGGGATCGCAACCGCAGTGACTTCTGTAACTGTCGTTGCAGCGTGGACGATCTTGCCAATCCTGTTGTACCCCATAAAGTTGGTAGAGGCACCCTGAGAGATGTTCTCTGTGCTCAACTTCGCACTCTGTACAGGGGCATCGACCAACGCGGGATCGTACTGCACAATGGCGTAGTTTTGCAGGGGGTGGAGGAAGATAACCTTGCCCTCGACAATGATCGAGTCCGCAATGGTGATGGTCACGTCGCACAAATCGTAGGGCACGATGGCTCTCGAGATGACAACAAGACCCTTTTCCGCATCGATGACTAAGCCCATGCCCCATTTTCTGTTTTTCGGGAAGCCATCGAGCTTGACGGGCATGGTGCAATTGACGTGAACGAAGCTTCGTACCAGATCGGCGATGGCTGGGTGCTTCACATTCTCGAGTTGGATGAAAGAGGCGGAGCGGCGGACGGGAGGCGTGGGCGGGAGAGGGTCAGCCAGGTCAGTGAAGTCCCACAAGCCTGTCACGTCGTTCCTAACAGCCATCTTCATCTTGGCTGACCAGTGTCTGTCCACGTATATGATGGTGGTGTTCAGAGTATGCAGGTCGCGCAAGTGTTTGTAAGTGACAACGACACGTGCTTTGTCCGGAATCGTCTTCATGACTTCAATGAAGGTTTCCAGGTCAGGTGTCTTCTTCTGGTCGACCGTTTGAATCAACCAGCCGTTGTCTGCATTGTCGAACCTGAAAGAGCCAGTGGCCTCGCAGACGAAGACGCCTTGACAGGCAACGCCATAGAGGCGGGCTTGTTGGTAAGAGAGGCTATGGAAGCTGGCGCCCGCCACAGAGACAAAGCGATCGGGAGTGATTTTGTGCAAGTCGCCGACCTCGACCTCGATTTCCATATCCTCCCCACCTCTTTGGATCTGCAGACGAAGCGTCTTGCCAACGTTGGAGTCAAGCAGGTCGTCTAATCGAATGAACTGGGTCACAAGCTCGCCGTTCACTTTGATCAGAATGTCACCCTCTTCTATTTTCTTGTCAGACTGCCCCTTGGGCAGAACAATCTCCGCGACAAGCATGTTGTTTTCCTTGGGGAAAGCCTCTCGGGCCGCAGCCTCCCATTCCGGAGTCAAGCCAAGACGTCTGCACTCGTCAAAAGGCTTGAGCAGGAATTGACATTGGATATCGCCTCGTGTGACGGGCTTGCCTTGTCGGATGCACTCCAGAGCTCGTAACGGTCGGTCGAGGGGTAGGAAGTAATCTGTCGAAGCGCCGTCAGACCTACCTCCAGCCTGCAGCGCCACAGCGAAACCATCAATGTTCACGACTGGACTGCCAGAACTTCCGCCGCTCGCGGCAGCGTTAGCTTGGTAGTAGCACGTGTTGAAATCGCTGTATCCGTCGCCATACTCTGGCGCATTTCGGTCGAGACGGCTGATGAAGCCAGACAGGATACTGAGTTTCTCTCCGGCATCGTTACCGACAACTCTAATCTCAACACCAACTGTCGAGAGGTTAGCAGATCCACTCGAGTGCTCTGGCCATCAAGGTGTCTCCTTGCCTTTCGCAAGATCTGGCCGAAGCACCAGCGCATTCAGTTTCATGTACTTGACTGCCTTGGGGTCGAACCGCAGGATGCCGAAGTCGTGAACGGGATCACGGTATACGGGGTACGCATCGACCTCCTCGTGGTTGTCGAAGACGACGTATCCCCAGAACGGACCGGATCCAACGACGTGTCGATTCGTCAGAATGTATCTGTAGCACAAGGGCGTCAGCTCTACATCTCTGTCTTCTGATTACTGCCACCACGCTACACCTACCCCTTCTGAGCGTCCACCACAAACCCTGTCGCCTCGCTTGTCAGAGCCGCATCGGTATCGAAAGAGCATGTCTGACAGAAGCGGATAGAGACGACATTGCTGACGACGTTCTCGATGGTCCGCTGCCACACCTCTGGTTCCTGAAAAATGCCATTCAGTCTCGCCGGGGCCTCCAGCTCGGATTCGTCACCCTCCTCGTCGAAGGCTTGGTGCTCGAGCTCGATCTCGGGGGTGTTGTCGCCTGCAGACAGCTTCCCATTGAGGGCGCGATGCTGCTTATGAGGCCGGAGGCTCTCGGGGCTCGTCGGGGCCTTGCGCTTGGACCGTGGCGATGTGTTGTTCCCGTTCATACTTGCGGTCGTAACGGTCGTGGTCTGGGCAGAGGGTCGACTCTGGTGCGCTCGTGGTGGGGGATCAGGTGCAACGGCGTCGATAGCTGAAGAGAAAGGAAGGCGGGTCTCGTAGAACACGGGTCCGCGCGTGGCCTTATATTTCGGACTGGCGGAGTGAGCGACGAAATAAGTGCGGGAGCAGCCGCGTTGTGCGAACGGGAGCTGACGTTGGCGACTGAGAAACTGGGGGAGGGCGAGGGTGTTGGTGGTGGGAGTAGTAGTGGTGGAGGAGAACGACGTTGTCCAAGTTGCGACTACCGGGGTGGATGCAAGGCTCAAGCAAGTCCCTCCACGAAGAAAGACGGAGCGCATCCAGCAAGGGAAGGGAATAGGATGGCAAAAAAACCCTCCAGAACAGCAACAACGGCTTTGTGTAAGAATGAGCGACGAACGAATTGCCTGTCGGCTTTCAGTGAAACTGTGCCCTACAACTGCGGCGCGAAGAGTTCCTGCGTTGACCAGCAAAAAATTTATTTAACCAGAGATCTTGATGCGAATGATGTCCTTGGAAGTCAACGGCGACTTTTCTGTTGGCCGTCGAAAAATTTCAGGCTGCAGAACCAGGCGACGCAAACAAAAACGGTGTGAGATTTGGCCAGTAAAGGGGCGCTTCCGGGCGGTCACCACCGGGACCCAGATGACCAGGCTGCCTAGGTAAATGCATAAGAACCCGCTTACATGCGTGTGCAAGTCCCGAGTGGGTGGCGATCCCTGTATTTCTTGTACAATGTGAAATCCAAGCTGCTGATGTAATGTGACACTAGCGTTCAGCCCCAAGGCCTGTTAGTAGCCGTAGCCTCCGCTAAGACCGCCTGGCAACAAGGTGAAGTTGACTTAACAGGTTGACAGCCGACTAAGCGAACGTCAACTAATGTGTGCCTGGACTGCAGCACTAGATGGGATGAGACGGATCATGCTCTCAAAACGACGACACCACTACAATAACACATCATGTTATTGATTATGCAGGTCTCACATTGTCCTGTCCCAGTGACCGGTTATGATGCATCCTCGATCTGGAGAGCTCGTTCTGCATGGTAAGAGCGCGGTACTTCTCAGCATCATCGTCACCAAACACAAGGTAGCGAGACGTGGAGTGTATTTCGTTTCCCGTTCTGTTGGCGAACGCAACTAACTAGAAATGTGCCCTCCCAATTTGACAGGAACCTAATTCCCGTATTCTTCCTGGATATGCGTGCCTACCTACTCAAAGGAGAATGAGGTGCATCCAAGCGTGAAATAGAGCAAAAGAGCGACCAGTCATCAAGCGCATATTGCGCAAACTCGAACCAAGCTATGCCATCCGTAAAGAGATCCTGTCCTGTTCGCAATTCCCAATTCACTGCTCACCCTCGTTCTCCGCGGCCTTGGGCTCAGTATCGCCCTCGGCAGCGTCAACCTCGGGGTTGACCTTGGGAGCAGGCTTCTCAGGAGTTCGCTTCCTCTTCGTGACGGAACCATCTGCTCGGGACAGAGAATAGTTAGCGATATATTTTAGTTAACAGAAGCTCTTGGCATGGTGGAAGACTGACCGACGGACTTGGTCGCAGTACGCTTCTTAGGGGTAATGGGCTTCTTCTCTTTGGCCTCATCGTCCTGGGCGTTGTTGTCCTCGCTGGCGGCATCTTCGACAACGGCGGCCGCTTTCTTGGGTGTGGATTTCTTGCGCGCTTCGTATTATGTTAGAGTGGTGAACAAATGCGCTTGGGGGAGTAGACAGGGAACTCACAGCCGCGAGACTTTGGGGTGAAAGAGGAGCCCTCTCCGCCATCATTGAGGTCACGCATCTGGGCAACCATGGCAGTCCACTGACCCTGCACGGCCTTGAGGGTGCGATTGGGCATGTTGATATTCTTCCATTCAATACCTTTACCTTCAGGGAGCAGGGTTGCCAGGATGCGAAGGGTAAGCTGGAACTTCACAATCGAGATCCATAAGCGCTGCTTTCCCGTAAACATGGGGAGAATTGTAACTTACGCGTTCGGTATCGGTCCAAGCGCCGACGCGACCAGCCGAGGAGGCGCCCTCGGTGGCATCAGCGGAGACGGTGTCGGCCATTTTGAATGAGTGGTGTTCTTCAAACCTGGGCCTGGTCAGCTGAGTAGTTGAGCACAAAAATCATTCGCCGAGGAGAGGTAGGCAAGGTGAAGATCAAGTAAGGGTAATGGAATGAAACGAAGGTTCAGCCATGGGGAGGAATGAGTTGGCTGTGCCGTGAGTGAAAGGAATATCCAGGGTGTGAGAAGGGTAAGTAAAAGAGCAGTGTTTTCTCGTACGCTACGCAAGTTATTGATGGAGATTGACGCTGTAAGAGAGGTAGAGCTTATAGCTGAGAAGGATGTATGTTGAGATGGAGATGGTTGAGATTGCGGGTGAGTGTTTGAAGAATGGAGGAGGGGTATGGTGAGAGCTCGTAGGTCGACTTTTTATTCCACAGGAGATGGGAAGGGGGTTGAAGGCAGCCAGTCCGCATCTGAAACGAGGAAAGAAGGCCAAAAAGGGTTGAACCCAGGGTCGCGCCTTCCTTGCGGCCTGCTTCTCGCGTATAATTGTTGACGGGCCCTGATCAATTGGTCGGTGTAGAAGTTGCGAATGATTTCAGGATGATTGGAGGCGGTTCAAATGAGATCGTGAACGGCTGAGACGGGAAAGCGCGCACCTGCCTGCTTTGAGAACTCAAAGGGATTCAAGTACCTTGACTCTCCAGAAAACTGATCAAAGCCAAGGACTTTTTCTTTTGGTCAGATTGTTGACTCAGATGGGTGCCGATGATGTTGGTTTACGATAGTCTCATCAGAATGTCGCTTGTTAGGCAGTAGCGAGATCCTCCTACTTCTTTCTCCGAGACTATGTAATAAAGAGACCCAAGTCAGCTCGGACACATTCTTCTTGTAAAGGAAAATGCTCCCACCGCATAGAAACCGCACCCGAAAGGGAAGACGAGGACATGGGAAGTAGACAGTCGCCATCCGCCACCTTGTAATGTTATACCAGTGTACTTTGGTTCCTTTAAAACTACCTAGACTTGAAAGAGTGCAAAAATACGTGTCCGCTCTTACCTACTTCATTTAGCCTGTGGAGTAGACGACTGGACAAGTAAGAGAAAGTACTTATCGGCTAGGGTACCAAGAAGCAAATTGGCGCAACTGAGAGGTCCAAAGGGAAAAGATACACAATTCTGAGACCTATGAGAAGGGATATCTGCTGGGCAAGACGTTTAAGGTTGCCCACATGAGCTAGCTAGGTAGTTATTGCGATTGAGGAATGATCAACTCGCTTGCCCTGTTGGACAACCTAGTCGTAGCGGCGATAAGATCTACTTGTTTGCCCCTATTCTACGCACTGAAGAAAACCAGTTCTTCCATATGTCTTTAGAAGACGGCCGAGAATCTAGTATGCATTACACAACCCATCCTCAGTTAAAGTAGCCAAGGCAAATCGACAGCCCAGGCATGAGCTCTTGATGTTATGTAAAATACGTCCAGGCGCAACTGCTATTGCTGGTCAGCCGGGAAAACCCGGGGACCCAGTGAAAAGAATAAGGACTGCAGAACGTATTGTGAATATGGAGCGATCGGGCGTTCTCCGACCCGTCCATGTCTTGATGGAATTTACGTCGTCGTAGTAAAGTAGAGTGTCGACGACCAAGTCTGTATGTGCAACGTGGATCGAGTGGCCGCAGGTGATGAGAGACAAGTCGATCCTTTATTAATATCTTCCCAAATGCCGGGTATCGTTCCGTTCCGTTTCCCATCCAGTCCAAGCTGTCGTCAAGAGTGTGTGAGAAAAAAGAAAGAAGAAAGGTAAACCATCTCAAGGTGAAGAACTACAGTGGACAGGGAGAAATATTACCCCCTCAAGAACAAGTTTGCGTCGGAACAAATCGTCCATCAATTCATCTTGCTCTTGTATAGCATGAACTCTCGGATACGAGCCTCATGGTCCTCACATGCGAGAGCCCATTTCCTGCGGACTTCCTTGTCCTGGTGCATCCATTCGAGATACTCTTGAATCTCATCGTCGCCGCGTGAAACAAGAAATGAGTATGCCTTGCGAGCTCGAAGATCGGCGATGTTCGCTTTGCGGGCGTTGAAATGCTCAATGACTTGAGCGTTGAAAACTTCCCATCGCATAACGTAACTCTGGAAGTCTTGCGTGTACTTCTGCCAAGCACCACCCGTAGGCTTTAGACCAACCGCGAAAGTGGGAGGAGGGCGCGGTGCTTGCGGAATAACCGGGAATTCGAGAGCTGGTTTGGCCTTCTCCTTCTCGATAGGAATCCGGCTCGAAGGCTGACTTTCGAAAGGGAGGTTCATCTTAAGATCGTTTAACGAACCAAGACCCGGCGAGTTTTGGGCGAACGGTGCCACGTTCTTCAAGTCAGCAAGGCTGGCTCTAAACTCCTCGCTGTCTTCTGATCCTGCAGCGTTGGGATTGAACTCAGGTGTTCGCAAGGGTAGATTGGGGACCGCCTCATTCACCCCATTGACATTGCCAGGCCGCCATTCCGGACGAGACGGCTCTACCGGAATGTTTCTCGCGCCATTTGCCGGGGCTCCTGGTGCTGCTCCAGTCTGCGGTGGATCAATGTCCATGGCATTGGGACTCTTCGCACCAACTGGTTCCGCCGTTGTCTTCCGTCCACGCCACTCAGCCTCTTCCTCGCTGTCATACTCTTCATTCACCAAGCCCGCGCTCCCTCCCGCCGTTGGCTTGACTTTCCTGGAGTTCGTCCGAGAAACTCGACTAGGGGATGTTGACGCAGACTGTCTGGCATGTGGAACAAAGTTCTGTGCTCCGATCTGCTGACTCCAGTCCTGGGCGTCAAACTTACCTTCAGACGAAGGTGAGCCTGTCGCCTGTCCGGAGAAATCCTTCTGATGTCTCAATGTCGGGCGCTTTATTGGTGATCGCCGGCCTACGCGACTTCCAGAGTGAGAACGAGTTGGGACAGACGGGTCCTGTACAGGGCTACCAGCGCTGAAATGGAAGGCCTCGGGGCCCTCCGTGTTAACAAAGTTAGTGGTGATATCCTCTGTGCTCCTCCGACTAAAACTAGGTTGTTGCGGCGCTGTGCGAGTGAAGGTATCGTCGTCAATGGGGAGGTTGAAGCTATGGGGATTTCTCTCGTCAGCCTGATATACTGGATTTTCATGAGCAGAGGTAGTGATCTGGCGTTTTTCACGGCCCAACGGCGTCAATTCTGGGGCCTGTCTCTTAATAAGGCGGCTCAGAAGTTCGCCCTGCCTGCGCTCGAATGGCGTGAGCGAGTGGCTTCTCGGGCTGTCTCCACTAGGAGACGAAAATGTAGAAGATGACGGGCCAGGAGTCGCTTCCGCTACCGGATGTTCCGCTGCCTGGTTTTTCCAAGTCGCAGGTGCTGTTTTTTCGTCGTTGAGAAATGCAAAAACTGGGGGTGGATATGCGAAAGCAGGAAAGGGGGCTGAAGAATAAGAATTGCCGTACATTGAAGCACCTTTAGGCGTTCCAGTTGTCTGGTTGGGCGCCGCTCCTAACATCAAGTTAGATATAGGCCTATAATGTTGTAATGGGACTTTCTTCAAAGAATACACCCACCGTTCGTATTCTGGGCGCTTGCTGGCTTCGCCTGACTACTTCCTTTGGTAGAGCCCTCGGCCACATCCGGCGGCGTGTACCTTGCACTTGCGCGCGATCTGAAAGGGTCCTTGGGCGAGTTGGTCGCAGTGGCACTGGCTGTGTTCGGTCTATCATCTTGTGGTGTCGACGTTGATGTCCGAGGACTTGAGGGCTCGGTCTTGGCCTGACGTGGGACACTTTGTGCGCGTTGCCGAGCGCTACCGGGCGACAAATGTTCGCCATAACTCTCTTGCGGTGGTCGAGGATTTTCTCGATTGCTCTTGGCCCGCCCAATCGGTACCCCGTCGAATGGGTCAGTCTTCTCGCCGCTGTGGGACGAGTAAGGCGTGCTCTGGCGAGAGTCAACATGAGCCTCGCGATCGCGGAAAGGAGCGAGGGGATCTGGCACGCCTTGTCTGCGGGCATTGTCAGCGAAGATGTTGGTGTGCCGTGAAGCTGTTGAATAGTTGGAAGCGGCGACGGGAGGCTCGTCTCCAGGCACCGGTGAATGAGGCGTGTAACCGCCCCTGCGTCCGAATGAAGCTTCAGCCCTCTGCCTCTGAGAGGGTGTTCGCGGAACAGGTCGTTTTGGCGGTTCGGGGGGTTCAGGCTTTGGCTTTGCCTGGGACTGACTGTTCCGACCCTTCATGTTCTCAAATGCATGCCAAGCGCTTCGCTTCGCCTCCGGATCGTCTCTTGCCTGTGCTTTGGCTGTAGGAGCCGCACCCGACGCGAAGTTGCGGTATCTACTTGCACCCGAGGAAGAAGGCGGCGGGGGGGGCGGATTGCGAGCCGTAGCATTGCGACGAGGTGGAGGAGGGAAGCCTGCGCCAGCGTTCTGCCACGGATTGCCTTTCACTCCGGAAGCCGTGGGGTATCTTGACCTCGGTCTCGAGGCATCGTACTTTGCTCTCTGCTGAGGGTCACTGAGGACTTCATGGGCCGACTGGATGATCTGAAATTTTGAGTTGACTTCCGCCTCTCTGCCTGGGTTTCGGTCGGGATGGTATTTGAGCGCTGCTTCGGATTAGCGTACCAGACAATGGCATAGAGAGAAGATTATTCCTTCCGCACCAAGTTTTCGGAACTGCTTCTTGATCTCGTTAACATCAGCGTCCGCTGAGACACCCAAGTCCGCGTAGTAATCGCGGCTGACGTCGACCCCTCCCATGCTGAAGGCGGGTGGAGATGTTCAACTGGCTGGCAAGTTTTTGATTGCGAACAGTCTTTGCCAAGGCGCATACCCAGCTCTGGCCGTTTGGGAGATATCAGCTATGTGAGTCGTCTCGCGGATCGTCAAATGGAAGAGAACTGAGGCCGACGGCTAAGCCGCTATTGCTGGTCTGCCTCCCCAAGCCAGCCCAATTTTCCAAAACACTGATTGGTTCTTGGCGGGTGGGCTGTCGCGCGTGTCTCCCAGTAGAGCCAGTAGCTGCGTCAACAATGACTGAGCAGGTGGTATGACGTCTAAGGTCCGGATGAGTATGTGGCAGACAGCACAGCTGGAAGGCCGGGGAAGTAGCTGCACAGTTCTGGAATATGCCTCGAACCAAAGGCAGAATCGTCGGTGGAGGGTTCTTCGCGATCGATGCTTGAGGAGAGAACAAACGTGTCAAAGCGTGTAAGAGCTATGTAAGTTGGGTGTCAGCAGTCGTGTCACAAATCAGTTGGATTAAAGCGGCAACTGAATCCGCAGGTGAGAGATATCGTGGGAAGACACGAGGGGTGGTGGTGTCAGATGGGGTAAGCAGTCGGTAGCACGAGGCAGCCATTCCCCGAATGAATCGAAGACGACGAACAGGGTGGGTAGGCTGAGAGAGCAAGGTTTGTAGTTGTTTCCCGCAACTTTGGAATTTCCAAGGTAAGGTAGCTTGGTGTTACTCGCAGCGAGCGATAAGAATGTCGAGCAGACGACTGCTGCAGAACAAGATTATTTGTTGATGCTGGATGACGGGATCAGGCACCACCGCGGCGAGGGTAGTTGAGTAGCGACCCAACGCAGTAATGCGAGGTGGAGTTAAGTGGCAGCTGGGCTGGGACGAGAGAGAGAGAGTCGCGGCGGCTCGTCGAATAGAGAGATGTGGCACTGTATCAAGAGGTCGACAGCGGTTGGATCTTCGCCGTCTTTGCTCGGCCACCAAGAAGGGAATATGCGACAATGATTGGGTATGAAGGCACCGAGACATAAAAAGGCAACTCACCGAGATGACGTCAAAAAGCAGTAGCCGATCCAAAGCTGAAGTGTGTGGGAATTTGGGGGTCTGCTCAAACGCACAAGGTGGTAGACTGCTACGTCAGCCTGATTGTCGTCTCGAGAGACTGGGATTGCAGGTTGTGAGGATATGTGATGGGCATAGATTCAAGGGTTAGGAAGAGGGCCGCGCCAGCTGGATGTAGACGAACGAGAAGGAAAGAAAGACGCAAATATTAAATTGACCTTTTGTTGATGGTCTGTCCGTTCTCAGTCAAGTCTGTTCGGTTGCGCGGGCAGCGCTGAGGGTTGACTTATGGGGCAAGGGTCTAAATTTTTAGAAGGCCCAGGGACTCCCCGGCTTGAGCTGGCCCTGGGAGGTCATCTTCAGTGCTGACGTGCCCCTCCATGCTGCTGGGCTGCGGAAAGGGGTGTCTGCTCCGACCCCCCAGCGAGCACCTTCCGTTTCTGGTCAGCTCAGGGTCGAAGGACCTCAGGTCTTTCGTCTGTTTGCCTAGATAGGTACCTGAGGTGCCGTGTTTCGCCTCGTCGCATCTTACTTGACATGCGTTGGTGCTTGCTTCTGTCGCTCTCATGCACCCTCTTTCACAGTACATGGCTATAAGGAACTCTGCCTTACTTACCAAAGTGCCTTCAGCTTGCCAGAAATGTCCTCTACATTAGTTGACCTTGCCCAGCTGGACTAAGCCACTTCCTAGTGGGGAGATCTCGGGAGGCGTTTTGAGCAACGCCTCAAGCCAAACGATGCTCAAGGCATGCACCGTCTCCTGTTCAAGCCACCCGCCGGCTCTAGCAAGCGTTGGATCCTTTTTTCCCCCGTCAGGTGGTCTCGGGACCCTCAATGCCCTGGCACGGCGTTTCTCGACAACTATTGTTCACGTTCCAGCCATCTTCTTGGTTGAATGCTGCTCGATCTTGGGCAACCTGACCGAACCAGCATTGGATGGCTACCTTACCTCACCCACCTACCTCAACTGAACGTCTCCGAGAGTGTATCTAAAGTAGGGAACAGACGGTATGGACGAGATAGCAAGATTTTGGGTGAACACCAGGCTTAATGCTCAGCTGACACAGAATTCGAGGCAACCTGGTAGGTAATACAGAAAAGATGTGCCCATCTACCTGTTAAGTACCCCGGACCGACACAACAAACTCTGAAGTGACCAACAACGTGAATGCTCCTGCCGTTCAGCCACCGGTGACGAACTCCGGTTGCCCTATCAACTCCTTGTACACCATTTGATTAGCCCGAGTCCGATCACTCCAGCCAGAACGCAACCCGGTTACTGGCCTCGCATACATCTCAACCAACCCTTGCTCGTGCGAGTCGCGACCAGCTGCTGCGCCGTCAAAACCTACGTAAACCTCCCCACGCTTTCGTGCGCTAGCACGCGTGTCGCGCCTGACCCGGTTGTCGCCGAGCGGCACAACGCCACATGGATACCAGACCAGATGACTGCCCAACTGCGGTCGACATTAGACTCTGTTCGATGTCTCCTACGCCCCGGTTACTCGCTTCTGATGGACCTTACGATGCCTCAAGACACCCCGGACGGTCTTGGTGCTCACTAACATCGACAGACAATGAAAGTTGCAATTTTAGCATCGAAGACCTCACGGTACTGTTTATTCAGCCCCTATCGCCACGTCAAGATTGGGAAAACAAGCATTTAATCCCCTTGTTGCATCCCTTTTTTTTTCACAATCAAGTAGTCCGATGGGCGGTAAGCCAATATAGGGTAGGTAGCCCAAGAGAGTTCACGGCCAACTACGTGAGAGCTTCTTTCCCGCCTGCCATCCGCCCTCCGCTGTTCAAACCATAAACGCCGTCGCTGTGAATTATTTTCCCCAGCCAGGTAACTTCTTGCTTGTCCAAGCATTCCACCGTCCCCTCTCAAAGTAAACTGTATCAACCTCAGTGCTTTCGCATTCTAAAGATGGGTAGGTGCCGTGGTCTTCGTCCAGCCCTTGGCTCTCATGCCAGCCTCAATAGCCCTCCAAATCGACTCTGCCGCCTCTTTGTCTCTGAACCTCGCTGCCTCGCTCGCTCCCGTGCCATCGCGCCAACGGTCGACACCAAGCTGCATCACGCGGTGTCCCCATTCGCGAACGCTGTCCGGCGGCTGCTCGCCACGCCAGCCGACGTAGACGCCCTGAATGCGGCGGAATAAGTCATGAGGGGAACTCCACTTGTAGTTCTTGAATTGCCACGTCTGGCCTGTTGTGAACACGGCAACGACGCGGTTCCAGTACTCAGGCTTGAACTGCTCCGGCCCCTCCACAAGAATGAAACGCATGGGCCGCGAAGGGTCAATGTCTTTCATTACACGGGATACGTGCAACATGCTGGCGGCAGCGCTGCCGTCGGGGTGCACGTAGCGACCTTGTTCAAGGAAGGACCGGATATTAGATAAGCGTAGCAAGGATGAGGCGGACGGCGAGAGCAGGATAATGGGATCTGGTCGACGCGTCGGGGCCTTAGGGTTCAAGGCGAGGGATGGGTTGGTGCCAACATTCGAGGAGCTATGCGGCTTCTTCTGGATAAAAGGAACGGCGAGCTTGCGAACGTGGGAAAAGTCCTGAGAAGTATATATCAGTCGTCGTTCGTTAGATGAGCTAGCATGGCAGAACTCACTGTAGGCTTGACACCGCGCAACACCGAGTTACGATCGCCCATTTTGCGCTCGCCATTGTAGATGACCGCCAGTCGGGGATCCAACGTACCACGTCCAGCTCGACTCGCTGACGTTGCTGGAGCAGCCTTGGACGCGCTTGCGCCTGCACCATCCTTGCCTTCCTTGTCGCCGGCCACAGGCTTGATATGCTCACTTTCCTCGCTGGCCCCCTCCAACCAAGTAAAGAGGTCTAGACGCTCGACAAAAGCAAGGTTCTGAACGGTACCGAGACTGCCCAGTTCCTCGTTGAGGCGGGTTGCGCTGGCGTTATACTCGGGAATTGCGACATCTTTATTCAACCAAGCGAAGTAGATTGATCGTAGGTCAACGGGACGATCGCTGGAAATGAAACGCGTCGGCGTGGTCAACGATACAGCCGTAGGAGTCGGGTGCGAGAATAGGAGGTGTGTGGCTTTCGAGAGAGGGACTTCGGAAGACGAGGCATCGGCGGACGCTATTGGGACTGCAGGTCGTTTGGAAGCGATAGACTGGCGCAGCAGGAGCAGAGGATCCTGCTCAACTGCAGCCATTGTGAATTGTTGTCTGTATGTCAAGGCGGAGGGAAAGCTGTCTCGCCGGCGTAGAAAGCTTCTTAAAGTACAAATGAAACGATCAAAGAGTAACAACAAGTGACTTGGGTGCAATGGGAAACGGCGATGGGTACGATGGGAAGTTTAACAACCTCGAAATTTGGGGCCGGGAGTTTAGCCTGACCTTTCGTGTCCACCAGCCACACCTCGGATGACCTGCGCCACACAGCTAATCTGGACGCGTCAACTTCACTTACCCAATGGAGACGACGTTTGGCTCATTCTCACGCCTGCGGTTACCAAAGTATGACTGATGCTCTTGTATCACGCATATTCGTGCCTTTGAAGCACAACCTCTGCGAGTTTGATCCTAGGTTAACCGTAACGGTGCGCGCAATTTTCTTTCGAGATCACGTCAGCCCAATCACCGTGCCCTCTCCTTTTCCCTTTTCCCTTTTCTCATCATTCTGAGATGTAATCGATACTTCTGAGCCTTGACGCCGGTCCCTCTTAGTCTGCTCAACCTTGAGAGCGGACCCTGTCTTCCTCCTGCCGTGATAAACGCACATCCCCTTTCCTCTAGAAGAATGCTTAGGGTTCGCTGGGCACATTGGGCTATTCGGAAGATGTTCCGGAATGTCGAACTCGAATTTGAGGGGCCGCATCGACGTTCTCCTTGAGTGCATCCGCTTCTTTGACTCCCACAACTCTTTCGGTTTCCGTGAAGCATTGTCTTCGCACCTCGTGCGAGTCGGTTTAATGCTGGAGGACCTAACAAATAGTGATGAGTTCCAAGTATCATACCCTTCTCCAGGTGGCACCATTTCCATGAAAAAACCTCTTGGTTTTTCACCTGCTGCATCTTCGTGGGTAGGCGGCGTCCTTACTCGTGTAGCTTCCTTTGTTGCTTATCAGCAATCGTGGCATCCCAGGCGGGCCGTGAACAGAGGAACTCACTCCAGCTGGATAAGGGGTCGTCTCATAATCAGCATGACCTCAAATTGATGTCAGTCTCTTCGCCTTTCAGAACCAATACCATGGAAGATGACTTGCGGAATAGAAAGCTATCTGGGTCGGGAGTAACCGGTGGGGTTTTCCCGGCCAACACCTCCCGTACAGAGCTTGTTGCGCTGCTGAGGGTGCCGTTGGAATCCTTGCGGTACCAAGGTGCCTTTCCGAACCAACCTGTTACCGTGCTCGAAGTTGACTGATCCTCCTTGTTGTCGAAAAAAGTCAGAGTCTTGGGAGCTGGCGCACTGGAGACGTTTCTTAATGCCTCAGCCACCTGTTGGGGGGTCGGGGTCTTGCCCTTTGGTACCAGCATCTTTTTCTGTTCAATCATCAGCAGTAAATCAGCTTTGTCTATGTTTCCTCGTACTAACCAAACTGCTCCTGAACCTGGGAAACAGCTTGGTTCCCCTGCGACTTTTGATACTCGACTGAGTAGCAAATTCAGCAGGAGACGGTTTGCGCGGAGGTAGTTCTACTGGATATTGCCGTAGGGTCATTCGGGTATTTTCGACGCTTGGCCTCACAATGTCCATAGTTTGAGAGATACCAGGGATCTGGCCCTCGCTCTTTCGCCTCAAAGCTTCTGTCGGTGGCCGCTGTAGAGAAAGCACGAGAGCCTCCTCGGACAGAGGGCTGAGAGGGTCGCTGGGGCTGACGGCAGACCCCGGCGACTGTTCCGTCTCTACATGTTGTGGTTCCGGCTCGCTGGTAGCAAAGTTTCGAAAATTTCTTGATCCGTTGGTCCATCTCCAAAGTTTGCTGGAGCTGATCTTGCAGGAAGGCTTCGAGATGAACCGTCTCTCCGCCCAATATCCCTCTGGAAACCATACCTACTCGTATCCTTCTTTTGGCGGCCTTGGAGGGTCGATGTACAGTCTCGAGCGTGGCGTCAACGGAACGTCGTCAGGAGACCGTAAGGTCGGTGTTAACCTCGGTGTTGATCGTGAAGGCGACTTCATTGTAGACGGGGTTGAAGCCAACTTGCCAAAGTATCCATCTCCTAGGAGAGGCTTCGGAGTGCTTGAACCGTCCCAGCTATCCCCAGGCGTGTCCGAGGACTTCTCGGGGATTATCACTCGAAGAGCTGTTTTGAAAGAGAGCCTCTGGATATCACGTTTTGGCCCGGGAAAGGTTTGTGAGGAAGACCTGCCAGTTAGAAGTCAGTCCACGTCAAATCTTCCGATGTCCGACTATCTCACGACCGTCTCCTACCACTGAAAGGGTCGCCAAACGGCACGATTCCCAGCGGCGGCTCGCTCCCTGATCCCCGACGTACAGGCGCGACATCATTATTGTCAACCATGAGATCATCGACCATACTCTAGGCAATTCAATAATCGGCGGCCACAGGATGAAATACTAAGAGGGCCAGCAATGATCGGACAGAGAGAGGTGGAATAGGATTGGCAGCAAAAAGATACTATAACATTAGAACGTTTGGCCTCGGAAGGTTTCAAGGTAAGGTAAAACAAGAAATAAATCAAGGAAGCGGATGGTCTCTGCAGGTGTTCACGAGTGGTCAAATCCATTCCTGTCACCGAAAAAGGAGTGGCAATTCAAGTGCGACCGGTCTATACCTTGAGGGGGGCAGGTAGATAGATAGTCGCACCTGGCATTTCTTAACCTCCTCGCCCAGATGTTATAGACCAGATATCAAGGTAAAGCATCATGTCCTGACTAATCGTATTCTCAGAATCCATTTATTAGGTAGGATTGCGGGTATCAAATCAGACCTGCTAACGCCTTTGTATGCCCGGGGGCTGGCCCAGCTCCAACTCCTGTTTCCCATTTTTTGAGTTCGTTCAGTCCACAATCATTGTATCATCGCCGTCAAAGGGGGCGTTTTGCGGCTCAATAGCTACTCCCTTTCCTCTTCCCGCCAACAGCTCCCTTCGGATCTCGGGTGCGATAGAATGATGACCGTGCGTCAGAAGAAGGTCGAGGAGCGCCTCTCGCTGATCCTCGCTCAGGTCGTTTCTGTATCTTTGGGCAAATGCCAACAAACTTTGGTGGAAGACGACAGGAAGGGACTTGACCATGTCTCCAGAGAACGACTGGCCTTCCTTAATAGATGCAGGGTCCACACTTCTGAACCTCAAGAAGTGGAACACGACAGAGTCGATCACCTGGTACGGAAGAGCGTACTTCTTCTCCAACAGGGTCTTGATGAAGATGTTAGCAGCTCCACCGCCTTCGGTACCCTGGGAAGCTTCCTGGGCCGCACTATTATCAAGTCAGCATCATCTCAGCAACGTGGTAGAGAGTCGATCCACTTACATCTCGGTAATGCCCTTCAAGGCGGCTGCAGAATGGAGCACTGGCACCGAAACCCTGGCGAGCACGGCAGAAACAATGTGCGCTTCCCGAACAGTACATCCGCTCGAGAGCAGAGGGAACAAGAAGCCCAGGAAGAACGCTCGAGGCTTGTACAAACTCTTCTTGAGCGCGTTGAAGAGGTGCACATTCAACTTCTTGTTCTCGTAGATGTCCTCGCGAACCTTGTCGAGAACAACGATCTCCATGAACTTCTGGCACACACCCGGCTTGGAAGAAGAAAATATCCTTGTCGCCTGGTATACAGCATTCGGAGACCACTTTTGAGGCTCAGTGATCTCTATGATGTCCTCCCAGTGAGGCAGAGTCGGCAGGATCTTGAAGGGCTTCGGAAGCGGGCCGCTCTTGTATCGCGACAGAATATGGCCGACCCTAGCAGTTGTTAGCAACGAATTTCCACCACTGTTATTGTTGTGGAAACATACTTTGTATAGACTTCGACAACCTTAGGAGGAAGCTCGTAGTTATCATCGGTGTCGACCGGAACGCCGGCAGCTTTGCGAGCTTCCGCGGCCTCGTGCGCTGCAATCTTCTCCAAGATGAGCTCGGTCAGGTTGGTACCACCACCGGCCATGTCGTCGTCGGGACCCTTGTTACCCCAACCGTGCTGGTTCAACATAGCCGCAGGGTCGTCCTCAGCCTCGGGAAGGAATTTGCGGTAGGTCTCGAGGTCTTCAGGGTCGACCTCGATCTCCTCTACTATCTCGTCATCTTCGCCCCAAGCCTCGTCATCGTCGTAGGTCTGCTCTTCACCGTCCACGTCGGCGCCGTACCTCGACTCAATTCCGAAGAGATCGACTGTAGGCTTCGCCGCGGGTTCCGGTTTCTTCGACGGGCCATCTTCCTCAGCTAGCTCTCGACCTAGCCTGAGAATGGTCCGACTCCGAGTCGCATCGACAAAGTGGTCGCCATTGTCTTCGTCGTCGCTGTTCTTGCCCTTCTTCTTCTTTCCAACCTTGTTCTTCAAGGGGCCCGTGGCTAGGATATCATCCTGAAGAGGGTTGTGTCTGCGCGCTTGGCGGTCGGTCGGGGTGGTCGCTTTGCCCATATTCGATGTGTTTGGACTCCAGTGATCGTAGCGGAGAGCGAGCGACAGGCGGGATTGGCAGTGTACTCCGACTTTTTTTCCCCCTTCCTTTCTGTGAGTCTGAAATTTTTGATTTTCTTATCGATTGCCCCGCGCCAGGTTAGTGCCCAGAACCCTGGACCGGCTTTTAGCGGGTCTCGCTCACATTGTGGCCAATGAAACCCCCTGGCATTGACTTCATCGGCGGGCATGGTGAATGCCCCGCCACAACACCCCACTAGAAAGCTTCTGCAAGTGACTCTCTCGATCTACCCTGCGTTACCGACGAGAACGAGCCAACTTCCTTGGAACAACACATTGAAAAGTTGTCTGTCTCAAGGAATTCCTTCCTCCGTGAAACATAGTCTTCTTCGAAATTTTTCAAAAATGCCAACGGAACTGGAAGAGGTATGGGGACCTAATCATCCAAACGGGAGGACACGCATGGCTCATGACAACGGCAGCTGGTGGGCTTCATCGCTCACCCAAACCCTCAACTCAGAAAAGTGGCCATAGAAAACTTGGTTGGCTATTCTCAGGAGCAACCGTCCATTTTTAAGACAGAAAACTTGACGCCAGTCAAACACCTCAAGTTTCTAATCAGAGACCATCCTGTAAGTCAGAAGTCCTTTTTGAGTAGGAGTCAAGGCTCATAAGTCTATACAGAAAATTGCCGAACATGCTGTCACAATCCTCATCAATCTCACGGCTGAGAAGGACGTCCTCGAAAACGTTGCCACGGATGACAAGTTTCTCACTATTATTCTTGAAATGATGGTGGTAAGTCCCACATCTCTGCCCTTCAGCGGAGACCCCGACCCCTGTGAAGGTGCCGAACAGGGCTCTGACGACTTGCAAGAAACCCGACGAGCCGAATGCCAACCTCATGGCCATGCTCCTTGCCAACCTCGCAAAGTGGGACGGCCTCAAGACTATCGTGACCAAGAAGCAGACCCCGCCAGAGGAGCTCAAGTCCAATGACCTGGTGCTCAACCAACTGCTGGATCTCTTCGTCAAGGAGAAGGGTTACAACAAGGACGCTGACTATGACTACCTCGCCTACCTCTTCGCCGATCTCACCAAGCACGCCGAGGTGCGCCAACACTTCGTCACGCGGCAAGAGTATGACGAGGTCATCCCCATCACCAAGCTGAAGGTCTTTACCGAGCATCAGTCCGAGATCCGAAGGAAAGGAGTTGCAAGCACGATCAAGAACATTGCCTTTGAGATCCAGTTCCACCCTATTTTCATGGATGAGGACGAGGTCGACATCCTGCCCTACATCCTCCTACCCATCACCGGTAATGAAGAGTACGACGAAGACGATATGATGGGCATGCTCCCTGATTTGCAGCTCCTGCCCCCCGACAAAAAGCGCGACCCTGACCCGACCATCATTCAGACACACCTGGAGACCCTCCTGCTTTTCACGACTACGAGAGAGGGCCGTGACCTGCTCAGGAAGGTCAAGGTGTACCCCATTATCCGGGAGACTCACTTGCGGGTTGATGACGATGGCGTCAAGGATGCCTGCGATCGACTGGTGCAGGTTTTGATGAGAGATGAGGAGCCCGCCGACGGCGAGGCTAAGCCGAAGGAGTTGACCAATGGGTCGAGGATCGAAGAACTCGAAGACGATGACAACGAGATCGTCGAGGTATGAGGGATTGGTAAAAATGTTTTTCTTCACGTCACGAACTTTATGTAGAGGAAATACCCTGGTCTACCACAAGGCAATCAACATCCTTTGGCTATGATGCTAGATCGTGAAAGCGAACTATTTGCATTCCTCCTGCGACACTTGGTAAACCTCGACTGTGACGGTAACCTTGCTCTTGTCTAGCAAACACCCCGTCAGCCTTAACATCTCCTTCGGTTAAGGAGGAAAGGGGTGGAGAGGACTCACAAAACGCAACATGGTCCTTAATCTCCTTGGCCGCGTCCTTGGGGGTCGGATAGTACCAAGCCGCGTTCTCCAGCTTCTCATCTTCAAAAAGAGACATCCACGTCAGCCTCTACACAGCGGCACGGCGGGGGAAACTTACCACCGACCTTGAGCGTGTAATAGCTCGCGGTCCCCTTCCACGGGCAAAACGTCGTCAGCTCCGCCTTCTCTAGAACCTCGGCCCGCACCGATGACGGCGGGAAGTAGACGTTTCCCTCGACCTCCTCCCATTCCGTCGCCTCCGCCACTGTCGTGCCCTTGACGACGGCCCTGGCCTTCCCCGTCTTGGTCATGTTTTTTTGTTCTCTGGTCGTCTTGGGAAGGTAGTAAAGGGGATGATGTGTTGACCAAATCGCTCCGACTTTGTGAGATAAGGTAGGGTTGGAGAATGATTATCGAAGATGCAAATTGGACACACTCATGTTGAGAAAGATGCGGGGAACACAGACGGACGAAGCGGCCCCAAACTTCTTGAGAATGTTAACGTCATTGGTCTCGTATGATTTATAAGCTGTATCACAACCTCATAGTCATCTAATCTTGCGTCTCAAAACGCAAACCGTCCATCGCCTTCCAAGTTGGACTCCTTTCCTATTCCGGGCGCCAAACTTCACATAGTTATCAGACAGTGAGCTTGGAAATTTTGGCCGAAATGAGAGAGATGCCAATGTTGCTTCTTTCTGTCCGTCTAATGCTAAGACCGACCCTTTCCCCAAACGCCCGCTGGGTATATGCGTTTTGTTCAAAGAGACCAAGACTATGATATAAATACATGCACATCAGAGGTTGATGATGTCGACCTCCGAAAAGTCTGGAGGATTCGCGCCGTACACTACCCGAACCTTACTGTCCAGTGCCGTTCCCTCGTTGCTGATCCAGATATGCTCACTATACTCTTTTGTCCGCCTAACCTCGTCGTCGCTCACGCCCATGTCATCCCGAGGAATCCACACGGCAGGCGCCCGCGCACGAAGAGCATAATGCTTGAACGCATTCTTAACAAGTGCATCGCGCTCAGCGGGCGTCAGGTCTTCGATTTCGTCATGGAACCCGCCGTACAGCGCCTCACCGAGCGCCCGTTGAGCCTCAAGGTCCTTATCGCGCTGTTGACGGCGGTACTCGGCCGCTGTTTGGACCTGTGCTGGGCCCATCTTCCATGTCTTGCTGCGAATGTTCTTTCCTTCCCGCATCGCCCAATGGCCGACATTCTTCACATGGCGCATAGTGGACGCCTTTCGCTTCGGTGCCGCTGCATCACCCAGGCTTTGCAGCTCGATATCGCGAGTAGTCGAATCAGCCCCCTCACCGTTCCTCATGGGGGTTTTCTCGTCGTCGTCATCAGCATCATCGCTGGTGAGCCCCAGACGTCTGTTCTGCGCTCGCTGGAACGCCTCATCTCTGATTACCGCCTCGTCCTCAAAGGTAATAGGCAGATACCGGAACAACGGCGAGAACGACGTGTTGAGCGATATTTGATAAATGGCTGTCAGGGCAAGCGCCACCAGCATTACAATACCGTGAGGCACACAGACAGTATCTCCATTTTCGTCCTTCGTAATGAAGAATAGGCCCGCCACACATGCTTCCATCACATACAAGCCTGTGAAGGTTTGGTTGATTGCACGAGGATACAAGACGCCTCCTGTGTCGGTCTCGAAACGGGTGACGTAAAGCATGCTGTAGCGTTGCGCGAACCACAGAAGGCCAAATGTAAGGATAGCGAAGAGAGAAATCAACGGCGCGACCACGCTGTAGATCAAAGCGATGCAGGCGAAATTGGTGTAGACGGGGAAAAACTGGCCCCAGGCGATTGTTGAGAGTGTCGTATTCCTTTTCCATTTGGCACGAGCAGTAGAATCAAAGATTCGAGCCAGAAGGTACCAAGTGATCAAAGGCCAGATTTGAAGCAAAGTACCGGAACTGACGGACAATGCTTGCAGCAACATGTATGAGAAGAAGTAGTTGGAGGCTTTAGGCAGGTTCTTGGCGAGAATGTTGAGAACCTCCGCTGGGGTTTGAAGCCTCTCAAAATTGCTCAATAACACGTCAAACGAGGCGGCAAAGAAAGAAGCGATTGAGACGACGAGGAATACTTGGATGAAGAGGAAGACGAAGTAGAACCGCTGGACGAACTCGGCCTTCTGTGAGCCTGTTTTCACCCCTCGAAAGAGCGCAAGTTGTTCGAGGATGAGCGGAACAACCAAGAGGAGAACGGCAAGCAAGATGGGGGGCAAGACACCAGCAACGGCACTAACAACCCTCTCTATCGAGTCGTCTTTAAGCCAGTGCAGCCATGGAAATTGTTCAACGAGGCCATCGATGTTCGCAAGTGAGGCTGTGAAGGCAACAGGAACAGCCCAGAAGAACGCCATTGCGATGATGAAGATGGTGACAAATCCGGACCGTATCGACTCCTCCCACCATTTCATGGCCATGTTGTCCCAAATAACATCCTTGGGTGAGACCTCATTGATTCGGGGCGACATGTGCTTCGGGACGTGATGCACCAGACTTTGACAAGCCATGTGCGCCGAGACCTGGTGGTTGAATTGGATGAAGGCAGAGTTCATCAGGGGATACCGCTCGGGGTGCGCTTGGTCATTCTCGATCTCAACATTTAACCGAGCCAGCTCGGAGCGACACCAGTAGATGGTGTCGACCTTTGGGCCAAAGGTAAGCCAGGCAAGCCAGTCGGGGAAGCCCCAGCGCGGCAATCGATGTGTCGGCCGATCCTTCTCCTTGACCCACTTTCGCCACTCAGCCTCCTCATCCAGGATATTTTTGTATTCGCTACCAACGGAGTTCGATGCAGGATACTCGACCGGTTCATCGTCGTCGCCCATGAACGGAATATAGCACTTGATCTTCTGCCAAGTAGTCATTGGCCGCGCCTGGCCGAAAGGGAATTCTGAGGCATTGTATCCTTGAGGTACAGGAGACGCATATCCGCCAGCAGGGGCCTTCCAGAACTGCCAAAACTTGCGAGCTTCCTGGTCGTACATGGCGTCGAGGTTGCTAACCTTACGAACCGTATTACCGTTACCAAACGGCTCGTAGCTTCGCTTATAGTCCCGGTCCGTTGTTTCGTGCGAGGCAGCGGAAACGTTTCGGGAATGGGTTTTGTACGTCTCATGTGTCGGATACGACCTGAGCTGGTCCGCGGTGTCGTTTGCGCTCCTCGCTGTGTCGGGACGTTGGCCTTCATCCAGTATTTGAACCTTGCGCGGGCGGGGTCCCGTTTGTAGCATGGCAAAGCCATTCGTCGTCTCAACTGTGTCATCGACATCGTTCGTGAATTCTTTGAGGTTCTGCTGGGCCTTGCCGACGCCACCGAGAATTCCTTTGCTAACTTTGTTGATGCCGTCTCCGAGAAGGCCAAGTCCGAAACCCCTCGACTCAGGCCGATTGCCATGGTTGCCATCGTCCGACGAGTTTGAAGACGATGTGCTTGATCGTCTGGACTTTGCGTCCAGATTGTCGTTTACGACAGCACTAACGTCGTGGGGAACTTGCTCGTGTTCACCAGAACTAATACCTTGGCCACCTTCGGCTCTTTTTTTGGCTTCCGCATCTTCCCGCTGTCTTCTGAGAGCTTCCTCCTGTCTAGTCGGCCCCTTGGCCTTGGACTGTTTCCTTATCGCCTTTTCTTCCTTCTTTTTCAACTTGAGCTGTTTTCTCTTTGCAGCTCTAATGAGATCCGTTTCGGCGGTTTCCAGTCGTTCATGAATGCTCTCGCGAAGCTGGATCTTCTCAAGAAGTTTCGTTAGATCGCGGTTGAGCCAGATGTTGCGAATTTGGCCTGGAAAGACATCAAATAAGCCGAGTAATGCCTCTTCAGTAAGCCACTTGGAGGGAATGCTATTGACGAGAATAGTCGTGGCTGAAGCGCGAAGACGATGCTCTGCACTCGTCAAATAATCCTGTCGGACCTTGACGTACACGCGCAGCTCGAAAAAGAAGACGGTGCAAACCCAAATGATGACAAGCAGTGCCATTACCAAGTGAGCCGCGTACCGATCTGTGTGGTTTAATCCAACGTTGGCGAAGGCCAAGGTATCCAGGCCCGTGGGTATCCGGTCACCGTTGACATCCAAGTCGTCATCGTCGGCTCTAGTCCTGAGACGAACTGGTGAAGAATTTGTATCATTTTTGGGTTTGTCATCATCGTTGGCGTCTAATAGGCCATGGCCCTTGCCACCGCTATAGTTCAATGGGAGCAAGATGGGAATGACGACTGCCGCAATAGGTATGAAGATTGTCAGGAGAGTCCTGAGGTAACGAAGGAAGAAGTAGGCGTCCAAACCGCACTTCTTGATGATTTCGCGGTCACTGAACTTGATCAACGTGACGATGAGATTCCAAGGTGTGCTGGGTGGGCTCTCTGTTCTTTCGCGTTCGGGAACAAGATACGTCTTGGGTTTGCTGTGGATGGTTAGCTTTAGCATTGCAGAGAGAGGGGCCGAGCAACGTACAAGATACGGGCTACCTTGTTGCGCAAGAGCAAGAAAGCGAGAAACTGTATGGCGAAGACAACAAGACCGGTTGCTAGGGCAGCAAGGAAAGACACAATAGTTATGCCTTGAAAGTTCTGTCCGCTGGCTATACCACCCTTAACATCGCCACCATAAGGAGGACTGGTCGGTGATGTTGCGGGCGCTGTGGAGGAAGAGGATGATGATGTTGTTGTTGCATTGGAACTTAGGGTGGCGGAGATCGTAGCAGAGATGACGGTAGAAAGGCCGGACGCCAGCGACGAGGCCAGGGTCTCCGTCAACGACGCCGAGTCCGAAGGCGTAGGCGTGGGAGTCGTCGACATTTTCCAATGCTCGGAACCGTCAGGTATTGATGTTATGTACCATCCAGCTTCCTTGAGATTTGAGGTCGTTGTGTGAACGTAGTTTCGGTGTGGTAATTGACCAGTCGATCGACGAAGGTGGTGGATCGAAGTTGTTCCTGGGGAGGAAGGGGTAGATTCGGGAAGATTAACGCGGTACAGGAGGAGGGGGAGGAGAAGAGGTGATGTGGAAGTGTCGAAGTCGTTTTGGTCGCGAGACCCGTTACAAGACCATCGTGATTTGAGTTTAAGAGATGTCGAGCAAATGGAGGGCGATGAAGGCCGTTGTTAGGGGAAGTGGCGTGCAATATGGATCAGAACGTACGAGACGTTTGTGGCGTTAGACCTTTTTTCTCTTTTGGACGTCCTCACGATCTTAAATTACAACTCGAGCAGGTTGGGTTGCTTGGGAAGAAGCAGCGGTTAAAGTAAACAAGTAGCAGCTCGAAACATGGAGAACAGAGGTAAGGAAGGTACAGTATTGTAGGTACATTGTATAAAGAAGGAGGGCGCCAAGCAGTTGCAGCCATATGGTTTGGCCGAAGTAGATGCGATTCTTTGATTGGCCAGCGGGTGACCATGATGGACACTGCAACAGGGGCATATGCATTGGCTGGGGATACGTACCTCCGGTTTTCAGCTTGCTTCAGTTGATGCAAAGGTAATCGCCGCTCTTTCTTGCTTCTTCGCTCCCAGAGCCCTGCATATGGTGACATCAGAGGCTTCATTGGCTCCTCCCGCCAAACGAAACGTACCCCTGTCGTTCTGTGGGACATGATGGGCTCCCCGCCACCGTTCGCCATGACTCTCAGAATTTGTTGCTGTGGCTTCCAACCCAATCAATTCATTATCAAAGGCCGGTCAACCGCCCACCAATCCACATAATAAAATGCTTCTGGCCGGGGCCCTGGCTACCGATTGGATTCCTCCATCCGCTTTGGCCCTGCCCGGTCATCTTTGCAGGACCCCTTCACGGCCCTTCCGCCGTCTGTTGTGCCTGTCGGTCTGTCACCATCCTTTCGGAGTCCTCTGACGCAGAAATAGATCAGCGCGCGCTTCGTCCCAACTGTCCACGCAACCAAGCGAGTGAGGACACCAAACAGCTCGTCCCCCTTGACGTGAGACCTGATATGCCGTTGCGACTTGTTCAAGCATCTGTTGTGCACCTCGGATCGGATGAAACGAACAGCGCCTTTCATGTTACACGAACATTCATACGTTTGTGCCGCAGTTTATATGCGGATACCCAATAACCACATCCCTAGCACCGCCAGAGGCTCGTTGCTGTTCTCTTTGTATTGAAGATCCGGACCAACTAGGAGTCCCTTGTGCTCACAAGGCAAATACTGAATCGCCAACGAACCGCCCCCCACTCTGGAGCGCCGGGTCGTAGCTACGCTACCTACTACGCAGTATGTACGGATAGTACCTACCTTGCAGTGGATGTGTGGCGGAGTGGATGCGTGGCTGTGCCCCTTCTTTCTCTGAGTTGTACGTTGTATGCTCACATGAGACGACGAGAACACACTCCGCGTCCAGACCTTCCCTTTGTCGACGATCCGGATATGCCCTGTGTGTCTGTCAATATAGAGTATGCACCTCGGAATGCGAAATCCTCGCCGAGGTGGGCATCAATCGCGCTGTGCCTCTGGGAAAGAATTGACGACAGCGTCGCATACCAGCCTGCTAGAGAGGACGTGAGGGCTGCATCACCAACAACTTCACGGGACCTCTTGCCGAGATGACGACGGTGAGATGTGGGACTGTCGTCTTTATCTTCTAGCTGAAAATGGCAGAATGGCCTCAAGCTGGTTTTCTTGGCACAAAACTTATCACATAAGGTGCCCTGACGGGACAGCTGCATGCTGGAATCAACACCGGTTACGAGCCTTCATCGAGTGCCGCTGCTTAAAGATCCACGCACACCATCTAGTTCCCATGCTCAGGTTGCCGTGCCGTTTTCTAGAGGGTGAAAGGATGACGATGATGTATTCCATGCGCAACCATCGCATTCCCGCAGAGCGCGGGGGTTTCTCCAAACCTACTTAGTAGGCGCTCCAAAACGGGCAAGGTCTAACTACGTACTTTGGGTAGTCACTTATGCCATGATATTCACACGGACATTAATACCGCTGTCAACTATGAGGCTAGTGGAAGGCGGAATAGTAGGCGCCGCACTGTCAGGTGTTTCGGACCTTGCTTTTTTCCTACACGCCGGTTTTCGCACCCGAGTATCGATGGGCCTTTCCCAACGGCTCAGCCATTGCATTTGACGATACTACGTTAAACATCACAAGTCTGGGGCGCTAGCATTCACCAACATCTCTGACCGCCCGGAATTGGGGTTTGGCAGAATACTAAAGTTCGCATTACCCCCACTACACCTTCGGCGCATCGGCAGTTGGTTCGTCTGCGAATTACCCTGCGACTGTTGCTCCTCAATAGCCGTCTGTCGCTCCCGACTTTTCGCCAGCTCGTCTAAACAACCAGAGGGGAGTTAGGCAACACCTGAAGGGCCCCCCCTCACTGTCGCATGTTTCCCCGCTTCTCCAGCCGATAATGGATCCCGAGCTGCCCTCCGATCCCCCCTCCGATCCCCCGCTAACCCCAGCGTGAGGCTCCATGGTATCCGACTTCATATAAGGCCAGCGGAGAGGCGATAATGAACGATCCCGTCGAGTTAAGCTCTTCGGTTTGTTATGCTTCAGAGGCACACTACGGCATCATTCCAGAGACCATGTCGGACCCCAAAAACTTGAAGATAGCCGTCATCGGCGCCGGTACTGTTCACTTGCTCTGCTTATCCGTTCATCATTGACTAACACGAATTCTCGCTAGGAATGGGCGGTTTGGGATGCGCACTTGCGCTCGCAAAAAAGGGATTCAAGCACATTGACGTGTATGAGACAGCCTCCAACCTCGGTTTTGTCGGCGCAGGCATCCAGATGCCTCCCAATGTCGTGCGGACGCTCGACCGTCTCGGCTGCTGGCCGGAAATCGAGAAAGAAGCTACCGACGTAAAGGGGTCAAGCATCAGACGTAAATAGCACACCCTCGGGCGCCAAACCCGCATCGTATGGTGAACCAACCGTCCTGGACTGACACACCGACACAGAGGGCTCTACCAACGTCGAGCTCGCCCACGTCGACATGCCCAACATCCGCGAGCTCTACGGTTACCCGCACTGCAACGGCCACCGCTCGTCGCTCGCCGGCCGCATGTACGACGCCTGCAAGAAGGAGCCCGCCATCACTTTTCACTTCGCCACCTCGCTAGCGTCGGTGACCTCCTTTGCGCCCAAGCCCACCTTCACGGTGCAACCGCGGGGCGGCGAGGCCTACTCGGTCGAGTCCGACGTTCTCATCGCCTGCGACGGCATCAAGAGCACCGTTCGCTCTGCCCTGCTCGAAGCCGTCGGCGCCGAGGGCAAAGAGGAGGACACGGGCCAGGCCGCATACCGCATCATGCTCACGCGTGAGCAGATGGCCCACGACCCGGAGCTGCTCGCCCTCCTCGACTCGGACGAGGTCATCCGCTGGATCGGCGAGAAGCGCCACATCATCGCCTACCCGATCGCTTCCCACACGATATACAACCTCTCCACCACGCAACCCGACTCCAACTTCGCCGCCGCCACGAACGCAACCTACACGACCCGCGGCTCCAAGAAGGCCATGCTGGACGTCTTCCACGACTTCTGCCCCCTCGTCCACCGCATGCTCGACCTCGTCCCGGACGGCGAGGTCTGCGAGTGGCGCCTGCGCATGCACAAGCCCCTCCCGACCTGGGTCCACACCGACGGGCCCGTGGCCCTCCTCGGCGACGCCTGCCACCCGACCCTCCCACACCTCAGCCAGGGTGCCGCGATGGCCATCGAGGACGGCTCCGTCGTCGCCGAGGTCCTCGCCCGCGCCCCCGATACCCGCCCGCAGACCCTCCGCCGCTGCCTCAAGACGTACGAGCTCTCGCGCCGCGACTGGACTTCCCAACTCGTCAACATGGCCTTCCTGTCAGGTAAGCAGCTGCACCTCGGCGAGGGCAAGGCCAAGGAGGAGCGCGACCGCCTGTTTGCGGAGCACAAGTCCGCCGGTGCCGTGCCGGACAAGTGGGCGTCGCCCGACGTGCAGAGGATGATTTACTCCAACGACTGCGTCGCAAACATCCAGCGCGATTTCGACGAGTTATACAAGAGTCTAGCGTAGAGAAGAAGGCTCATCATCATATATCACGTAATATTCTGTTTTTCGAGTTTATTTGGCACGACCTCTACCAACCCATCTTCCTTCCATAGGTATCGCTTCCGCTCTCCAGTTGGGGAGGCACGGGAGGCTGCCTGTCCATGTCGTTCTTGACGCCAAGGTGGCGTCTTACTAGGACGAACACGGCCACCAGTTTAAGCCCATTGTGTAGAGCTCAACAGTCGTCGAGTGCGGGGTAAACTATTTTCCATTTATTCAAGCTGTGCGCGTTTCGTCTCCTCACACCTGGTGGCTTTTGCAAAAGATTTGTTGCTCAGGAAGAGGTTTCAAACACATCGAGGCATACACTCATACTCAAGAGGCTTGACCTAGGACATCGCAAGCTCGCATCTATCGACGCTGAAAGTTCATTACAAGAGAATTGTAAAGGGGAAAGATATAAAAGCGTGTGCAAGTAAGAATGCGGAAACCCCCGGAGCGACTGAAAGGGATGACGCGTTTCGTGCGACAGAAAAAAAGTGAAGCCCAGTGTGACCCTGTCATTCCCAACTCTCAAATCCAAACCCGCAAGCCCGAATGAGTTCCTCCCAAAGAAATAAAGCCCTTTCTTCGCCTGTGACGCCGTTTTGAGAATGAAATCGTGAAAAAAGAAAGGATCCCTGTGATGCAGTGGGATGCCAGCTAGCTGTCGGCTTTGTCCAGCGGATCCGCCGTCCTGTCTTTGGCAAAAAGGATGTGTCGAGCCATGTGTCTTTTCAGCATCGCTCATTCCCCCTAACCTCTATTCTCAACCAAGATGATCTCGCGCTATCTCGGATAGACTCGGATAGCGTTTCTCTGCTTTGCGACTATTGGGGGGTATCGAATATCACGGTCCTCGTCTAGAACAGGCAGTCGAGACAGCAGCAACAGGCGAGCGCACCGAGCAGACCGGCCATGATGCCGCCGCCGGCACCGCTTCCGCCACGGTTGTCCTGGTAGTAGCCGCCCTGGGGCGGGTATCCGGGCCCACCGGGGGGTCCATAGTGTGCCTGAGGAGGGTACTGGCCCGGGGGATATTGTCCGCCGGGGGGGTACTGGTCGGGAGGGTACTGGCCCGGAGGCGGGTAGGGGCCCTGGGGGTAGCCCATCTCGGGGCCGGGGGAGTAGTACGGTCCCTGCGGGCCGGGGGGCGGGGGGGAGCCGTAGCCGCCGGGGCCCTGAGGAGGAGGCGAGCCGTAGCCTTGGTAAGCTTGCTGAGGAGGCTGAGGAGGAGGTCCGCCGTACGCGGGAGGCTTGTCGTGGTCCGCCATCGTTGGGTTTTGTGGTACTGAAGGAAGAGAGAGGCCGGGTGAGATGGCTGCTGCTTCAGCTCGTGGGGAGGTGATCGATTTGGTCGCTTCGAAAGGTTAAAGCGACGTCGGGGTGGGGAGTTTAAATTCGCTGAGGGCGTTTGGCGCGCAAGTGATGACGAATCCCACTTGTGCGAACTGGAGGAACGAACGGAGTTATGTTCGAGTGGTTTGGGGTTGTAGGAGGAAGAATGGGATGCAGATGTAAGAATGAGCGAGGGAAAGGCAACGGCGGGAGGAGTTTGCGAGAAGAGCCACACCACCCGGTAGAACGTGGCGACGTTGGGGGGAGCGGAGGGATGAAGGATGATGGGTTGGGATTGGACGGGGGACAGGAGCCAAGCAAGGTCCGCGTGTGCGCGGCAGGTTGGATGGATGGATGCGTAGAGGTGGAGGCGGAGGTTTGTACCAGGAGGCAACCTGTTCGGACCAGGCCAAGAA
The DNA here is from genome assembly GCA_001937105.1 of Colletotrichum chlorophyti. Lineage (NCBI taxonomy): Eukaryota > Fungi > Ascomycota > Sordariomycetes > Glomerellales > Glomerellaceae > Colletotrichum > Colletotrichum chlorophyti. The sequence continues at coordinate 1,805,255 of MPGH01000088.1, forward strand.
GGTAAGGCGCCAGGTTATCGTACCTCAGGCACTGCCACTTGGGGGTGGAACGGCGTTTTACGGCGTTAAGTTTTGCGGTGCTCGTGACTCTAGCCTGAAGTAACTTGTGTAAACCAAGTCTCTGGGCGCGCCGCGCTTGCGAATGGCTGGGCCCGTGAGTCTTGGGGATCTTAGCGAGGTGCTTTTTTTTTTTTTTTTTTTTTTTTTTTTTTTTTTNTTCCTGCTCTGCGAAACTTGTTCATCGGAATCCGTTATTAGTGGAGAAGAAACAACGGTTATCTCTCTGATGAAAGACATCGCTTTGTCGCTTCGAATACGAGATGGCATTGTTCGCTAAGCGATGACAGAGGTCATTAAAGAGACCATGCAACCTCCAGTCCGTCTCCATGTCTCCGACCTAAGCAAGACCTCGTCCCATCCAGGGTTGCATGGACAGGCCTGGGAAACAAAACACAGTAAGTAGCAGCATCAACACAAGCAGCCCCAAACTGTCCCTGTCTCACATTTTCGTTCGTTCGTTCGCCTCGGCAGCCAGTCGAGGGTTGTTCCAATGACAGCCCCTCATCCATCCCAAATGGCGGTCCTCCGCATTGCCCGCCGTATTACTATTCCATCCGGCGCTGATGCTGATCCAAATGCTAAATCCTGTATGCGAAATGCGCCTTCCCCCCCGTCGCCATGCGTGATGCGAATTTCAACTCGTGCCCATCTCACGGACTCCCGCCCTGCAGGAGCTGCCTTTGTTTTAGCCCCTTGCTAACACTGGCCGCCAGATGATGGGCTGCTGCTGGCGGCAGCAATTTATCGTCCGGGTCCTAATCTCGGATTGGTGGGTCCCCGGCCCCGGCCCGGCGCCCGCGGCTGGCTCCGCACTGGCCACTTCTGTTTAATGAAAGCACATCGGTCCAGCAATTTCATAGCGTTCAGTCGCGTGCCGTGTACCCGACCAGGAAGAAACAGCCGTTCTTCCGGGCCATGCCGCTGGTTTGTCGCTCGCCTTACACCGGGTGGCTCCGGCATTTTACGGACTCAAATCGGTCCCCACTCGGCACAAACAGCGGCGGATGGCCAAATGACCTGGCAGCCTAGGTAGAGTGAGCTGGGGAATCACGTCAGTGAGTCATGGCGTTTTAACCCCTCACGGCGTCTTCGCGGGGATATCAGGCCCCTCCGTGACTTCGAAGCCACCATCGTTGCGCACCACGCCGAAGGAAAAGTCGCCGGCCGCGGGATCCTTGCGGAGCCATCGCGTGGACGATCAAACCCGATCGAAATCCACACCAGAAAGGCTTTCCCCGGTGTCGAGCGGGGTCCCATCGGCCTGGATGCCGGCTCCAATCGGGAGAATATGACGAAGCCGCGTCACTTGGAAGAGGAGACATGACGAGCTTTGCAAAGATGCTCAGCCAGCTGGCTCCAGCGGCCCCTACAAGCAAATTCCCGTCCGCCAGGGTAGGAGCAATCATTAACAGTCAAAGACCGACGCTGCCGTCGGCTCTCGCGTTGACGCTTTCTCATCAATGCCACTGACCGGTTCGCAGGGCTGGATCTCTCTTCTACCTTTTCCACGGCACTGTTGATTGACACTTAAGAATATCCAGGCGCGAATTACTCAAGCGAGGAGTGGCAAGATCGATAGGGAGGCTAGCTTGATAGGGCTAATCTTACGACCAAGAAGAAAAGTGAAGAAAAAAGGTGATAGATACATAACGCTGCATACCCCCAACTGACCGACAACGTCGCATGCCGAGTTGTTTTATTGAGGCAACGTATTCGTAGATGGGGGTCCAAAAGTAAGTGGAACACAAATGTGCTGGTTGCAAAATATTCCGAAACCGAGAATCGAACTCGGGGCTATGCCTAACCTCCCAGTGAGATGAGAGGGCATCATGTTGGCCACTACACCATATCGGATGTTGTTGGAAGATAATGAAATTTTGGGACCTAAGTAACTAAACTCCAGCATAACCACAACTTGAACTCGTCGCCTTTCACTTCAGAAGCATTCCACATGGATATCGCCCCAAAATATCGAAGAAGATGGTAATCTATAGCTTTCTAACGCTGATCTTCATTTATTCATATGGAACCTCCCTTCGACGTCGTCTCTCATTACCGCCATCAGCCCTTCTGCAGCCCAATTCCACACCACCATCACTCCACTAACCCCCCAACAAACCCCTGAACGGGATCCTTCCTAAAAAAAAAAAAAAAAGACGAAATCACGCAGGCTCCGCTAATTATCCTATCCAGCAAAAGGAAACAGAACATTGGTGAAAAAAGAAAAGGACATGGTCAAAGGTAGAAGCGAGGAGCATCTCGTTAGAAATCTTTACTCAGCCGGCGAAGATTCTAAGGCTGGTAACCCCCTGTGCCTAAGCATGTCGTTGACCTCGTCGATATGCTCGAAAAAGTGTCCCCGCATCGAGTCCCATAATGAAGCGGGAGGTACTGGCACGATCATCAGTCAGCGTCATTGGATCCGAATCTGTGGTCGGAAGGCAGGGGTATATCATGGCCACATACCTTCCAACACCCCGCTCCTCTCCATAGCATACCGCGTCACCGCGCAGTGCGTGCTGATCTGGAACATGAAAGCTTCGCCCAAACGTTAGTAAGTTTTGTGTTATAAATTCCAGGTTCTTCCCGTACCGAGATTCCCCTCTCCCAACCGCTCAGCCTTGAGCTCGCTCGTCGTTGCGCGCTCAAACGCTTCGTGCGTCTCTATCTCCCCCGTCAGCGTCGTCGCAATATTTATTCCATAATCAACCACCTCACCTCCATGCGGCGTATAACTCGACTGAAAGCTCAGGCCGCCCGGCTCTAAGTTGCGACTCGTGCCCTTATACTCCCCGTAAACGATGCCCACTACCTCGGTTGCCATGTTCCGGTGATAGTACTGTGTTGAGCCGTTCGGTCAGATGTCTGGTATGATAGCCAGGTTGATAAAAGAGGGAGAAAGAAAAAACGATCTTAAGAGTAGACACTCACAGGAGGTCGGAAGGTGTTCGTCGCGGAAGACCACTTGGGCGTGAAGAACATGACCTCCGTCAACGGCTCCCCGGGCGTCTTGCCCCGGGCCGTCAACACGGTATACAGGCTAGGGTCGGCTTGGTCCTTGTCGACGAAAGCGGCATTAACAAACTTTTCGACCGCATATTTAAAGGGGACGTAACTAAATTATCGTCGAAACGGAGTTAGGCCCATACTTTCCATTTCGTGGTTTAGGGAGAGGGAGGAGGGGCGGAGGTGGAGGTCGGCTTGCTTACTTGCCGTCCCACGCCACGACGTCAAAGGGCGTGTGGTTTTGCTTGCACGACCATAGCTTCCCGGCAAGTTTGTAGATGACTTGAAATATGTTGCGTCAGTCCGGTATCGTCGATTGAGGTACGCTTGGGATTTCGGGTTGGACACTTACTCTCCCACTCGGACTTGTCGATGTCGAACGAGGCGACAGGATACTCGAAGTCGCGCGGTAGAGCCATTCCGTTGCTTCCGAATGGTCCCAGTTCTGGTAGCTCGTAGCGACTGCCGAATAGCTCCTGAACGTCTGCACACATCAGCCCTCCGTTAATACCGGCAAAGTTCCCGGGTCCACTCACAACCCCTAGCCGGTCCGTCCGGCAAATCGATCTTGAAGCGAATACCGGCCTGGACAACTGCCAGCTCTCCAGGACGGACCATCAATCTGGCCGTCAGAAAGTTAGCAAGCAAGCAATCAGTTTCTTCCGACTTCAAGAACGAAAAAGGCGTAGAACTTACCTTCCAAATTCAGTCTGGATATCTAGCCTTCCAACTTGAGGGACGAACAGCATATGGCCGTCGTTGCTGCAGAAGGCGCGCTTCCTCATAGAGGCGTTGGCGGCATACACGTGTACAGCCACGCCGTCCCTAGCTGTCGCTTCCCCGTGCCCAGCTATCGTCTTGAGCCCCTGAACAAAATCGACGGCCGCCGCTTCCACGTCGGGAGTGGGAAAAGCCCTCCAGCAGAGGGCTCCTGGAACGAAGTCGATGTCTTCGTTTCCGGGCGTGAACCGAGACTCGATCTTGAATAGAAGTGAGTCAGGGGATGTCTGAAGGGGATCACTGTTGGCTCACATCCGGGTTTCGTGGCAATTTTGTCAAGGTTCCGTGAGCCACGGAGGGGTATATCCGGTAGAACCAAGCATGCTGAACTGCTGATCTGGGCGATACGAACGTTGAACCGTTGAGCTGCTCGGAGTACAGGTTGTACTGGACCTTCTGCGGGACATTACACGCACTAGGGAGGGTGCCGGGGCTGTCATATTCTTGTCAGATGGAAGTAGTTGGATGTCACAGTGGTGGCTCACATGGCTTCTGAGGTGAACCTGTTGCCAAACCCAACCTGATATGTGTACGGATCGGCTGGATTCGATTCCACGGTAAAGGCATGCTGCGCAGATGCGCCGTAAGTCGGTTGTGGGTCTGAGATCATTGGATACCTCTGGGAGCTAGGTATGATGGCACCCATGCCTGTTTGTGAGAGGGGATGCAAAGAGAACGAACGAAAAGAAAAACAAGAGAAACAATGCCGGAAGCTAACCGGACCAGAATGCTTGGGTTCGGTGTGATGACTTGTGATGGATTCCTGTCGGTCACAGCCTTCGGAGGCAGGCGGGCTACGACAACTGATAAATGCGATGTTCCACCTACGACATTTGTGGCGTCTGTTCACACTACCACCGCTGATGGACGGGTATCCTTGAGCCAAGAGCAGGCCCTTGCAACCGATGACTCTAGAGAAGATCAATCAACCAGTGACCGGCCACATAGATATTGATCGTTTTTGAAGAACACAGGTCAGAACCTTGCGGGTACATTTGCCCAAGTGAACGGGCCGGCCAGGGCGCATTCCGTTCATTGCCTTGCCTGCCGGCGGAGGGGCGGGCGGGAAGCCACAGGACAGACTTTCTGATTTCCCCCGCGAGCCTGTGTGAATGTCCCCTTTTCACCCCACTGACATGGCCGATTTGCGGCAACTCAAAACTGGACAAACCCCTCCGAGCATTGGCCAGATCTAAGGATGTCACCGCGAGGTCGAAACACTAGTGCATGGCCTTCGGGGAATGAGTCGATGTAAGCTTTGGCCAGCTCTCATGTTTGTGCCACCAACGGCCCAAGAAGGAAGAAGAAAGAATATCAGACCAAGGGGGACGGGGACCGATTGTGATGACGCACAGGCGGCTGTCGACGGATAGAAGACCGCAAACGGGTCCGGGCTGGTTATTCCCAGCCGGCCCAGGTCATGTCGGACGGGTGAGATGGATGCGTCGGCTGATATCCGAACCGGGATCCCGTGTTTGCCTTCATCATCTTTCATCAAAATATGCGAGAATCGTCGTACAAGGATGAAAGGCTAGCTGTCATGCCTGGTCTCCGTCGGTCTAGTCGGTCGAACCTGATCCAGTTCTCCCCGCCAGTTCCGCGATGTCTACGTTATGGCCCAATGGGAATGAGGTGAAAGGAGGCAGGGCACACGGAATCCCAGGGAAGATGGGCTATGGTTGCGGCTTGAACTGCAGTGCGAAGGTATCGACTAGTCGGGTGACACGTCCCTGCGTATGAAGAGGCAGAGGGATGACAATAACTGGGCTCCTGAGTGAATTCTGAAGAGGAATTAACCGAACTCCATCACCCATCGCCGGCAATCGTGAATCCCAGATTGCATCGAGACAGGACTCGGCAGAGGGTGGTCATCAGATCTTTTTCTTCAAGCTTCTCGCTCACACCCCGGTTATCTGGTCTGGCGTGGCAGAGAGCGGAGTGTCATCTGCTGGAGGTCTCGAGACTGAGACACGGCGTGGGTCGAGGGTCCTTTGGGATGAATGGGGCTGAGGTGCTCCATCCATGTCATTTGTCGGACGCGAAGACATCTCGGGGCAAGGACATACTGATAGTGATAAGGCCGGTTAGGCAACTTTAGACACGAACTTCTCAATGCTTGCCATGGCCACTCAGGGGTGGCAGGTAGTCTTGTGACAGTACCTTATAGTAGACGCAACTTTCTGATGGGCTTGTGGTGAAGAGCAGGTCCCTGCTGGTGGCCTAGCAATTGCTACTGCTAGGCCTAAATGGCTTAAACTCCAGGTCCATTTGTCGGTGCCCCCTTCCACTTCTCTCACATTGTTGATCGACAAAACACCATTGCTTCTCAGATTGTGCGGATATTGCAGCGATGCTCTGCACAGTTTGTTCGGACTAGAACTATGTGTTACGGCCGCAACCACGATATCTTTGCCGCCCTGCGCCAGATAGTATCAACGTCTTCGGCGAAGACGTTGGAAAAGGCAAACAGCAGGCATAGCTTTGATATTTGGTCTGAACTCTCCGAGCATGGGAGGTTAACGCCGGTGACAGAAAACACAAAACCGTACTGTGGGAATTTGCGATATGACATGGCCTGATTATCTCGACTCGAGTAAGGACAAATGCAAGGCCGCCCCCATCATGAGTAAGGGCGGGTTCGTCGGTAGCTCTTTTGAGCCTTTCTGAATCCATAGCTGGCATACTGAATACGGGGCGCTTGCCAGGGTGTGAGTAGCAAGTAAACTTTTGGACGGTGTTCTCTTTTCAACGACAGACCGCAACTCGGGGCAGCGAGCAGCTGAGCAAGGGCAGGCTCCCTGCATCCGAGGAGACAATAAGAGAGGAAGCTTGGTGCGCCGGGAGAGCGATTGCGTGCCCTCTCCACAAGGGTCATGTTACTGTTTTTTTTTTGTCTGTTCGGGGAAGGCAAATCTGGGAATCGTAGGCATTGGACAGCGATCGAGTCGGCAATGGAACTAAAGTCCTCAAAGTGAGAGGCAGGCTTACGTCAGTGCCCTAGTCAGGTGCTGTCGGGAATGTGACTAAACCACCTCAGTGTAAGAGACGAACCGGGTAGGATCACTTGCGGGTGAGGAGATGAACTGCCGGGCATGACGTTCCGAGAAGGAGCTTGGTGATACTGTAAAAGACAGGTTATGGCAAGCGCTAGGGGGTTCAGAGCGAAGCAAAATGGTAGCATCTACAAACTACTCAAAATGGACAGTTCTGTTTTGGGTAGAACCTCTGCCTTGAGCAATTGAGTGATGTAGGAGCTGCTTGCGAACTCGTGAACGGTTCTGTTCTCAAAGCTCAGCCGGCATCAGGATACAGTCCAGGCGGAGGGGGACCTAATTGTTGACTCGAGTCCAACTGGGCCTGCAACTATAACTGCACTTGCAACTGTGATTGTGACGGCAAATTTGCCGTATGATGCAGCAAGGTGACCGGGCACTGTATGACAGGCTAGAACATGCAGCGTTGTTCCGTGCAGTTCGGTACGGCATTGAGAGCATTGGGATCGCGGTTGCACTTTCGTAATTGGTCGTCGCAGAAGACCGGACGAATCAAGCTCTTGGTGGCGGACCGGAGGTTTCAACGAGTGGGCAGCGGAAGTACACCCAAAGGACTTCCAGTGGCTCCAGTTCACGATGTCGTGGTCATGTTCAGTTGCCGTCAGAGAAGCAGACGAGAGGTTCAAAACTCGAAGGTCGACCGGAAAATGAAAGAGCGTGGGCAGCAGCATCTCACAGTCGGAGGCCATCGCGGAATCGACGTCGGTGCACCGATGGATGACACTGACCTGATCCCCCCCCTCGTGCCCTGTGCCGGTGCTGCACCGTACCTTGCTTAAGGTGGCAGCCCGAGGTAGGTAGGTAGGGTGGTAGGTAAGGTAAGGTAAGGTCACCCGCGTCCTTCCCGCGGCGGGTGTGAAAGAAAGTGGTCAGTGCCCTGCACATCTCGGTGGGCAAGTTGCCGTGCCGTGTAGGCGGGATTGCCTGCCCCGAGCCTAAGTTTCCTCCTTCCCCACCTTGTCATAACTCTTTTTGAGTTTTAGAGGAGGGGCATCTCTGGGCAGACCAGACACACCACGAGGCAGTGAGGAATCGGGATAAAGGGGGAAAGGCAAAGGAGACTTCAGTCAGCCTCCGTCATCATGCCGACATGGGTGGCGACTGATTATATGATCCATCATGCTGTAGTGTGGGATGTGGACAACCAGATCTGAGTCTCAAGTCATCGCAGTCGGCCGTGGTTCCGGACAAAGCCGACCTCTCTGACGAGATCAACGAGCCGCGGTGAGTGAGATGAGAGTGCAGTGATGTGAAGGTACGGGATACCTTCGTGGAGTTAAGGCTGAGTGAGCCCCACGCAGGGCGGTGTGAGGGAGGTGCTGTGCTGGTGCAAGTGCGCCGGCGAGAAGAAACACCAAAGCACCCGCACCACTCGGTAATTATGCCAGCATCTCCCAAATTCATCCGACGAAACAAAACCCGACCAAGGTAGACCATCTCCGGTCTCCAATGTACACGACATCGAGCGCCACAAGAGGCCCTTGTCGAGCTGCGCATCTTTGACTGATGAGACTCCATTCCAGCGGTCCACCTTCCGAGGAAAACGCACGTTGGCAGTGGGGGTCCGTCGGCTATTCTGCGAGTGAGTTGAGAGGTCCACCAGACCCGACACGAGGACTGTGGAATGGACGGGGAGTGAACCCTTGACTTTGAGCGAGTATAGTCGGCGGGAAAGAGAGGGAAGGAGAGGAAACAGGCCAGAGGAATATTGAATCAGGACGCTTGGAGTTGATGGTCTGTCCCGTTGGCACCAAAAATGAAAAATAAAGAAAAAAAAATAAAAAGCGACGTCGGAAGAAGGACTCATCTCATCTCGACTCGACTCGACAAACCCCAATCGCAAGTACCTTTCGGTTGCACTTGCATACTTCATTCCCGCCCCTCTGGCAGGCAGTCAGTCAGTTGTCGTCACCTCAGTCATCTCTTGCACTTGCTTGCACTTGCACTTCCAGCGGCACTTGCCCTGGCCCTGTCTCCCTTCCTGCATCGTCCAACTTTTGCCTTGAACCCCCGCTCTTCGCCTTGTCGACTTCCAAGGGCAAGACCACTAACTCACAAACCATTCCTCATCCCTCTCCGCTCATCTCGTCTCTTCGCACACCCACAATATCTGACACAGAAACCCTCATCTTGTCTGAGTCAGCCCTCCAAACATTCGCCGACGACATGAAGAGCTTGACCCGCGAATAGCCCGGACGTCACGCAGAAGAACTTCCCCTGCCGTCTCAAAATTCTCGTCTTCGTCATTCCCATCTTCTCGGCCTAATTGTGGGGGATTACCCAGCTCGTGTCATATACGGGAGCGTTTGGCTTTGGCACTTGCACCGCTTGTAGCTCACGGCCTGATTCGGCCATTCGTTTAGTCGTGGGCAAGGGCCATCGTCACGGATAACTGTCCGCGACTTCAAACTTTGGAAAACCCCAGGAAGGCTTGGGAATCTTGAATCAGATCACTCGAGCATCCACGCCTTGCAGATACCTCGTCGAGATTCTCAAGAACATCGTCACCAAGTTCCGTATGCTGCGCCCTTAACCAGTATCTTCATCCAGCTTGCTGCGCAGTGCAGCGTGACAATCGCGACAGAGCCTGTTGTAGCCTCATCCACACCGGCCCTGTTTCCTACGTATCACCAGGCCACCTCAAGGCTCGTTTACCACCAGAGCCCGAGCCGTCATCGAACTCGACCAAGCGGTAACGCCATCGTTACAAGTCTTCGCCCAAGCCCCATCGCCTCTCCACCAATGCCTGGATTCGACTTTGTTGGGTTATTCAATCTGTGAAAAGCTTCTTCCGGAAGGCGTCCGTAACTTTGATCATCCGAAGCTTGTCTTAGGTCTCTCTTAGGGAACAGCTTTCGTCACCCCCGCAGCCTCCGGCAGGCAACTGGGTTTCGGGACCTTGCTTGGCTTCGTCCGGTCCACCATCTCCGGCACCTGTCCGGTTGCAAACCCTCTTCACGGATATTCCCTCGGTCGGTAATATCATCGCAGCCGCGAGCATTCCGCCTTCATAGGTAGGGGATCAATCCAAGCGGCATTGTTTCGCCAGCCAGCCTTCTGATAGGCACTGCGCCTCCGGATTGTGACGTGGTCTCGTTATTAAGCCGAACGGGGGCATCAGCCGAGACTTTTCGACGACTAGGGCCACCCGGTCACTCCCGGAAGTGCCACACATTATCTCTTCTTGCGCTACCCAGGGGACACCGAACTGCCAAAAGTCTGTTCGGTCTTCTTCCACTTCGCTGTTAACAATCTCTCGCTCTACTCCAGCCTCGGGAAAGGGGCGACATCAGCCATCATGGCGGAAACTCTTCAAATTCCGGACGCAGACGCGGCCTGGTTGGTTCCCCATCTGCCGTCAGACTCTGCTATTCAAGCAACCAAAACCCAGAATCGTCCGTTTGTCACTCTTACCTTTGCAACTTCTCTTGATTCTTCTCTTTCGCTTGCTCCCGGAGTGCGTACACGCCTATCGGGCCCAGAATCCAAGGCCATGACACATCATCTGCGTCGTCATCATAACGCTATTCTCGTCGGTGTTGGCACCGTTCTCGCTGACGACCCGGGTCTGAATTGCCGAATCGCTGGGGCCGATCTTGATGCTCAGCCCCGACCCATCGTGTTGGATCCTCATGGCCGCTGGCACTTTACCGAGCATAACAAGGTTTTCGAAGTCGCCCGGGCGGGCAAAGGGTTGGCTCCCTTCGTTCTAATCGGAGCCGCAGGTCTGGACCCAGAGAGACAGGCCATCCTAGAAGCCCACGGCGGAAAATTCATCACGCTCGATACCCGAGAGACCGAACCACGGTTCGACTGGCCTTCTATTCTCCATGCGCTGAATGTCGAGGGGATCAACAGCGTCATGGTCGAAGGCGGAGGCCAAGTCATCAACTCGCTTCTGAGCCCAAACTGCCAGCAGCTCGTCGATGCAGTCATCGTGACTGTTGCACCAACCTGGCTCGGACGCGGCGGCGTAGTCGTGTCCCCTGATCGGGTTCAGGCCCCGGACGGTACACCCATACCTGCCGCCCGATTGGCAAATGCAGCATGGCATCAATTCGGAGAGGATATCGTCCTTTGCGGGCAGTTAAGTCGCGAGGCCTAGGTTAGCAGTCCCTCAGCATCGTCCCTTGTATTCCACACGGAGACTGTCATCCGCTGACCTTAAAGCAGCCCGACAGACGGCCACTTAGCAACGTCCGATTGTGTATCCTTGGCCAGCGGTAGCACGGCACAGTTGTCACCTTGATGAAGCAGGTTGTCTGCACAGCCCCCATCTAGACGCCGGAAAATGGTTTTTCTTTTCATCAACAGCTGGAACTGCTCCATCACGTCAGGCTTTGTTCTACCAAAATGTCTCGGCTTCAACCGCAGTGACTTATCAAACGGAAAACCGGTCAATCGTACCTCGCATGCACGGGTATATAATCATCTTTCTTGTTCCTTCTGATCCCAGCAAAGTCCAGCAGTATTCAGATGCGTCCTTGCTTCCTGATCTCTAGCCATCTGAGAGGCGCGTAGAATATTGCCGTCAAGACAAACGCCAACTCGAATCCAATATCCCCGGTCGTCTTCGCGATTGGTCCTGTAAACCACACTTGATCCATTCCTGGTATCACAAGCCCGAAGCTCAGCGCGCTTGCTCCGATGGCTGCTAAACCGGAAGGCAGCATATGGGCCACATTCCACGCGGCGTGGTCGTATGAGTCGTAATCCATTCGTCGGAAAAGGACCAATTCTTCAATGATAACGGCATCGAAGCAGCCAGCCCAATAACCGATCAACCCTAGAAAGTTCGAGAGAGACTCGGCCCATGACTCGGCAGCGCGGATGGCCATGGGGATCATGATGCTCAAGGCGACGACTATGAAGGCGATTCGGGGAACCTTTGCGAAGACGGGGAGTATCATCTGCATGTTCAGAGCAGCCGAGTACATTGACACCGCAATGTTGCCAATGACGCTCAGCGCGAGAATCACAAGCACGAACTTACCGAAGCCTCCGACTGGCATGAGCATCGCAGCCATGACGCCCCCAATACCATAGGCGTCGTATCCAGACTTCCACTCCGGGACGTTGTGCAGTGCGCCTCCTATTGCCGCGCCCAAGATGAGCAGCGGGACCGATGGAGTCCAGATACCAAGGTAAATGTAAGAAAAGATCCTCATCCTAGACGTTATGAGCGACTCGGTTAACGATTATAGGCACCAATTTGACTAACTTGGTTGTTTTGGTTGGGTTATGATACGCCGTGAGATCGGATGCTATGCCACCAAAGGTGATGAAGTATCCGGCCAAAATACCTCCGTAGGTGAGGACTTGGGCCGCAGTTGCAGGCGGTAATTCGGTCTGTTTCCACAACTGCTTCCCACCGCACCCGACGGCGATGATTATGGCAATCAGGTTGGGGACCCATTGCCAGCGCTCCCACATGTGTAGCGCGCGATATCCGACGAAAGATGCGGCGAAACTGACGAGGCACGTGATGACGATGCCAACCTTCACGTCAATATGGCCTGGGTTGACTGCTGCCAGAGTTTGGCCGCCAACAATGGCCGAGGAGAGTGAAAATCCGATCACGGTTGCGGCGTTTAGGAGAAGAGGGATGGTGACGAGGTAGTATCTGTATCACCCGGACGATCAGCCAAACCCACGATTTCTTCAACGGTGGGATCTACTTACCCGAACGAGTATCTGGCCTGTACGAGCTGTCTGAGTCCCGTGTAGGAGCCGGCAATTCCCATGAAGGCCGGGGGGATCGTCGTCAGCGCCGAGAAGAAGATGATGACCAAAGCGGCATCTCTCAGACCTAACCCCATCTCTGCGGTTGCCAGGGCTCCCGTAGGAATCCTGCAAAAGCATGTCAGCACTTCGAGACCCTCCAGTCCCGCCAGAAGAATGGCACAGTTACGCTTACGGCAGTAAACAAAGCAGGCCGGTGAAGAAGACGGTGAAGAGATTGCTGTAGTTGGTGTTGATACGCCGTTCGAGCGGGACAGGCTGGACTCCGTTCTCCTCAACACCGGCGTCGAGGAGACGTCGATACCATGTCGGATTTCGACTGCCGTTGTCCTGATCTGCGTCGCCATCCTGAACGATCATGGACTCGAAAATGGCATCACTGCCCTTGGAAACTGGAGTCTGACTCTCCATGTCGAATGTCTCGGCCTGCTCCTTCTGTGTCGCTGAAGTCTGAGAAAGCATTACGGTAAAATCGCCGTTGCAGCGCTATCACAGAAACCGGCTGTTCGGCGGCTTTTATATCGATGGAAATCCCTCCTCCTTTACGCTCAAGCGGACAAGCGATGCGACGAGGGTGTTCTTGGATACCGGCTTGGGGCTCTTAACGGCCATGCACAGCAACACGTCACTCTCGGGTGCAAGAGAACGTTGACCAGCGAACAGTGGGAGAGGAAAGAGGGGCAAGGAAGGATAGGCTGGATGGACAAGATTTCTAGGCAAGACTCCTCTGGGCTTTCTGCTAGCCGTGGTGCCGTGGTGCTTGCTGCTCCTCAAAGATCTCTCGAAGCGCATCCAGAAATCCAAGGCAGGATGCGTCGTTGTTGAATGCCGGTTTCTTTCAACTCACCACCGTTCTTTTGGCGTTGATGTGTAATGCTTTTCTGTACCGGAAAAATTCGCAACCGAAAGAGGCAGCACAGTTAATGCACACTTTATGTGATGGTTTCTGGTACCGCAATGGATTCCCGGGGAAGTCGGGCCGGACTTTCGAGCAACTGGAGTCGATAACCCAAGCAATGGGGGATTTGGGGAATCGATACAGGCGAGCGCAGACGAGGCGAAAGCCCATGGAGGAACTGAGATTTAGAGGACAAATCCTCACTGATGGATCGGAAAGGAAGCAATCGACACCGTAAGGATGATGGGACGGGCATACGGTCGTGAGGCTGTCTGCTTCATTTGGTTCGGCCCAGACCCAGCACTATAGGAGGCAGGGAGGCAGGCGCCACTGTGTTGTCGTTCAATCCAGATTGGCGACAATATTTAACGTTGAGATCAATCAATCTTCCGAAACGGCTCGAGTCATCGTTGTGTACCCGAACGGTTCACAGGTCGTTCCTTGATATGGCGATCCCACCATTACTACCACCTCCTCGCAGCGTTGGTTGTACAAGAAGCACCGTTTCGCCTCGAAGGTTCAGTGGACGGAAGGTCTACCGGGGCAAGGGTTGAGCAGTCCAGGAGCATGGAGGGACCTGGCGCTGGACAAGTGCGAGGAGAGCAAGGATTGGAGTCAGCGGAGATGGGAGGACGAAGCTTCTTTGAGAGAGTATCCGTACAGTAATACCCTTGGCTCTCTCTGGGGCGAAAGAACGCACAACGCAAACTCTCGGACTTTCACCCCCTACGATACACCGATACCGATGACTATGCTCGATGGCTGCTCTATCCAGCTTAATTTCCATCGCCATTTATACATTGATGTTCATCTCTGTCATCCCATCTGTTCCGTGCTTTCGAAAATACCTACACAATACCAAACAATCCCAAGTGGGGGGGCGAGGTTTATTCGTCAAGGGCGAGAACGGACTCGAATCGAATGGGTGGTTGGCAGTTCGGTTCAGGTAGGATCAGAAGGAGCAGTCCCATTCAGTGAGGGGTACGAGGAAGTCTCTTTGCGAGCTCAGGCGCCCCAGGGGAGTTCAGCAGACATTCTGCTCAGAAGGCATTAGTGGTGCGAAACAGGTCGCATCGGCGTCGTTGGTTTTCATTATGTTGGTACAACGCCAGAATGCTCAAGGAAGCAGCACCTACTAACATACGTCCTTCCCTGACTTTTTTGCTTCACCTCCCAACTCACACAATTGTTGGTTAGCCTTTCGAAACCTCCCACCCTTCCAATCACCGAGCTGAATTGGGGGTGCATTGCAGTGCAGTAATGCAAGGTTCGCCGTTTTCTGGTGCCAAGACCCCTGGAATGGGAATTGCCAGGGGCCCGCCCGCCCCCTCCATCCACCTCACTTCCATCCACCCCGTTGTCGATCGACCAAAGTCCGCGAACGCCGACGATGATTACTCATTTGAGTGTTCATCGACCTATGTTTGTACTTTCTTTCTCTCGCATGTCTTGTTTTTAAACAAAACCGAGACGAAGAAAGAAGGCTGCAATGGTGTCCGTTTTCCAAATGAGAGGTGGCTGGCAAAGTAGCTTTACCACTTCTTCAATGCCTTTCTGTTTTCTTCTAGGACTGTTCCACTGCTTTCCTCCTCTAGCTGTTGCAGCTTCATCTCTCTCCCTTACCTCCTCCCTCCCCTGTCCTAGCTGTCTCATTCCACACGCGCGCGCGCGAGAGAGAGCTCGTGCGGTCCGCCGACCAACACACTACCAGCGTATGCGTCATGTCCTCGACAGGGCCCTAAGCTGTTCAAGAAGAAGAAGAGAGGTATCTTACTGCTGTAGCTACAGCACGTCAAACCCAAGGGAAGGGGAGACAGCTATTGCCTGGCCGGCAACTCCGTCTCTGTGAACTGAGTAAGGGAGTTAAGTTGCGCCAGGGCCAGCAACAGGTCTTTGGCTTGTTCCATTGAGTCTCGACAAGTGCCTTGCTGATGGCTCTTGGAGTCAAGGCGACCCGAGTTTGCAAAAGATTCGGGTATGACCAGGAGAGCCCGAGTTGGGGGCCATCTTGTTGGGTGTCATGATGGTGTCGTGCATCGTTCGATGCGATAGCCATCGCCTCCGGTTCTTCCGTCTGCACTTCATTCGTGCTTGGTCTTTCACCGACGTCAAGCGCATGCAAGCTGCATCTAAAACCCTGATTAAAGGAAAGCGACGAAAAGGAAACATGCCACTGCACTCGCGAATGATGCGCAGCGAGCGTCGCGCCTAAGGGTCCGGCATCCTTAGCCTGCAATGACGGGAGCCCGACGGATGGAAAGGGGGCTTGATCCTAGTCTATACCTCGTGGCGCACGCTTCAACGAATTTTCTAGACTTCGACTTCTGGCATGGTCCGTCCAGGCGCTGTAAACGTATCTGCTGTTGCGTTGTGTTGGGCTCTGGGATCCCACATCTTCCCATGCACGATAGCCCGTCTTTTCGCCCCCTTTCAACCCTCCCCCCTTGTCCGTGGGCGGCTCAGCTTCTACAGAGCTAGCATCGAGGCCTTCAGACTACCGTGACAGCTCACATGTCGAGAGCTCGAACGAGTCGTGTGTTTCATTCGTCAGAGCACTGCGCTGAAGAGCTGCTAGCACAGATGCTGGTGCTTGCTGCCACGTTTTCCTCGGACGTACACCTATCAGCTACACAACATGCATGACAGCACAACGGCTCACGCGCTTCATATTCCCCCCTCTCCTCTGCCCCTCAACCAAGCCGTCCGCTGCCGCGTTATCCTTACTCGGAGGCCGTACAGATGGAGGGTGACATGGTTAACGCATCGGCTTGACTCTGCACAAATACGGCGGGCTCAATTCCCCGGCACGTGTGTTGCTGTCCATAATTTCGTCTCGAGATAGAATAGGCAAATGAGGCGAAAGAGTCCACGGTCATCAGCACAATCGGTCAGACGTGTCCCAGTCAAGGCAAGGGATTTTTCCCTTTCCGTACTTGTCTGCATGGATTGGCAGAGCTCCAATCGGACCGGCTCGGACGGGGTTCCGGGCCCTCGGTTGAAGCGAATCCGATGTGCAGAATACCAGATATGACTGCAGATTGTCATTCTGAAGCTGACAAGATCGACAGAGAGTATTGGCAAGCGCCTCTGTCCGGTTGAATTCCCAGGCATCAAAGTCCATTATTCAAAAACCCGCACTCAGAAACTCCGCTGGCTATCTTGACGTGGACGAACCCTTCCAAGATGCTTTAGACTGCAACACGAATGATTTGGCGGCGTCCAGCAGGTGTCATGTAGACCTTCCTTGGCTGTGCCATGCCGACGTGGTTGAATCAGGCTTCGGCCTCCGAAGCCATGGACTTACTCGATGGATTTCACTGTAGTCCACCGACACCCAAAGCATCTAGGTTCAACCTACGAACCAGATACGCACGGTCTTGTCGACCCAAAGCCTAGAAGCTTAACTAGCGCCAAAACGGCCAGGACGCTTCGCTTTAAACATCCCTTTTCATGAAAGGGAAGGAGACTGGCTCAGCAACTGCTTCGCTCTGTCGTTGCGTGGTGTTATGGAACATTCAAAATGCTCTGGGTGGCTGTCGTTGTGACGTCAGTACGACACGTATCCGCAAGCCTCTGTGAAAACTAAGGAGGAGCAAGCCCAACTTACCAAGTACCGCCATTGGTAAAGACGACTTTGGGCTCGACAACTTGGCCGTCCGGCCCTACTTTTTTGCCAAACTTGAGCGTCGCGAGCATTGTAGCAACAGCTATCCAGACACTATTATCGGCCAGAAAGCGTCCAATGCAGATTCGGCGGCCAAAGCCAAATTGTCCAAGGGGCAAGGGCTCACCATGGCCTCCAGAGGACTGTGGCTGGTACCGGTCTGGGTTGAAGGACTTGGGGTCCTGGTATATTCTCTCGTCCTGAGTCATGGCACGAGAGTTGAAGAAAACGATTGACCTGAGTAAAGTATTGAGCCCTCTATTCTAGAAGCATGCAGCTTCTCGGGCCGTTAGGGGGGAGAGGAGGGGTTACGGAACCTACCCTTTAGGGATGAACATGCCGTTGTAGACGTCGTTTTCGAGAGACTTATGGGGTATTCCCAGCGGTGCCAACGGTGACCATCTGCGTGTTGTTCCCCCCCTTCAGCAAGAACGGTTCTTTACGAAGCCATGTCAAACGGGTAAAGCTTGCCTGTAAACCTCCTGAACGATATGGTCAATATACTGGAGGGACGGTCTGTCTGAAAAATCGGGCAGTCTGTCGTGCCCGACGACCCGGTCGATCAATGCCTGAGCCTTTTCCTGTACCTCCGGATGGAGGACCATGTTCAGGACGAACACAACAATGGTTGCCCAAGTCTGTTCGGGAGCTGAAGTCAGCGTCCGTCTTACTCATGAAAGTGTCATCGTCCGAAGGCGAGGTTACCGTGTCGGCCCCTGCAATAAAGATGGCGCCCGCGGCCCCCTTGATGTCGTCCAACGACCAGTCATTGTTCACACCATTCTTGGCATTCGATCTGTATGTTTCTAGCAGCGCGTGCGCGAAAGAGGGGTTGTCCTTGCCTCGAGCCTTAACTTGTCAGTGTTGCGGGCGTCTCGCAAGAAAAGCCGAGCCGACTCACTACCTCCTCTTGGGCAACGGCGAATGGTATATCATGCAGTTTCTGTATGGCCCATCCCCATTGACGCGCGAATTTCAGCGACCAGTCTCGAACTAGCCAATTGGGCAAGTGACGAGCTGTGAGGTGAAGTGGGTTATTTAGCGTACCAATTCGGGGGCTCATTGTGCGTGCGTCCAATACGTACCAGGGGGGAAGATGTCGACGATGCTGTTGGCGGGGGCACCACCGTTTCCGGTAGCATACATGGCATCTTCGGCAATCTTGACATACGGGTCGTCATCATCTTGGACGTCGACGCCGTAGCTCACCTTGAGAACGATGGCCACGGCAAACCTGGATTTGTGAGCAAGTGGGAAGCGGCTGCGGCCTCGAAGTTGCTGTGTGGCCTCACCTTTTCATGGACTTTTCCCAGTTCTCCGAATCTTTAATGATACTTTGGACGGACTTACGGGCCTCTGTGACCTGAAGGGTGTGCCACTGCCGGACGTTTGAGTTGCTGAAGGTGGTTTGAAGCAGCTTCCGGTGCATCAGCCAGCGGGGCCCGAATGGGAGGAAGGTCAGGGTCTTGCCCCAGCCCATGCTGCCGATGGTAAAAGACTCGTTCAACACGCCGCCAAAATGTTTGAGAAATCAAAGCCGGTCTGACTTACACCTCGAAGAGAGTGAATCTGGGCCTGTCGCAGTAGTTGGCTCCCCGACGATCGAGGAGATCCTTGGCTGCCTCGACGCTGTTGAGAACGACGATGGACTGCCCGAGGGGTTTTACATGGATCACATCTGATTCTGGAGATGGCTCAGTCACAGCAATCTTATTTGGGGGCGAAGCAAAGTATGTTGACTTACTGTATTTCTTGGCCCATTCTGCGTACGTTTCGGCCGTTCGCTCTTTGGGTACAACGCGAAGATGGCCGAGGAGAAACTCGCCAGGAGGGCCGGGAGGTAGAGGCGGGTGTCCCCATGGGGATCGCCGTCTGAGAAGGGCCAAGAGGAGGGCGATGGCCAGGCAGACGCCTGTGGTCGTCCATGCCGAGTTGGCTCTGCCAAGGTCCATGGTGCTTGCTGGGAAAATACAGATGGCGGTGAGTTGATCGGGTTTGCATAGGGGTGCAGAAGAAAGGGAAAGAGAGAAAGGATGAAAAAGAGAGCTGTAAGAGAGTCAACTCTCGCAAGGAGACACGACCGGAATGACCTGAATAAAAGCTTCACGCCAGCAGACAGAAGGCTGAACGTTGGTGAAGGGAAACAACCAGCCATTCACCTCCAGCCTGCGTCTATCTACCTTTTACCTGGCCTACTTTAGCCGCTTCACCTTGGACACGGCCTCTTCCCTACTTGGACCAGTGATGCATGACGGTGACGGTGCCGCAGATGCGGTCAGGCGAAGCAGGGCAGGATGTCGGTTGACTAGCCTGTTCCTATGATTCCTACCCGTCTAGACAGGATCCTCATTGTTGCCTAGTAAGGTAGCTTGTTTCTCCCCTCCTCCCCGCCCTTCCACCAGAACTAGATGCCTCACAATATCCAGTCATTCATCCCATCTTTGCATTCATAAAGCATCGTCAAACGATGGTTTATCGCTCTTACGTGCGCGCCCACACACCCACACCGTCTCGCAGTACTGGGACACACTAACACTGGACGACACCAACACGCGAATGGCAACGTGCATCCGCAAAACCCAAGAAGAAGACCCTGACACACGCAGAACTGTACCTAACGTAGCTTGGCGTGGCTGAAGGGCCAACAGGGGAATGTGAATCGTTTTTTTTTAGACTTTCCAAAAGGCGTGCCGCATGCAACTCAAAAGTCTAAACCGGAGTGATGTAGTTCGCTTCCACGTGTTGGACGAAAACGAAACAACAAAAAACGGTCGGTCGATTCGGCACTTCCCGGCGTCCGGACCGGAGCCCATCTGGATCGAGGAGTTTTGGATCTTTGTCGCTTTTGTCTGTGTCAGCGACTCGCAGAATCGATGCTACCCTACTCTGTTCCCAAGGTCTGAGTGAACATCAAAAGAATCTCGAACCCCTCCCCCCTTCTCTCCCATTTCTTTAGGTGGGGGAGGAGAGGGGCGGACGAAGAAGCGAATGAAATGGGCATGCGCCAGCAGGGTTCTTTAGGCTATAAGATTTCTTAAGCAACGGGAAGAAAAGACAACAACAATACACTGAAGCGGTACAGCAGCATAGGAGAGTGAGTCCAGAACCCCCCTCGCCGGCCTAGACTCTGATCATCCCGTCTGAGCGGGAAGACGGGTATTGGTGTAGAGATGGGAAGGGTAACGTAGAGGGAACCCTGACACATTTCGGAATTTCGTTGCAACGCAATATCCGATAGGGATAGGCCAACTTTTTTTTTTTTTTAAAGACACAGCTGCGAATGCCGGTCAAGACCAAACCTGATAGTGTGGGCAATCGTCTCTCGGCTCGGCACTTTTGGCCCCCCATCCCCTCTTGCACCAATACCTCTCGCTATTATACAAATGACTTACAAAACATGTGTCGTTTACGCCCAACCTCAGGTCAAGAGTGCGTGGCACGTCTTGAGTCCAAAGCAGTAAAAAAAAAAAGGGGGGGGAAGAAAAGCCAAAGTCCCCGCTTCTACGTTCCTTGCATTCACTGCATTTTTTTTTTTGGTACTGGAATCTTTTTTCCTCCTCTCTCTCTCTTATGGATACCGATTCTGCAGCAATGGTCAACAATCTAAAAATGCAGGGCACTCTCAAGGACGCACACGACACCCACTCTCCTTGCCCGGGACCCGACCAATCGGCGCCGATATACCGGACGCCTCTCACTACGAGCATGCCCCGCCAAGTACATCATCACCCCCCACCTTCGAATCTGGCGGGGTGATTCCCACCCCTCCTTCACCGTCATGCCTTTCCGACTGACGTTAGTGTCGTCGGCTGCGAAAAACTTCGAATCCTTCACCACCTGACCTGATCGGTTCACCGTTTTCATCTCGACAAAACCAGGCTTACACCATCATCCGAGCTACATTCCTTCGCTCGGCACCGGCAAGCAATCGCTTTTCCCAGTCATCCGGGCGACGAGGGACGACAGAATCTCATAAAAAAAATCCATCCCCAGCTTATCTTTCTAATTTGCCCTAGCCCAGTAACGCCGCATCATCCCATCCCCGAAAAGAAAGAACACCCCAAAAAAAAAAAAAAAAAAATGGCCACCTCAAAGACTCCCCAAATCACCGTCCTCGGTTCCCTGAACATCGACCTCACTTCATACGTACCCCACCACCCCCTGCCAGGCGAGACCCTCACCTCCAACTCCGTCGTCATCTCCCCCGGAGGCAAGGGCGCCAACCAAGCCGTCGCCTGCGCGAAGCTCTCCCGCTCCCGCGCCGCCCCCAATGACCCCTCTGCCGAGTCCGCGTCCGTCTCGATGATCGGCGCCGTCGGCTCCGACTCCTACGGCACGCTCCTCCTCACCCACCTTGCCGACTACGGCGTCCGCACCGACCGCATCACCGTCGGAGACGACCTCAAGACCGGCATGGCAATCATCGTCGTGGACGAACCGACCGGCCAGAACCGCATCATCCTCGCCCCCGAGGCGAACCACGCCGTCACCCCCTCCCTCTTCGGCTCTCTCCCCGAGACCCTCGACCCCAAGCCGGACCTCCTCGTTATGCAGCTCGAGGTCCCCCTCGAAACCGTCCTCGCCGCCCTCCGCTCCGCAAAGACTGCCGGGGTCCCCGTCCTCCTCAACCCCGCCCCCGCACAGCGCCTCCCCGACGAAGCCTACGACAACCTTGCCCACCTCGTCGTCAACGAGACCGAGGCCGCCATCCTCTCGGGCTGCGAAGAGTCCGAGCTCGACACGCCCGAAGGCCTCCGCCGCGTCGCTGACTGGTTCATCGCAAAGAAGGTCCGCAACGTCGTCGTCACCCTCGGCGGCCGCGGCGTCTACTACGCAACACACGACGGCGCTGCCGAGCTCATCCCCGCCGAGAAGGCCACCGTCGTCGACACCACAGCCGCTGGCGACACCTTCGTCGGCTCCTACTGCGTCGCCGCTGTCGCCGCACAGGCTGAGGGCAAGACCTTTGACATTTCCCAAGCCATTCGCAGGGCCAACCACGCCGCGGCAAAGACGGTAGAGCGCAAGGGCGCCCAGACCTCGATCCCGTGGAGGGACGAGCTGCTGTAATCCGATATGATATCAACAAGTAAAATAGTTCAAAACCAAATATACCCAAAACAGAAACAACGTAAAGTCTAACGAGGAAGACGCGATATCACCAGAAAGAGAGAGGGAGGGAGAGAGAAAGGGCGTGAAAGACGATTCATCGTTATTCTGTCACAGAAGTGTGCGTGCTGCGCCCTCTTAGCCTGTCGTGAAAACCCTCAAAAACCCTACCATTACCACCATCCTGTCACCCAACCCCACCGAATAGACTGCTTTCTTGCCTGTTCGCGGACTGGACCTTCAGGCATACTCTTCACCATTTCCTGACCAGCACCATCCGTCCGGAAAGCTAGAGAGCCCAAATTCCTCAAAACCCCCTGGTCCATCGAGCTTGGACTCTTCAGCTGTCCAGCTTGTTTTGATGTTCCGTTCGCCGGGCCAGCACATGTTGCCGAAGATGACACCCGCTCCCTCCGCTTCGCACGGGTCTTTTGCCAGTCCGCTGCCGACTTCCTCTGGGGGTTTGACCATCCTTTTTGAGCCGGTTCTGGTTGTTGAACCGTCACGTCCTTGCCTAGACTTGCCTCGCGTCGAGGCACGACCGGGGGCGTCCGCATGCTTGACAGTATGTCGCTTTCTAATTTCACCCTGGAACCTGATTTGATTGGCTTTTGTGGCATCGACCGCTGTGCTGTTATACGAAGCAGAGCATTCTGCGCAATCTCTGGTTCCCATGACGTTTCGATGATACTGTACAGGGGGTTCGGGGCCGTCGCCGGGCACGGAGACCATAGTGATCGGCGGTTGTGCTGTTCTATCACTGCAGTAGCTGTTGTAGTCAGGACGGTTCTGACATTGGCGAGACCGTCGACCGTATGCGGGTTCATCTGAAAGGGAAACGCCGTGTGGGAGTATGAAACGACAACACGAAGATATCCGATCTGAACACTTCCGAGCTGATGTTCTAGATAATCAATCAACTCGTCCGATCTCTGTCGGTTGTGACACGGTTTGGACGTAGCGATTGAACCGAATCGTATGTGGGCAATCACTAATAGCTTGTCGCCGAAGCCAAGGGTTCTGGAATGCTGTCAGACACTGCATAGCTTCGAGCATCTATAGTTGCCTTTATGTTCAGAAATGCACAGAGGGTTGGCAAGATCGGAGTAAAGGAAGACGGAGGTGCGATGGCAGAGGACGAACAGGAGAAGAGAAGGATAAAAGACTGACTTTGGCAGATGATCATCCCCGATAATCTCGAGGACACAGTTCTTCCCCTCTGGAATGATGTCGATGTCCGTGCAGAACATACTCCCGTGCACGTATGGATCTCAGACCTGCGTCAGTAAGGAGACTTCGTTATCAATACGGTGTGGCCTTACGAAACCGATGTTCAGGGCTGGAACAACAACCACTCTCGCCCTTCGGCTTGCATGTATGTCCTCGAACCTCGATTGCGACCCAGATGGACTTTGTGCTGCTGTCAATAGCGTTGACTTCGGGGGTTACGGTGATACTAGGAACGAGAACTGTTGGGGAACCAGGTGACAATTCTGATAACGGTAAATCGCTCTCTGACGCGAGGCTGGCGAACGGATGCTGTCCTGAAGCCTCGACGACACCACATGATTTCCTGTGTCTGTTGGATCCGGTGATGCTCTCGGTATCGTCAAGCTCTGGCTGATGTGAGCTTGGCACAGCTTTTGAGTATCCATAACTTACGTCTCCGTGGTGCACCATTACGACGAGAGCTTTTGCTAGTCGCCATAGTCTTTCCCCTCTTCTTCAAGACTATCAACGGTTCGTCAGGAGCGTCGGGCTCACTCTCTAAACCTTCGTCTGTGTCTTTGCTAGCCCTGTCGAGATCTGCTGATCCTCTTCGCAAACCATGACGACTCCCGAATCTCTTGAGCACCCGGAGTGGTTTTGGGCGCTCCGGCGTGCCGCCATCCGATCCATCCTGGTAGGTGAGAAGCTCCATGTCAAGCGGCTGGCTCTCGGGGGGTTCCAAGCCTCTGACGGCGTATTTAAGTTCAACGCGGATGGTGCGAGCAGGCCCTGCTCGCGGATACAGTGGTAGGTTGACGGCGTAGGCGTGTCCCTCCTTCGGGTGCGCACGCTCTCGAGGTCTGGCCAAGAGTCGGCGAACGAATGGCCGCGGCCAGTGACGACGGTGTCGCCGTTTCCAGACTTGGTACGACCAAGACCAAACCAACGACTGCGGGGTCTGGGTTCAAGGACGCCAGCTGCGTCTCTGAAATTGCGGCAGACGAAGCGCGTGAGCAGGGCTCCGGTGACGAGGGGAGGCACAACGGTTGCGAGGACAATGAGGAATACAAATACGGGTGGTGAGAGGCCCATAGTCGAGAAAGAATTCAGTAATAAGAAAGTATGCGTACCAGGGTGACGACGCAGGCACCTTGTTGAAAGGATGATTTTACTCAAGAACCTCTGGGATGAGGGTTGGGAGTATTAATAGGTAACGAAGGGAAGAACGCTACCACATAGAAACCGCGAGGGTACAGACAGTAATAACATGGATCGCCGAGAGGGCGGCGGGAACAACGATAGCGATAGGGGGCAATCATATTAATTCAGGTGGTATGGTATGCGAATGTCGTGAGGCTGAGGAAGTCGCTGTCAAGAAGAGAAAAAAGGTTGCCATGCCAATCACTCGGCCACAGGAACGTCCTGCAGGCTCGCCCGTTCGTCGGGAGTCGCCGGGCTGCTTCCCAGCGTCCGCAAAATATTCTCACGGACAGAGTCCACCTCGCTTTCCTCCATAGGAAGAAAGTTGATCTGTGTGTAATCGGTCAGTACACATTTTTTTCTTTCCCACTCGTCTCTTGAACCGAAACTTGGTATTTGGAAACTCACAAGGTCATCACTGCCACTACCAGTGGCCCCGTACAGGACCGCCTCGGAGAGGGAGGCCGCGATCCCCTTTTGCACTCTGTCCTCCCAGACGCCTTCCCAGTTCCACTCTCCGGGTTTCCGCGGCATAGCGCCGGCAACACCGCCAACGGGCTTCCTCGAAATGGCGAAACCACCGCCGTCTGCAGACTTGGCAGGGGGGTCTTCCTGTTCGTGATCCTTCTCCGCATGCTCGCCTTCAGCAACGGCTTCCCTTTCCTTTTCCTCCGTCGCAGTCCGCTGCTCCTGCTGCTGTGAGGGATCATCGGGGAAGGTCTTGCCCGCCTGCCGCTGACGCGTCCTCCACGCGTGCCACGCTCCGGGGTTGCCCGCCGCCTCGAGCGGCACCGAGTCCAAGACGCTCTCGTCGTCGAACGTGCTCCGGATGTACCGCAAGACCTCGTACGTTGAGACCTCCCGCCTCGAGGTATCGAGGTACCCGGGCCGGCCGCCGAGCGGCGTCGCCTTGGATCCCGGCGTCGTAGTCGTGCTGGACGGGCCATCTCTGCTCCTGACTGGTGTGGCGGGCGGCTGCTGATGATGGCCGCTGACATGCCTGCCCCCCACCACGCTCCGGCTGCCGCGCCCGAACCACGCCGGGAAGCCGTGTCGCAGGCTGAAGCCGCCGGGCGGTAGACGCTCTGCGTCGGTGGCGCTGACGGTGCCGTTGTCCTGGATGTCGGTGGTGTACATGTACGTTGTTAATGGTGTGATGAGCGGATGAAACATGTCTGTTGAGAAGGTGACGAGGGGCGGTAGGCGAGGATATGTATCGGGGAACGATATTTGGAATCTCAGTGTGGCCGTTGCGTACGGTCCTGCCTGCGTCTCAGTACATCTCTCCATGTGGCTCCACTGTCGGTGGCCCTTTGTCACAGAGCTCTCAAGGGTGAACGTACCGTGCCTCACAAACATCACACCGGACCACAGCATCGGATCTCCCGGTGTGAGACTTACAAACACTCCCTCCGGACAGGCCTGCTTCAGACCGGCGCTGTTACCAAGAGTTAGTCAGCGTCAAATGCTTCCGTGCCATCCCAAAGACGGGGTGATGATCTCACAATTCGGCGAGGAGGTGCTGCCGCCTCAACGACGGCATGCTACCCATCCTGAGACTCGTCATCTCTGCAATTGATGAGATACCACAAAACTTGTATTCATGAGATAGAGATATGCCACGAGGAGATGACACCTCCGAGACGGTTCGGTTGAGACTCGTTCATGCATGAGTCCAAGGCGGTGAGTAAAAGCGGTCAGTTGTTCTGCCGGTTCAATTTCTTATCGACAACAAGCAGAGGCTCAAAGTGCGAGACCTTATCTTATCGGTCACAAGCACAGACTACCCCGCCGTCCTCCCTCCCACAACCCCTTACGTAGCTACCCCGCCAAAGAAAATTGTGGTGCGATCTCGGTCCAGCGTCGGTGATGTCGGAGGTGGCGTGAGAACCCGACAGGAAATGGAAAGACATGTTGACGGTGATACCTTGGCCTTTGCGGAATTCTTTCTAGGGTTGGATGATTCAAAAATGTGTTCTCCTGGGGTGTACTATCCCACCGAGGCACTTTGGTCGTCGAATTTGGTCCTGTCAATGGCATTCCCGGTGCGCAGCAGAGCCACGTCTGGTCTTATCATCAGGTCAAATCTGAGAGTTTTGCAGTTCTCATGTAGTTACCAGATGCGCACGTCAATATATAGTCCTAGCATCGCTTTTTGCGTGTTTGCAAATTATGCACGTAGCTCTCGATGATGCGTCTTCAGGAAACGTAGGGTATGGGTGATGTACTGTTGAGCTTTATAGCTCAGTTCTTGCCCCCAAGTCTGGCCTCAATCTTGCTCTTCTCCTTCTGCCTCAGTTCCGCAAGCTCCTCCTTGGTAGCATCGTACCGCGCGCTGACTTGGTTGAAGGGGTTCTCCGGGCTCTTCTCAAATTCCTTCCTGATCTTGTCCTTCCTCTGTTGCAGACGCAGACCCTGACCCGAGCCGTCATCGTCCATCTCCTTGAGCCGGCGCTCCTCAAAGGCCGCATAGGCCGCCTTGAAGCGTCGCTCGGGGTGCTTGTCGATCTTTGCGTTGTCGGATGAGGCAGTCAGGGAGAGGGCGTCGAGGGCGTTGTCGATACCCGTGGCATTGAGGGCTCCGAGCGAGCCTCCGCTGCGATCGTCGTCAAGCTGGGACAAATCGAGCCCACGTGTCTTCTTGGTGGCTGTCTTTGCATTCTTGGGCGCAGATCGTCCGGGCGTGTTGGCCTCCTCCTCGCGCAGCAGCGCTTCTTTCTCCGCCTTCTTCCGGGCCGCTTCTGCCTTTTTGGCGGCTTCTGCCTCCCTAGTTTGATCAGAGCGTGGTCAGCCGCGGCCTTGGTCCATCATGATAGGTTTTTGAGGGTCAGATGGATGCTCGCGTGGTTTGCGGAGAGAAACGTGGACTGAAGGCGGTGCCACCATGGCTGTGAGGGAGGCGTGATCTGTGTGTGCCGCGTGCGCGTGCCTGTATACACATGTTTGCTTGCGGCGAGGAAAGTAGTCGCTGCAACGGTTGTACGTCTTCCATCGTTTCTTCCTGCTCTCCTCGTGTCTCTCTTTTCACTTACTTCTTGGCGTTTCCTTTGGCACCCTTTGCCCAGTCAGCGTCCTCAGCGGCCGCCCTCTTCGCGTCCTCGGCGGCGGCCTTGCTGGCGGCTGCCTCGGCCTTGCGGGCGTTGCCGGCTGCCTTCTTGCTATTCTCGCCTCCCTTCTTGCCAGCCATTATGAGGTATCGGGGGGGTTGTTTTCCAGGTAAGGCAGGTTTCTCGTGGTATGCGATGCGATGCGATGCGATGCGATGCGATGTGGTGTCGGCTGCGGATGCGGGATGCGCCGACGGGCTCTGTTATGTCTGGTTTGTTGCTGTATGCAGCTTGCTCGTCTGTATCGCGTGTTGCGGTTTGTGGCTGGGTATTCTCCCGCCGGTGTGGTGCGTCAAGCAATTCGTGCGTGGGTGTTGTAAGGGAAGGGATGTTTGTGGGACGCGAAGGGAATGTATGACGGAAGGGAGAAAACA
The DNA here is from genome assembly GCA_001937105.1 of Colletotrichum chlorophyti. Lineage (NCBI taxonomy): Eukaryota > Fungi > Ascomycota > Sordariomycetes > Glomerellales > Glomerellaceae > Colletotrichum > Colletotrichum chlorophyti. Next base: position 1,833,457 of record MPGH01000088.1, read on the forward strand.
GGTTGGGAAGCTGCGAGCCGTTGTTGTCTCCTCCACTAATCGGGCTGGCTGGCGGGGATAGACAAGGGCGTAGCGGAGCGTTGCGCGGAAGATTACCAAGCCCGTACTGTGCAAGCCCTCAAACGCTCGAGGTACTCGAGGTAGGACAACGATGCCTGTTGTGAAAGCAATGTGAGGTAGCATGATGTGACCACCTTACCTCCTCGATGATAATCTAAGGACGCCGGAGAGGGGGAGAGGAAGGCATAATGGTCATTTTGGGCAAAGATGCCTTTGTGAGCAAATCAGCAACAGACGGGCAGCAACTATTGTTTTGGTGTCTTAGTTTCAGCCAACCAAGGGCCCAACGACGTCGTCCGAAGGTACATGAAGGTGAGCAGGATTCAGAATTCCGGCACTGAGCGTAGGCAGATAGGTTGTATCTTCCCATGTGGCACAAAATCATTCACAACATCAACTTCTCATGCCCTTGTTGGAGCCAACAACGTTGGAAGGCCATACAGAACACCAAGGAGGCAGCCAAAGTCCAACGGAACTCGGTGGCTAGAGTTGTGACCGAGATACAGTGCCGGTCTTTGTGCGACACACGGTACAGGCGTTGTGGGGCCGTCAATGTCATGAGCCCGATCCGACTGGAGAACTGCGAACAACCGACGCTGTCACTGTTCTCTTCCTTTACGACCGTGTGTCACCCTCTCGGTGGTGAAACCAAAAGGTCTTGCGAAACGGCGTTTTCGTCCCATGCTCCCTTATTTTAGTCGCCGAACAGTATGGGTGAAACCAACTCCCTTAGTGCAGCATCTAAACGCCGACAGCTGGCGTGGCGTCCCCGTTGTGTCGTGTTCTCGTGTCTCCGCGTATGTGCAAGGTCACGTAGTTTAGGTTTCACTCCCGTTCTCCACAAACGGAACGGAACGACACGGCAAGCCAAGCATCATCGTGGCACTTTCTTGTCCTGCAACCCCTTCGATGTGTCCAAGCTTGCTCTCGTCGGTGGGCGTCAAGATCACGAAAACCTCGCGGATGTCGTTTCCGCTTCCATACATGAAGCTGTTCATAACCCTGCCACGTTGTACAGTCGGCGCATCGTGTGTGCGCTTATACTGACGCAAACCTCATCGCCTAAACCGCCTCCCGCGACGTCGTACAAACGTCCAATGCCAGTTGTACCGGGAACCCAGCGACGATGTACCAGGTTTGTGCTTCACCGAATGCTTCACAACAGCCACTCAGAGAGACCTTCGGTCAGCATGAATGTGCGGCACCCTGCCCTTTTCAGAATCGAGGCCTTCCACCGTAGGTCTATTGACCATGCGCGTCCTATGCAGCTACTGCAGCTACCCAAAGGTGGGAGGGAGGATCGCAGCTCCATTTTGCTGGCGTCCATCATGCATTGTCAGGTTTGACAACCACGCCGTTTAAGATTCCACGCAGAATTTTCAGTCCGGACCCAATCAACTCGTCTGTCAGTCCTTGACCATTGATCAAGTTCAGGCTCATCGGACCGCACCTAGTGGTGAATCCCATGGTGGTACAAGTGCGATGCCCCCTTATTATCGGCCCCGAGACACCATGGCCAGTGCCAAAAGACGATGAGAGACGCCTCTCCTTCTGTCGTACAAGGAGTCACGTCACATCAGGGATCTCCCGGATGGGCGCTGACGTGTCGAGCCAACCGGATGTTTGCGGCTGCCTCATCCTTGGTTCAATGAATCCCTGTGCTGACAGTTCTGTCCTACGAATTCAAATACCAACCTCCTCATCCGCGTCGGTAGCTATCAGTTTGAAAATCACAGACATCGCTAGCTTAATTGTGACGTTCCACTGCCGGAATTTCTAGCTGACACACCGAGGTATTAACTCAAGCGAACGCGCTGGCCGGTAGCTGGGTCCCTTGAGATGTCAGACTGATCGGAAACCCAGTGTTGGTGATACCACATCGCATCCCCTGGCTGTTAACCGGGCATTGCCTCGACAACAAGCCCTTGCTTCCACGTCAGCCCTGTTGTGACGTGTCTCTCCGAGTACTGTGTAATAGCTCTCTTGCTGGGTCACATGGAACCATGCCCAGTCACTTGGTCCAGAGGTAGTTGAGCTACAAGGCATCAGAAGAGGCTGTCCATGACACAAGTTCCAGAAAGAACAGGACCCGTAAATTCTAGAAAAACATGTATCCAATCAGCTATGCTCCCGCTAGCGGCCGGCCTGGGACTCTTTGTACGTTTAGCCTGCTCTAGGATCGATCATACTTGGTATTGTACCTCTAGTCCCGCTGTTGTTCGTGGCATAGCGCGTTCGAACTTTGACCATGGCTGAGGCATGAATCATCAAGATTACGTCCAGTCTTGAGGCCTACGGTCGTATGTAGCTTCGCCCCCCCCCCCCCCCCCGTGTCGGACAAGCGGTGTAAGTAGGTCAAAGCAGAGGCCGAGACCTATTGCGGGCCTCTGATTGCCATGTATGCAGATAGCTGCGAGGGCAGCTTGATGTGAGCCGTGGAACCGATTGTAATGAGATTCGGGCGCTCCGGATGTCAAGGGCTGAGAGGTCATTTGAGCAGTCTTGATACGTAGAAAGACTGGACATGGCCCGGTTCGCGGGTGACAAGAGATGTTAGCGAAGAAGATGAGGCGAGCGGAACCATGCTGCCGTTTAGGGTTTTTGCAAACAAGCCTGCACTGTGGCTGCTGGTGCCGCTAGGAACCATGTAACCTGGAAGAATCTCTACGAGAAACGGAGGAGATTACCAGCTTTGAGACTCTCAGGGGCCCCGGGGGCACGGGTCAAAAACTTCCAAGGCCTAGTTGACCAAAGACTCGGCCGCCGAACGAGAGAAGATGCTTGACGAAATGCCTGCTGCTGCCAGGATCCTGCCGGCCCCTGCTTACTATGACGCAGGCGATCCTTGCAGAGTCCCCATGATTGAACGGGAAGAGAGAATGTATTGTTCCAGGCGGTGAAGGATCTACAGGGCTGCAACGAGATGGTAAGCGACATGTCACATGTCGATTACGGGGAGGCTTAAACGCCAGGGGCACGCAGGCATGCCAATTATGGCCATCAAGCTTTCCAAAACATCCTAGTCTAGCGATATTGCGATTGAGAACTGCCCCTTTCCCTGAAAACAACCCATCTCAGCGGGCGTCCTTCCAAGTCGGTGAGAAGAGCTGACCGAAGGTAGGGCTACCCAATAGGAGGACGAGTCTCGCATCCGGCCTGGGTGCGAGATCAAGGAACAGAGGGTGTATTCTGACGACAGTAACCGCTGTTAGCTGTTGAACGAGAAGTGAAGAGGGGAAAACAGCATGGTTACCTACATTAAGGTTACCACAGTAAATGAACTCAACGTTCATTGACCTCCTCTCGTCAAAGACCCGCGGCCCCTGATGGCTACGGACTCGTGCTACTGATCGGCTACTTATTGTGTTGTTGCTTAATGGCGAAGACCGGCTGATTAGCAGTCACTCACTCAATTATCACGCAGTGAGACTGTTGTCATAACGTCCATCGTGGGCAAAGGCGAAAACCCGGTGAAGCAGCAAAAATGTTACGTGTTTCCCTGTACGGCGGAATGTAACCACCACAACTCCCCGGAGTGGGCTCGAACCACTAACCTCCAGATTAACAGTCTGACGCGCTAGCCAATTGTGCCACCGGGGATCCTCTTCATGAGATTATACAGAGCAGACGCTTGCCGTGGGAATGCCTTGTGTCTTCTGTGTATATAGAGAATCAAAATCCATTCTCAATACCCTAAGGTCGAGATGCTCCAGGGTTAGGGCCCAGGCGGAGACCTTGCCGTAACAGGCACGTAGGTGATGACGTGATTGGTCGAATCTCTGTCAAGGCATACGTCGTTAAGTTTTCTCATCCTCGCTGTAGTGCAGTAGGACTCGTTTGACTCTATTTTTCCATAACATCGAGTCGCCCAGGCGTAACGAGAAAGTGAGAGCAGCAGAAACGAAGGAAGTCAACTGTTTGAGATGAGAAAAGAAAAAACGTAACCAAATAATCGAACTTTGGTCATGTTGGAATGAGTCCGGAAACATCACACTCGCTCAAGTCCGTGTTCGTGTTGCTCACTAAACCAAGCAAGAAGAAAGTGCTCAACGGCCAGTGTTAGTGGGGTGAAGTCTTGATATCGGGGTTCTCCGTGTTACACACCCTGTCCTAGGCTCTCCGTTATATTTACTCGATGCGCAAGAAAGCCCAACGAAGTGCCCAAATAGGGACTTTGATCTGGATCGAAATTTCGAATTCGCATGACATATCGTTTGGATAAGCCGCCATGGCAGTGTCAGGCCTTTCACTGCGGCTGGCCAACGACGAGTACAACCAGCTCGCCATAGGACGCCGACAGGAGCGGTGTCGAGGGTCTTGACGAGTCCAGCCAGAGTCGGTGCATACCGGGCGGAGACGAGCATACAAATCTGCGTAATCGAAATGTAAGACGGTTGCCTTCCTCGAGGCAGTCGGTGACCGGGCAGGGCAATTGTTCGTTTGAAAGTGGCGCTACCATGAAAGAATCCATTCGTGTGCTCTGAACAAATCTTGGGAAGAGGAAGTGCCGGCGCAGGGCGTCAAAGTAGTAATCTCATAGACAGGCGGCCTAATTGCGAGTGGCTCCTCAGCTCAGCTATGGGTTGCTTTTGTCCACTTCCTCAGAAAGCGGCTCGGTGCTGATAGGCACATGTATGCGACATGGCGATGCAAGGCGGTGAATGACATTGCGGCCTTGGCAGAGTCTGTCAGAGGTAGCGTGACCGACTGCCAGCAAACAGTTGACAATGGCGATGGGGGCCATAAAACGGCATTGCGCGAATGGCATGGTTCGACGTTGACGTCGGGGGCCTTGTTGTCGACGCAGACAGGCAGCTGCCGAGAATAGACGGAGGGTGGAGGCAGGTGACTGGATGACATTTTTGCTACGTGGACAGCATGCATGAGAGCCCGACGGGAATCAAGGGATGAACTGCGCAGTCCTCGTATTAGCTTACAACAACCTCGTTGAGAAAATATGAATACTGTTGCTGGTGGGGGATTGAAATGTACGGTCACTTGCGGATGCGACTGACACTTACAGTGTCGGAGAAGTCATTGGATTCTCCGGGTGTAGACAAAGGCCAAGGATCATTGTCTTTCTCCCAGGCCGTGTGTGGATTGGAGAGTTGCAAGTCCCTGCAGGTAATGATTGCATTGCATTTACATGAAAGTAGACGCTGGGCGAAATTCGGTGGTTAATTGGGTATGCGGCAGACTGGAGAGCAGAAGGCGGTCTGGTTAGACGGGCTGATGCTGCAGCCACGAGACCGGCATTGATCAGATGATGATGACCATGGTGATGATCATGCTGCTGCTTGAATGTCAAGGTCCTTGGTCCGGGATTGTTGATCCCACCTCGAACTGCAGATCGTGGTTCTTCTCAGCTTTTACATTGATGGGATAGAATGAAGCCTCGTCAAACTTGGGATACCGTCCGTGGGTAATCGGGCAGATGCTGATCGTCAGGTTTACACCAGGGACTTTGGAGAGATTGGCATGCTTCTGGGCTTCATTCCCTCCGAGGCCAGGATGAAAGCTAAAGGGAAGAAGTGGCTAAAAACAAGAAACATAATAGTGGGTTAGGGGATGAGAGAGAGGGAAAGAGATGGAGCGGAGAGGGATGAGGAAAGGGGGAGGGGGAGGAAGGGAAGAGCGGGCGGGGGAAACGAAGTGAGAGGGAGGAAGACGATGGCTGAACTGCAGCCACCACGGATGGTGATCAAGATCTTATTGTTCTCCATATCTGATCTGACAATATCGAAACAAGGGCGGGATATTGCAGAAGAGCCAACGAGATGAACATGAGTGAATGGGGCTACGATTGTAACCGTAACTGCCGATGCGCATGAAGGCATTCGCAGTTGCCTCCCCCGCCGATATCATTCGTGACGGAGGTTAAACATGGACCGAATTACCTCAAGACATATAAAAGAGCTAGAACTGAACCATGTTGCAAGGTACCTACTTTGACACCTTCGTCCAAGGTACGGGCAATGGTGAGGTAGATACTCTAGTCCTTGGGAATCAAACGAGGGTTGTTCTATCGCAGTTTCCGCAGGCGCCGGCACGGCACGATGCCAAGATGGATATCTGATCTTTTCTCTCATCTCCTGTGAATTATTCCTTGTTCCCTTGAGACAAAAACGATATCGCGAGCCGCCTGGCTGTTGCATGTTCCATCGACTGCGTGTCTAAGGTCAGGCTGACGAGTACATGTTCGGTGAGGCAAGGCAAGGTAAGGCAATGAAGGAAGAGAAGGAAGAACATGACCGTGCCGGCCTGCCTGGCTACCTGCCTGCCAAAAGAAAAAAAAAAGTCGGAATTAGAAGCGGAAGGTACAGGCACACACCGAGCATGGAAGGCGGCGACAACAAGGCGAGGCAATGCAGGCATGATGACATTACGTGCGTATCCGCACCGCAACTTGACAGGTCCCTCCCCCAACCATTCGAGTCCGTTTCCTCACCGAATGCATCTACCCTGGAAACACCACGATCCAAGACCCTATCCGGCCTGGGATCGACGAGTGAATACTCAAATGGGCCTTCTCCAGCGATCCTGAGAAGAAACCAAATCGCTCGCCAGTGATGGGGGAAGAAACAACATGCGAGAGAGGAATAAGAAAGTTTCGCAGGGGAAAATATCGCGGCGGTCCGAAAAAGAAACGAGCTCGTCGCGTCAGCACTACTATCATTCCTCGCTCATCAATCTGGCATCCGTCACATCGGCCGCCTTTGTCGATTCACCCCCGTCAGCTCTACCGCACCAGCCAATTTCATCCGTCACCCAACCTGCAAGGCCACCAGCCCAACCGACAGACTTCTATCAATATCGCCAACTGCCCATCTACGTATACACCCGGATAACCACACTGGGTGTGCAGAGGCTTGACTGATACGCCTACAGCTACGGCTCAGATGCAGAATTGATCGATTTCGCGCGGCCCGTCACACTCATCCCTTTTTCTGACTTATCGTCGGGGGACTCCACCGCTAATCGACCCTGCTGAGACATACCCCCCCAGATCGACGATAATGAGAATTGACGGGTCAAGAAAAATGTTAGACGGTCAGTATGATAAGACTGAGACAAGCCCGATTCGACCGCCGCAAGTGAGATCAGAATCCGATTCAAACCAAGGCGGGTAATGCACGTGCTGGGTACAAACACACACCTCACTTGTTGGCTACCTCGCACCATCATGACCACCAGCACGGCCAACCACTGCCAATCTACTCCTGTTGACTCGCAGCAGCCGCCTGCCCACCTCGCGACAAGTTGTGTACCTGCTCAGGTACATGCGGCCACCGGTGTGCAGCAATAGACTGCAACCTTGATTTCCAATAAGCCCTGGGCTGCGGGCAACCTGCAACCCGCAATTTCCAGTCATTTGGGAACGGGACGGACGGGACACCACGCATGTGGGCATTATTGCGCAACCAGCTCAAGAGCTCCGCTTGAGCTCTTTACCCGACTCGCCTCTTTCCCATCAACCTTGTCCGGAACCCCAACGATTCTTTAGCCGCCTTGAGAGTTAATCATCTGGAAACGCAAAAACTTCGATTCGTCCGGTCCCTAGTCATCACTCCTCCGTCACATCGAAATTTGCCCTCCACCAAGGCCTGTTTGACCTCATATTGCTTCTGCGTACACGACCCCGGACGTTGGAAGCTACCCTGGCTCCCACCCCCACACTGGGCCTAGGATCATAGGTGTTCCTGTACCCGGCAACCCAGTGTCGAGGGACAGCATGGGATGATGCAAGCCCGGAGGGTGGGAGACAACTTCCAGAGCGCCGAGCGGCCAGTTGTTGATTCGTCATGGAGAGAATATGGCCCCCAGCCGCCTTCGAAAGCACCGCATCTTGTCAGTATCTAGCTACTTGGATCAGAATGCTAGGGTTCGCTTGCTCACTTTGATCTGTTCAAGGGTCAATCAATAATGCGAGATAACAACTGCTATACTTTGCCGTCAAGTCCCTCCGTAACGAACAGAACTCCCAGTTCCCGTTGATGAACCAGCAGCCAGCCGGCTTGTCAACCTTCGCTCGCATTCGGCACCGCGTCAACATCAACACTATCATCCATTTAACCCCTGAGTCGAACATAGAGGCTGGAGAGGGAACATTGCTGGTGGGGAGCCGTTCGATACCCACTCAACTCATTTGGGAAGTGGCAGAGAAGCTCGAGAAACCCCACCGAAGCATTCGAAGCATCGGCATCGAAACAGGAGCGATGGTCATCCAGGGGCCCTTCCCGGGAAGACCGAAGATGATTCTGAAACCGACGAGGAGGAGACAAGGTTTACGATCGGCCTCCCAAGCAGGGAGACACCCAAGCCTGACTTCTGCTAGCGAGCCCCGTTTCTGAGGTTGACAGGTCATGTGGTTGCACAATCCAAACCGACTGCCCCATCGGAACGTGTCCCGCCCTTCCATGGACCCTCTCTCGGGGCGAATGCAGCTAGCGCTCGGCCAAGGGAGAAATGGGAGCCCATCCCCAACCATTCGGCTGCTCCCCTTTTGATGGGTCGCCCAGCGCCGCGTGGCGAAGGGCTAGGAGACTTTCCACTATCCCCTGAGATCCGGCCTTCCGGGTCCAGAAGACATGGTCTCCGGAAGAGAGGGGCGTACTTTGTTGTATCTGTATCGTACTGTCGCTCGGACATGCATGTTTGCGGCAAGCGCCAGGGTACATTGCCCTACCAGCATTAGCATTATTGTCTACTAATCACTTACTACGTATGCGTCGCACTCTTACCGAAAGATGAAATGGTTCAAAGCAACAGCAGAAATCGCTGTCGTACGAAAACGGATCAACCAGATGTGGAATTTCTCGTGATCATCGATCATTCTCAATCAACGTGGGTTTTCAATGTTATGATTTGCTTGCGCCCACGATCCCGGACGAAGCGTTTTCACTGAGAGTTGTGAGTGTTTACAGGGCCAAGAAAAAAAAAAAAAAGAAACCGTACACATGCAGCCGCTCCAGCTCTTCGAAGCTCAGCCNAGGCCTAACGGTTCGTGACTCTGAGTTTGTGGCAAAGGGTTCGACAGCGTCCTTGGTCTCTGAGGCTCTGGAGATTGTCGCGATATGCCTGCACGGCACGCATCATACATGACTTTATCCCTGCTTCCGACCAGTCATCTGCCTTTCTCCAGGTTCAGAGCCTACATAGCGCACAAGGACTGTTTCCGGCGGTTCGATGAACCGTTCTTCCACAGCGAAGCACATGCGAGCGGGGGGCCACTCATCACGCTTCAGACACCAAGCACCAACCGCGCGTGTTCAACGGCGCTGATGCTCCTTGTACATACCTTAGTACCAATAACTTATAGGTCTCGTCAGACCGAACTTGCCTATTTCTATCCACTGTCGTTGTAAAACCATAAGATGGACGAGTCGATGTTCGATGCTGGACAAATGACAGCTTCAAGGTAGCGGGTATTTGGAGCCGGGAGAAATAGCTGCTGGGCCGATACCTCGCCGGTACTTGTGCTCTGTACGAGCTTTAAGAACCAGTTACCTGGCGTCTCGGCATCAGTTCCGGCACTCGACAGATCAGGCCCAACGAGACGGTTGAATGGGGTGCTTGACCTCTCGGGATGCCAGACCAGGTACCCCTGATCTAGCGCAGAAACGAAAAGCCAATTTCCCTGATTATGATTAACGCGCGCGAGGGGAATCACCGCCATTTCGTTTTGCGGGCCGATTTCGGTTGGTGCTCTACGAATAAGTTGCCCTTGGAGCTCAGCTTTCTTCTTTGACGATCGATGAAGGTCGCAAATTGCATGTTGAGAATGACAAACCGAAGTAAGGACTACGGAGCGCCAGGATGATACCGGGGTCATCATCAATGGCGAAGGCGCGGATGTCATCCGGTCAAGCCTGTGAAGGGGGGCAAACTGAAGCTCAGCTCCACATCGTTACACAACATTACCAAAACCGCACGACTCCATGTTGTCACCTCCGACAGACAATTGCACGCACCGACTTGACAACGCCCGAATGTCCGTGATATGCGGAGGCCAATGCCGGAAGTTTTCTTGGAACAGATGATTTCGGGACTTCGGGCTTAGCAACGTCAGACACGGTTCTGTCTGACGTTGCGGACAGGCAGGTTGTCATTGAAAAATGCGGCTCCTTGTGTGAGACGACCGAGTAGTGATATTTGACAGAGTGCAACCGAGTGGGAGATGTCAGCCACACCAAAGTGCCATGCTTCTTTTTTTGGTGGGAGGGAAAGAATCGTTCTGAGAACTGATGCTGCTTGAGGAGCGACTTCACCGATGCCACATGGTTGTGGATAGGGGGTACCTCAAGACTCCCAGCGGGGTAAGCATCGGCACTGGACTATGGCTCTTGGATGGGAACCCAATATATACCCGCGGACTCAAAAAGCAAGACAACAGGAGGTACAGATAGTGCAGGCCGAAACCCGCAAATTCGTCTGAGCGTTTCCTACGTAACATCAGGCACAAAGCGTCAATAATTTCTCTCGGGTGTGACCTACGAGGCATCGATGAGTAGAGGACGCGTTCGTTGGCCTTTGAAACACCATTTATTCAATGATCGGCAGCAGTATAATTAAGCGACCAGACTGGAGCCTGGCATATTAATTTTGCATGTTCCCCTAATTCTTGATGCAAAATGTAGCGACTTTTGATATTACCAGAATCATCGGTCAGAAACACCAGGTTCAGGTTCAGGCTCAGACAAGTGACGGTCTATGGTGCCAGGATCATGGTCTGGTTGAGAAAAGACTTTTCCAACTCATAACAAACCCCGGCTACTTTCATTTGTTGTTCTCGTGTTCATAATTTCACCGACAAGATGGATGCCTCTGGAGACGGGGCCAACATTGCGGGCCAGGTACCCAGTCGAAGCCGGCCCAGTCTGTTGGTTCACTCACGATGTCCACTTGTCGCCGTTAATCAACGCGACACCAGGGTTGTTCTGTGCGGCCCCATGCTGCGTGGAACTCGTCATGACTGCGTCTACCTTACGCTGGGAAACGTCAATTTGGCACTGACAATTACAAGACACGCGCACGTGAATTCGGATTGGCCTGGGGCGGCAGCAGAGTCTCAGTCCAGTGGGCCTTGGCCACGGTGCGAAAGGTCTTACTTTGAGAAGAAACCAGTAGGGCAGGGCAAAGAAGGTTCCGCGACAGATAACAAACAGGCAGCCTGTTTGCCAGCGCAACAGCCCCCATCCGGCGGAGTAGGATGCAGCATAGTCAAGTGACCAGGTGCTCGCAAGTAGGATGCGGACATGTCACAATATGACTCTGTGACGAAGGATGAACGGAAGTAAAAAGAGGGACGGTTAGGAATTTCGATGTCCGTTCTGGAATCGCCCGCTCGAATCGTTTCCCTTGGCTCCTAGTCCGCCATGACAGAATGACACCTAAGTCGAACCCTTCTGTAGGTACCTTTGCCGTACCGCTGACTCAACCACCGTACAAAGTTCGCTGTTGTCCCCAAGCCCAATCAAAAGCTGCTGCGGTCAGGATGGCGCCCGTCCAACGGGACGCCTTGGAGGGTCGCTGTTATCAGACGTCGTACACAGCATGCACCCACCAACGTCCACCTTTGGGCCTACGTCCATCCGCAGGCGGAAGCACTTCTCGGCCGATAGAGCTGTGTAGCGCTTGGGACGTCCATTTCCGCATTCGCAGCACATTGGGCCGCTGGAAGCACCACTACTGACATCGTACAAGACACTCTCCGGCGCTGTACACTCCTGCTCCACCTCGGTCTCTCTCGTATTCATTGCATGAGGAAGACACAATCAGATAGATCATCTGCCGTACTTGTCGCTCCCCCCGGATGCGCGCAAGGGTGCGTGACATTCAAGTCCTCCGGGAGGCTCCAGAGAATACGGCAAGGCGTTGTCCCCCCGGGTCGGGGGTGGGCAGCATGTAGCAACGGCAGTGGCTTTGTGTACTCGCACTTAGACGCCAAATGTGGTGTAACAGCTGTCGATATCCGCTGGGTAGGAAAACTCGGCAGCGCAACCCTGGTCCTTCTTTCACCGCTTCACTCAGTCGAAAGACGAGGCGGTTGTGTCAGCAATGCCTATCTTGTCACTCGAACGCTCGGCGCTCTGACGCACCGCTTTTGGAGCGTAATAAGCTCCGCGTGCCACGGGAAATGTGTCGGCGCCCCGCGACCTTGTCCAACGCAAGGCAAGGACAGGTCCAGCGGAGAAGAATCAGGATCGTCCGTCATGGTTCTCCTCTCGCCCAATAAGGGATGAACAAATGATCGTAATAAATGTCTTGTACCGGCTCTTCACCGCAAAACACCAGGTAGCGTAGGAAACGGATTTCCTGCCATCTGAGTGACAGCCTGGTTTTTTTTTTGCAAAGCCCCGTCGACAGCACCCCAACATTTGACCAGTCCGCGGCCGGTGGTTTGTCGCTCTGATCCAACAATCCGACGTCGAGTCGAGCCCCCCTGTTGCAGCAAAAGCATGCGACCCAAGTGCCGGGGGGGGGTTTAACAAATCTTGGGCCGTACTACGTGCGTACGTTCGTTAGGTAGCGTACCGTCATGTGCCTCACATGCTGCGGAGAGTTTGAATTATTGTTTCTACAAAGTAGGAGCAGGGAGTGCGACTACTCCGTACCGAGCCCGGCTTGCTGTCTGCCCCTGTAGGATATCCATTTATTCTACGCCTTGCGAGCCCAGCATCCGGAGCCGCCTTATTTGCATGAGAGCCCAAGGAAGTCAAGGATGGAGACGAGACCAGGGCGTCATTGCCCTGTCGGTTCGACTGAGGTTCAGAAACGACGCTGATGCGCCAAACAAAGAGAGGAGGGAAGGAAAAAAAAATGATCGAGGAAGCCGCGGCGTAGCGGCGCTTTAGGAGTCGAATTTATGCTATGCGCCTTGCTGCGTCTGTCTGCGGTTGCATTGCTGTACTTGATGGGCGAGTAGCTGCTACGAAACGGTCATCGACATACATCGCATTGTTCTTTTTTCTTCCGTTCGTTGTCTTCCTGTCGTTTTCTTTTTTTCTCCCGTCTGCAAATACCCACACCCCAATTCCGGCCCGGCCATCCCTCCTAACAGGTCTGCCACTCCCTTTCCCAGCAGCCCAGCCCAGCTCAGTCCAGTCCCGTCAGGGCTCTAGCCTCGTTGCCTCTTGTGAAACCTTTTTTTTCCCCTTCGTCTGTTGATCCCTGCTTTCCGGTCTGGCGCCATCCTTCCCCGAGTCCACTAACCCTTGCCTACTTTTCCAACTCCGTCCGTGTCGGTCTGTTCAGTACGTACCTCATCCACACATATGCTTGTGCACACCTTTCCTTCTCGCTCGCACTCTCTCACACTCAGTCTACACAGTACCGGTGGTTGGCAGATTGTACATACACCCGCGTACCAGAAGGCGCACCTCGGTTCTCTCTCAAATTATTGGACTATTCTCTACACGCAGCTCGTGGGTACTTACATGAACAGCTGGTCCTCGTACCGATTCTCATCCTGGACATGTACCCATCGCTCAGGTACTAGCCCCCAGCCATGTACGTATCGCGTCCATGGCTGTAGGGCGGAAGCTCACGGTTTTGGGACCGCCATTTCAATGTGGACAAGGGCCCCCTCGACTTACGCATGTATGGAGAAGAAGCAAAAAGGAAAAGGAAAAAAAAAAGAAAAAGAGGTCCATCGACCGTCGTCCGGGGGGGTACCCCTGGATCAGGTACAGGGCTTCTCAGGCCCCACGGCCGTCATGCCGGGCAGCTGGATCCTTTCCCACGCCGTGGGACATTCGCCGCCGCATCTCCCTGAATCCCTCAACCCCGGTCCTGGTGGGCAAGTGGGAGGAGGATCGTCTCTCGTTGCTTTTTCGTGCTGGACATGCCATGGTCACCGCCGTTCCAATCTTAGATCCAATTTGCTTCCACAACCCAGGCGATGGTTTGGTCCTGGTGGACTGTCCAACCCAAGCTGGGTCTGGTCTGTGTCTGGGGTGGCCCTGGGCTTTGACGTCTCTTGGTCCTCTCATCATCACGTCCGCGCTCCCTTCATATTAAGTTGCTTGCTTCCCCAGAGCTGTCTTGTTGCATTCCCGTCTGATGCTTTCTTCCATATGGTAACCCCTCCAGCCACGGCCCCCCGGATAGCTCTGGTCTTGCTTGTTTTACCCTTTCTTTTTCAACCTTGCTTTTCTCAGTTACATCATCAGTCTCTCACCACCAGACCTCTTCCTCCCTTTGACGAGACTAGCAAAAACAGATCCTTGCCCACACCAACTCTGTACCGCCTACACGAACCCGGCTTGATCTCCCTCGATTCTCCAGACCAAACAGAAACGTTCCTGGCCCAATCTCCTCACACATATATATTACAGGGCACCCCGCGCTCGGCCACTCTCAACGTGGATTTTTCAACGTCGCGCCTACTGTACCACTGCACTGCGTGTAAGAAAGCGGACCACAGCGCATGTTCGGAGGATCACCAAAGATGAAGAGGACGGGTTACATGACGGGAGGCCCTCGGGGCAGCTCCTCGCCCAGCAAGGCGAAAGCCGGCACTCCGCCGTTTCCCCTGAGGCAAATGATTGTCCTTGGTACGTTCGCATCGTCAGATGTCAACACGTCAATACACAGCGGGATAGGTACTTACTCAGTCTTGAACCAGCCCTTTGTCGGATTTGCGAACCGATCGCCTTCATGTCCATTTTCCCTTACATTTACCACATGGTTGAAGATTTCAACGTCACAGACGACAAGAACCAGATTTCGGTCTATGCTGGCATGGTCACCTCCGCGTTCACCTTGGCCGAGTTCTCGACAGGAGTCATGTGGGGCAGACTGAGCGACAAAATCGGTCGCAAACCAGTTCTCCTGATGGGTCTCGCAGGCACGGCTTTGAGCTCTTTGGTCTTCGGCTTCGCCCCTAACTTGCCCGTCGCCCTCTTTGCACGCGCACTTGGTGGTCTTTTGAATGGGTTTGTGCCACCAACGACATCAGCCGGGATTGTTTGACACTGACTTGTCTGAAAGAAACATTGGCGTGCTGCAAACAACCGTTGCGGAGCTTGTCACCGTCAAGGAACACCAGCGTATGTTTGATTCTCGAGGTTACAGATCGTAAAGACTAACGCCGCTCAGCCCGCGCCTACACCATTATGCCCCTAGTTTGGTGCCTTGGGTAAGTTTGCTCTTCGTCGGGCATACCCCTGCCGCACGAGTCGCTAGAGTTCCGTATCAACGTTGCTGACCGCCGACAGCTCAATCATTGGACCGTTCATTGGAGGCGCGCTTGCCAGACCGATCGACACCTATCCTGGATGGTTCTCCCACGGCACAATCTGGGAGAAGTACCCTTACCTGCTGCCCAACCTTTTCAGCGCCGCCGCCGTCTTTTGTGGAGTCATTATCGGCCTCTTGTTTCTCGAGGAGACGCATGCGGAGCGCAAGAAGAGAAGAGACCCGGGAGTCGAATTGGGAAAGCGCATCCTGTCATGGCTTCAGACCAAGAGCTGCCAAATTCCAGCCCGCAAGGCAGAGAAGCAGGCTCTGCTCGACGACGACGAGCTCCCCGGCTACCGCACGACGGAAAACTCGCCTCAGCTGGTGGGGTCTGCTTCTGCGATCCCGGAGCCGACGGAAACACTGGACCTGAGCGCGGACTCGAGTGAGATCGAGGGAGCTTCGGCGGAGAAGAAGATCTTCACCAAGCCTGTCATCATGAACATCATCTCTTACGGCATTCTGGCATTGTGGGTTGCTTCAAAAATCGTACACAAGGCGCCGCTAATTTTTATCCTAGCCACACCATGACCTTTGACCAGCTCTTCCCGGTCTTCCTTAGCACCGACCCCCCCAAGGGCAGTGACATCCACCTGCCCTTCAAATTTGTTGGTGGTTTCAACATGCAAACGGGTCCTATCGGTGTAATCCTGGCGGTCCAGGGCGTCTACTCCATGATCTCGACTGTCTTCCTCTTTCCCTTGGTCACGAGACGCCTCGGGCCCCTCCGACTTTTCAGATTGCTGTCTGTTTCGTACTTCATGCTATACCTGCTGACGCCATATCTCTCTCTGCTGCCGGAGAACCTGAGGATGGTTGGCATTTACATCGTCGTCATCTGGAAGTGCACCTTCTCTACTATGGCCTACCCGAGCAACGCGATTCTTCTTACCAACTCGGCCCCAAGCCTGATGTCCCTCGGAACCATCAACGGTGTGGCAGCATCTACGGCGAGCTTGTGCCGTGCTTTCGGACCCACCATCTCCGGGTTTCTCTACTCGCTGGGTCTGAACACGGGATACTCGGGCCTCGCATGGTGGACCAGCGGCGCTATCACGATTGTCGGCGCTTTCCTCAGCATGCGCCTCACCGAACCTCGTGGCCGCTTGGACGAGCCTATCAAGGATATTGAGACGGCAGTCGAATCTACAGAAACCGAGGGGCTACTAGTTACGTTTGAGGATGACGAGCACGAAGCTGTGGCGGGGCCGAGCTGCAGACCTTGATTTGGGCCCAACCTTTTTTTATTTTCTCTCCCTCTCACTTGTTTGGAATTCGAAGCGGACAGGCGTTACAGGACTTGACGACACGGCTTTCATCACCTACCAAATCGGCGTTTCCTCCTTCATCCTACGGCGTTTCGATCGACGGGGCATGGGCAACTACAGACATAGACTCTCGCTCACGGGACACGACTTTGGGAGAATCAAAAAGAATGGAGCTATTAGGGGATCACACAATGTCCGGACGGACCAGAGAGACAGACAAGGGATTTGTCTCACGACTTGGTACTGGTTTTCCTTCATATCTTTCCTCACATTTCCTGTTTTTTTTTTTTTTTCCCCATTAGCGGGCAGCATGATGGATATTTATCTTTCTCCTAGCCTCTTTGTTCTTTTATTCTTTTCCTTTTTTCCCCCCCTTTTTCTCATTTACCCCTGACTTCAACAAGGGGTTGATCGTTACTTTTTAAACGATGTTTCATGTACGGTTGGGCTTGATGCTCAGACCAATGTCTTGGTTCTATTGGATCATTTCTCTTCTATTTTTCTATCTTCTTAAAAAAAAGGGTTTCACTGTTTAAGGCCAATGGAGTTGGAGATACCATGGAAGTCCAGGGCACTCGATATTGGAACGTATGATCACGGGAATTGGGATTTTACACAAACAGAAAAAGCGAACGGTTATTTCACCCTCTTGGATACCATAGGGGCTTCCCCAGCATACGGGAGAGAGAGAGAGAGAGAGAGAGCGCATGTGAAGCAGGATTTTTGGGGTTTCTCTTGTAGAGGCAAGGCATCTCAGTTCGATGAGATTCGACCTGTAGAAATTTTTATTTTGCTCAATGTTTTAATGAATTGTTTCTTGAGAACCTCAGCGGGACACGTCTTTTCCATTTCCTGACGGCTTGTTTGTTCTGTGAGTGATTCTGTGATCCAATTTGAGTTAACAATGGTGGTGGTTCTCCGTGGCGTGAGTGGCACATGAGACATATTGTGACGCCCTTGGTTTCTTGAAGGCTCTGCGACACCTCGTTTTCTTCCCTACGAGACGTGGCTGGGCGATGAGGGGAACGGAGTTGAGGAATCCGGGGTAAATCTGTCACTTGTTGCATGGGTTCGGGTACATTCAGGCCATGTGCTGTGGCCATGTAGCATGAGGGGCCTTTCTACTAGGTCGAACGTGTCAGATAGTGTCCTGACATTTGGTCATCTACTACGTAAAGAAGGTGGAGGCATTGATCTGCTTGCAACCCCCGATAAGACCAGGCAGGGCTTGGTTCAAGTGTGGACTTTTTGGTTCGTAGGTGGCAGATGATTTCAAGAGCGTATCACGTCAATGTAGAACCCAGGCCAACGCTCAATGGTTGGATGGCGGGCTACAATATTAAAGGTCATGATATCTGTAAATGATATGTGTCTACGAGGTGCACGGTAATTGGGATTTGCTGACTTGAAGATCGATAACGACGGGAAAGGATTGGAAGGCTAAACTCCCCGGGCCGTTTAGCTCGGCGTGCTAAGCTGTATTGGGGGGCGAAGAGAAGTGGAAGGAACGAGGTCGACCTCGGTCCTGGGAGAGGTGAGGTATCCGTGGTTGAGATTGAGCTTGGCGAGATTTGGTGCGACGGCGGTTGGGATGGTGAGTCTTCTTCGAGAGCAGGCGAAGGGGGTAGTTGACCGATGGCGACGTCACCCGTCGGTTTGTGGTTGCTGAACCAGAATCGTGCCTATGCTTTTCAAATGAAGCGAGGTATAATGTCGGTCGACGGCTGTGTTGGTCGTGTGCCAAATCGGCTTCGACGGGTAGATAAGGGGTTTGCGAACACGGCACTGTGAACATGAGGGGGATGCTAATCAATTAGGTTCATCTGATTACCTTTTGACCCTTGACTTGGGGTGTTCAACTGATACCCGGCGGCCATACAAGACGTGGACTAGGTAGCGTGCGTTGGAGAGGACCGGAGGGGGGCTGCAGCAGGGCGGCGGGATGGTATTCCTGAATGGGGGATACGGCCGGCCGGGATCTTTGATGCGCGCCGCTGCGGGGTGGGAAAATCACAATTCTTTTGGTTCTTGGTGCTGATCTCCTTTTTTTTTTTTCTTTTTTTTCCCGAGAACGAAGTGTGGCACGTCTTCAAAAGGGGGGGGGTTTGATCATTCTTGCGGTCGCAAATTCAATTGGATTGATCCCCCCTATGGCTTAAAGATCCCTCGGCCGGCAAGGGAGACTTGAGTTGAGGCAACCAGCCTTGTAGAGGATGATAACTTTAGTTTTGCTACAGTCATTGCTCACCTAGCGCTGCTGCTGTTTCGTGCCCTCCACTTTCCGCCAAACAGGCGCACCTGTCACCGACCGGCCTAGCTCGTAAAATGGGGGTTGTTGTTCTTATCTGCTGGGTTGAAGAAGAACTGCACACATATCGTCGCTTGCAGATTGGTTGCTTCCCCGACCAGCGGGAGTCGAGTGGGTATTTCCGTTCCATCCTTGCCCACTGCATTTCACCGACCCTTTCCCCGTCAGATCCAGTCGCCGGCATGGTTTCCTTAGCATCTCACCTTCTCTCTCACTCCTGCCTCTAAATGTCCCGCCGCTAGCCTGGTCCGAAAACAAGCAACAAGCTTAGTTCACCTACACCACCAGCGCGCCTCGTCTTGCCTCGACATGCGCAATCCTGACCGTTGCGATCCGAATCTCGGCCAGATCCTCAACTTCCAGAGCGATCCCAGCTGAAAACCGCACCCCTTGTACATACGCACTTATACTGCCTCTCATTCGACTTGCCCAGCTACCTTCAAGCCTAGCGCGCGGCGTCAGCAAGACGGAGGTGCAAGACATCAGTGGCCATCCCCTCACGCTGCCCGAATGATGGGTGGAGCTACCCGCGTGCAAGTCAAGATAGCGTCGCGATAGCAGGTGTTCCAGCGCCTTTTTGCAGTTTCATGCCTCACCGACCATATTTCAAAGCATCACTTTTCGAAACCCTCCCAAGCGTCCTCTCTTGCCAGCGCCGGCTGACAAACACCCCCCCGGTTCTGAACATCGACATCGCAGACTGTCACGTTCATTTTTCCCCGCTCATTGGATCGATATCCCACCGCCCTTATACCCCCCTCCGACCGGCTGGCGGCGCACCGGAAAAGAGACCAACCCTAGATCTTCCACCCCAAACCTCCTCTTCTTATCCCCTTTCCTCCTCCTCCTCCTCCTCCCTCTTCCCCCCTTTGAGCCAGCCTGCTCCGCCCGCTCTGCCCGACGCCAACGATGCCCGCCCACTCGCCGCCTTCGCCGACCCTCAAGCCGACGAAGCGCCAGCGCCAGGGCTCCTACGACGCCGACACCTCTCCGCCGACCTCCGCCGCCAACGACCAGAGCCCGTCCACAGCCGAGGGAACGGACCCGATCTCCGGCGCCGGGGCCGCCCTCGCCGCCGCCGACAAGGCCGGGGGAAAGGCGGGCCAGAGCAGCAACTTCCGCAACGTAAGCGCTTGCAACCGCTGCCGCTTGCGCAAGAACCGCTGTGACCAGAAACTACCCAGTTGCGCCAGCTGCGCAAAGGCCGGCGTCGCATGCGTAGGATACGATCCCATCACGAAGAAAGAGATTCCACGAAGGTATGCAGGTCCCTCTTGCGCAATGCGACCTAGCTCTGTCTTCTTTGTCGGCGGTGCCGGTGTCAGAGTCGCTGACTTGTGGTAAAAGTTATGTGTTCTATCTAGAAACCCGCATCGAGCAGCTCGAGGCGCTGCTTGCAAACCACAACATCCCCTTCCCGTCCGCCGAAAACCTTGAGCTCTGCTCACGGCCGACAACCGAGGCGGCAACGTCAATCCCGGATGCCGGTCACCCGGCGCGCTCTGAGAGCACCGACGGCGCCCCCGGAGCGGCGAAGAGCAACGCGAACCGACCCGATCTGGAAAAGGCCAAAAAAGCCGAAGGCGGTAGCACCGGCGTGCTCGACATCGTCAGCGCCTCGAAGCCGAGATCCCTCGCCTCAGCCTCGGGCGTCTCGTTCAACCGCGTCGTCTTCGCCGCCGTGCAGTACTCTGTTTCCGATCAGAACGGGTCCCAGGACCGCACCGGCGGCAAGGGCCTGCCTATCGGCAGCGGGACATCGATGCGCGATTCTTTCTTCGGCCTGCACACGAAACCCACAATTCGGCCGGCAGGATACCCGGAGAGGGACGTCGGCATAAGGCTTGTTACGCTGTACTTTGAGCATGCGAACCCGCAGATCCCGATCCTCCACCGCGGGGAGTTTATGCACATGTTTGAGCAGGCGTATAAGAGCCCAGGTGGGCCGCGGGGGCCTCGGGAGCTCTACATGCTGAATATGGTGTTTGCCATTGGGTGCGGTGTCATCGTGGGCGAGCCCGTCAAGTCCGAGGGCTCGGGCGTCGGTCCGCGCAACCCGGTGGACGCAAACAAGTTTGGCCAGGCGCAGCCCGAGGAGTATCATGCGAGTGCCATCGTCCACCTTGAGGCGTGTCTCGGTAATAGTGGCGGGGGCCTGGAGGTCCTGCAAGCCGTGCTGCTACTAGCTAACTTTGCCCTCCTGCGGCCCGTCCCTCCCGGCTTATGGTGAGTACTGGCAGATTGAGGTGAAGTCATGTTGTGGACCGTGATTTTGACATTCTTCAGGTACATCATTGGCGTCGCGGTACGACTTGCCGTGGACCTGGGCCTGCACTACGAAGACGGCAGCGACGTGGGGTCGGCCGGGCCTGAGCTTCCCGGGACTGTGAAGGATGAGAACGGTGAGGCTAAAGCATCGAGAGACGCCCAGTCTCGCGAACGGGGCAGACGGCTGTATGTTCGTGATATGAGACGGAGGCTGTGGTGGTGCACATATTCCCTGGACCGCCTGGTGAGCACTTGCGTAGGGCGGCCTTTCGGCATCAGCGACCAGGTCATCACGACCGAGTTCCCTTCCCTCCTGGATGACCAGTACATCACCCCGACCGGGTTTCAAGAGACGCCGGCCGACTCCTCGGAGCCGAGCTACAAGCACGTGGCGTACCACTACTTCAAGCTGCGGCTGCTCCAGTCGGAGATTCTTCAAGTCCTACAATACAACCAGACGCAACCCGTGCGGGCCGCCAATTCGGACATGCACATCCGCCTGCCATCCCCGTTCCTAGTCCGATTCGACTCGTTCCGCTCGTGGCGCATCGACATCGACCGTAGGCTGTACCAGTGGAAGAACTCGGCGCCGACAAGGGACGAGACGGGCGTTGCCTTCTCAACCGAGTTCCTTGAGCTCAACTACTGGCAGGCCATCATCATGCTCTATCGCCAGAGCCTAAGCGTGCCAGCCATGTTCGAGGGCGAATACAACACGTCGACCGAGGTGAACAGCCCGGCGGCCTATCAAGCGGAGCTGCGCGAAGACGAGGACAGGATCTACCTCAAGGTCGCCGAGGCTGGGCAGAAGATTCTGAGGATTTACCGCCAGCTACACCTCAGCGGGTTGGTCAGCTACACGTATCTGTCGACCCACCACCTATTCATGGCCGGCATATCATATCTCTACGCCATTTGGCACTCGCCTATTGTTAGAAGCCGGCTGGTAAGTTGTCCCCCTGTCCAAACGGTCGAGGATCACCCGTATTGACCGGATCGCAACAGACAATGGACGAGGTCGACTTTACCATACTTGCAGCCAAGTCCGTCTTCACCGACCTCATCGATAAGTGCCCGCCCGCCGAGACGTGCCGCGACGCCTTCGACCGCACGGCAAAGGCCACCATCAAGATGGCGAACTCAACCGGCGGCTTCAACTCGGTACCACCGCGCAAGATGCGCGAGAGCAGGTTCGAGTGGAGCTCCGTCAGCGGCGACGCCGCCTCGACCTCGACGGCAAGCGGGCCCCCACGCCGCCGCCAACAGCAACACCAGCATCAGCACCAGCCGCAGCCGAACAACTTCCAAATGGACCTCGCCCTCTCCGACACCCTCTCCTCCCCGAGCCTCTCCGTCGCCGGCGACCTCCCCCCGCGCAACTCCCCTCGTGCCGCGGACTTTGGCATCATGGCCGGCAGCCCTTCGGAGATGGACCCTTCGTTTGTGGCGTCACCGCCCGTCCCGCGGCGCATGGCGGCGCAGCGTTCCAGCAGTGGCGGGCCGTTCATAAGCCAGCAACAGCAGCAGCAGGGGACGTACAACAATGGCGGTCTGGCCGAGTATCCCGACATCCAGACCATGGACTTCTTCCAGAGCCTACAGGGGAATAACAGCAACGGGGATCTGGGCGGGTCCGGTGAGGTGACGACACCGCAGCTAGACCTTGGTTTCGGGATCAACTGGGATAACATGCACCACGACTTTAGCGACGGGCAGCAGATGAACATCTTTGACGGATTTTTCTTTGGGGGGCAGCAGCAGCAGCAGCAGCCGCCTCAGCAGGCGCAACAGCAAACACAAGATCAACAGCAGGGTCCCAACGGGACCGGGCTGTAAAAGACGGGTTCGGCACGCATTGTGTACGACTACCCGGTGTGGAGATTTGAGATACCACCACGATGCCTGGACGACGTCGAACGCACACACAACATGAGTGGAATCTGACGGCAGGGTATATATACATATATAATTATACGTACTAAAAACACAACGCAAGCCAGACGGATGAGAATGGCCGGTGTTCGGGGTTGGGAAAAGCGTGCAACTGGGTCGCGGTGCTTAAAGTGTATGACCTTGCGAGCCAGGGACTCGGCAGCTGACGAAACATGGGGAGAAAAGTTGAGGGGGAAAGGGGAGAAAAGCCGGGGAGACATGTCCATGAGCACGACGGTCGCACGAGAGTACTTCCACCATTCGAGTGTACATACACATCAAAAAGAGGGGGTTTGGCAGGTTCACGTCTTCATTAGTCCACCTTCCTTTCTCGTATTTGGTATACCCAAAAATAACAAAACACAAAAGCGACGAGGAGAGGCAGCTTTTGTTTGGTTTTTATTTTTATTTTTATTACATCTGTTACTGTTGGCGTTCTTTTTTTTCATCCTAAACTCGAGATGCCTCCGCGGATCGAGACTGGCGCAGGGAAGGGGAAACACGATCCTGAACTGTCCCCCACCCCCCGGGTTAAACCGACCTTGGAGGGTCGAGCTTCCAAGTTTTGAGACATATGATATGGTGAGAGCTTGTGTTGGTTTGTCTCCTGCGTTCGCCCTGCTCGTGGTCGATAGGCCGACTGTTGACTCGTGACCCAACCGCCCACGGTTTCTCCTGTCGTTTCGTTTTTTTTTTCTTTTTTTTTCTTTTTTTTTGTCTTGTTTCCCCGGTTCTCCTCCGCCCTGCCTTTCCTTCTTGAATGTTTGTTCACTTCACATGGGGGTTATCACAGTATAGTCGTCCAAGTCATCCTAGTACAAGGACCGCAAGGACATACAGATAGCGCATGTTCCGTGGCGAGGATGGTCTGGAACAGAGCGCCTTGGGAGGCTGCCGAGCCACGTATCAAGTTTTGCACGGCGTTCAGGGCTTACACCGCCCGCGTCTGCGTGACGCGAAACACTCGCTCCAATGTCATGATTTACTATGCAAGTTTTTTATTGATATAGATTCCCAAGGTTTTGGCAGTTTACTGGGCAGCAAGCGTCCTGCCCAAGGCACGCATCACCAGTCGATGATTCGCACATGCTAAAACGTCAACCGTTCTCGAAAGCCCTGAATACTCCGCCGTCTCACGCAATAGTCTCATGTCCGTCGTCAACACTCCTCCTAGTTCCTCATCTGGTCGGGTCGACCCTTTGCTGGAACAAATCACCCGTCTCATTCCGTCTTGTTGTTATTGTTGTTGTTCTCCTGGCTATACTTGCTGTCACCGGCCAGACGCTGGTAGTACCAAGTAAGCGGCCAGCCAAAAAAGGCCCCAACAACGGACAGAAAGGTAGCGAAGAGAGTCCATGCGAGCCAAGTCCAGTAACCCAAGAAGGGGATGATGAACTTGAGCCACTCGCCGACCTGGTAATGGTCTTCTTGGGAGACGATGAACTGGCGCTGGCGACTGCCGACCGTAGCAGCGTCACCATAGCCGCGGGGTAAGGGGTTGCCGTCGGCGTCGATAGTGCGGGTCTCGAGTTTCAGTACGATGACGAAATCGACGTGAGCGTTGTAAAAAGGGACGAACCAGAGGCGGAAGTCTTGCTGCATCTTTACGTAAAGAATGTTCGTCTTTTGGTCTTGGACTGTCGCGGGCGGATTAGTAGTTGAGCTTAGCATCAGGGCTGATGACATTGCATGTACTGCTGCTGACTGGCCGATGAAGAGGGAGCACAAGGCAAGTCGCGAGCGGGGCGCGAGTGAGGGTGAAGGGCCTACATACCGGTTGATTCAATCTCCATGTCAATGTTGGGGCTCAGAATGCGGTACCAGCGATAGATCATGAGAATGAGCCATCGCGAGTTGATGGTGAACAGATTGGGGATTTGGACGTTGCCAAAGGCCGGGACGTGGCAGAAGGGGTGGGTAAAGGAGGCATCCTCGACAAAGTGTGACAAGAGAGCCTTCTGTTGAGTGTCAGGGGAGCCCTGAACGAGGTCCCGGATGACGGTTCTAATCTCCTTGACTGGGGAGAAAAGCTGTTAGTGATTGCGCGTTCAGACGACTTTGACGATTGGTGAGCTTGACGGCATCCAAGAAGCGCGACAACCACCAACTATCGTCCACGCCGCAATTGATCTCTTAGCCCCAGTCTGATCGACACTCGGAGGTTTGACCAGGATTGCTGTGCGGATTCTTCTGCCGTTCCCAAGGAGCAAAGATACATGCATACCTGGGTGATCCATCTTTTTCGTGTTGTGTTGCGTCGCTACTTCTATTACCGCAACTCTTCTGAGATCGATAAATGCGTGGCTTGTCAACGAACCCGGCGGTATTGAAAAGAGAGGAGGGTTCTTATTGTGAGTCGATGAAGAGAATACACAGCTTGAAGGGGAAAAAAAAACCGGCCGCGGGTGGTCGAGGATTTAATGCGAAAGGGCAAAGAAAAAGAGGAATGCCGGACGTTTAAAAAGAATCAGGGCCCAGCTGACAGCTCCAGAGAATTCCAAGCTCGAAAACCAAGGAGGGGGGAAAGTGGGAGCTATGATGTCTCAGAGAGGACCAGAGCTTCCGCCGACTTAGCGTCTATGACAGAGTCGAGAACGGAGGGTAAGAGGCGTTCAGTTCCCGCAGTCGCTAATCGGGATGATGAGTGTGTGCCGGGCGTGCAATTCTGTCGGTTGCGTACCTTTTGCCTCGTGAGAAACAGAGAGTGTTAGTGTATCTGATGCCTTGTGCTTCAACCTCATCCCGGGAAGCCGAAGCTAGAGGCAGGTGATGTCATTCTGAAACTATTTGGAGCATGGCGTCCACCGACAGCGCAGAACGCGTCCGGGGAAAGCATGTGAACTGCGGCTGCCGCTCTGTTATTGGCCAATGGTACTGAGCACCCGCCACCGTTCGAGATATTAGGTTAAGCTGACGGGGGGAGCAGTTCCACCCACATTATCCAGGTACGACAGAGGTACCTGTCGCATCGTCGATCAAGCCGAGCATTTGGAGATGATGTGGATTTCAGAGAGGAGGCGAGGTCAGGCGACAAGAGGCGCGTCGGCCCAAGAGATTTTTAATGTTGTCAACAATTTCATGTTCTCGACAGCCCGGTATCTTGGAATTCAAACAACGACAATCAGACGAAGAAGTGAAAGCACAATCTAGTGTTAATCCTCCGCTAATATCATGTGGTTTTGGTTTTACATTCCATCTGCAACCACCTCGTAAATGGAGTTCAGCTCTGAGGGCAAACGCTCGATCCCTTTGCAAAGCTCCCGGTCTCGCCCACTCGGCTCTTCATGTAACATGCAGAGCCGTCGAGAGTAACAAAGCCGCACATTCGGCAACCACTTCGCAACCTCCCAAGGCTGTAGAAGCTTTCTTTGAGGCGTCATGTCGTCAGCCCCCTGAATCGCTTGCCGGTCATGTGGTTCTTCTTCTGCCGTATTCGGAAAACGCTGAAGTTCTTCGACATTAACAAGCAACTCGGGGTATGGAATGCCGATTTTCGTATTCAACCCGAACACGTCCTTCGCCATCTCCCTCGCTCCCAAGCTGGCCACACCTTCATTCCTTCGTCTCATGTTCATTTTCTCCTCAGAGTTCGACCTGCATCCCAACATTATCCTCGTGCTTGACGTATGTTTATATATCTCATCCAACATCATTCGTATAGCTTCACTTGTCCGCCCACCAACAAGTTCCTCGTCTCGGTGGCCATTCGTCTGCGTCGACGCACATCTATCATAAGCTCAAGGCGGGGGAAAGACTTCAGTGCCTCAGTACTCTCGGCCTCGTTGCCGGCTCTCTCCTCGATGACTGTGCCGCCGTGAGCTGCTGTGTCGTCGTCTCCTCCTGTCCGGCGTATGCTCCTCCTCCACAATGATTTCGTCTTCGTCGTCTGACACGGTTCTTGGCGGCGGTGGCGGCCGGCTATATCTTCGTTCCTGCATCGGCGGTTCCGCTTCAACAATAACGGGACCCCGCGGCCTGCTGTAGCTCTCCCTTTCTCGCACCCTCACTTCCTCCGTCGCGATGACCCTCGCCCGCGGGCTGCGGTGCTTGTGGTGATGGTGTCGGCTCTTGGAGCGTCGCCGCACTGAGATGGCCGATGCGGTCCCCGTGTACACCGACGAAGAGGAAGTCTCGACTGGCCGGCCAAAGTTCAAGCAGGTGTAAATCATCCAAAGAATGAGCAGAAAGCCGGCGACTGCACCGAGAGTGATTCCCACGATGGCGCCAGAGCTGAGGTTGGACCAGCCGCCGTACGTCGCAGGAACGACTACGACGTCATTGTTCCCGTTTTGGCGACCGAGAATAGGCATGGTGTAGCTTTTACGTGACGAGGTGATGTAGGCAAATTGCGTGACCAAGCGCCGGCAGAAGCGCAACAATGACTGCAACAGCTGTCTATAAGGCTGCGGCGCAAAGCAGGCTGTTGCAGACGGTGTCGGACGAAGCGACCAAGCAGGAGTGGGCCGCGATGGGCGGAAGGACGTCGAGTGAGTGCTTCAGCTGGAGGATAATCTGTTGCGCTGCACGGTGCACGTCGTTGTCTTTTATCGAACCGTTGGCCCTAACGTTGCAGTGTCGCAAAGCCTGAGACAAGTGCCTGGGTACTTGGAAACGGGTGTAGACAACGACGAAGCTAAGGTATCTCAATCGAAAACCGAATGCGCGGATGGCGATATTTGGCATCGACTTGAGGTGGAGACGGGACGAAGTTTGGCAGAACGAATGACTGATGCGACCGGCAAGGCGGGCGCGGGATGGAGCGCGAGAGCCTACAGAGCAATCAGGCCGAGCGAGAGGTGATAATAGAGGAAGAAGAAAAGAATGAATGAGAAACAGATGGACAGGACGGGAATGGCTGGACGCAGGTAGGTGGATGACACGGTTGGATGGGGACGAGTAAGACTGGGAGGCAATAGCAATCTGATTGGAGCGATGGGCTACCCAAGGCACTTTTCTTAAAGGCTTGAGGAACCTCTTGCGCTTGCACTCCCGGCCATTCCATCCCGCCATCGCGGTGAGAGTCTACAGTGCTGGTTGGCAGCTCAGCGCAGAACTACGAAGTGCTTCCCCCCAGCCGGGAGAGAAGCGGCGCACCGGACAGGCAGGAAAGGTTCCCACTTGGCCCACTACAGTCCGGGCCGATACAAGGGTCGTGCCTCTTTTTCGCTGCCACAGCAACCGCCAACCCAACCTTAAGCTACTCGATCCATCGATGGCCCTGGTTCGCTAGCAGGTGCTCGGGGCAATGTCGATTGAAAGAAAGTCTTGTCCTTTGGAGAAAGCACGTCCCTTGGACGACATCAATCAACACATTCATTCATTGACAGACGACGATAGCACCAACTATTTATCAAATCTTGGTGACTCTTCCTTTTCTTCTTTAATCAACCGCCTCAAGAAATGGCTAGATGGGATCACTTCCCCAAAAGTATGATCAAGTTAATGCCGCCAAAAAAAAAAAAAAACGATCAGTCCGTATGTACCAAGTCCCCAGAGTTCGATTGCTAGGGCAATATGACTCGCCCGATTCCTAAGCAGGTACCGTGAGGACGAAGAGCTCGCCGGTAGAGTCGCTAACCATGAACAACCTGCCCTTGTTGTCCCAAGCGAGGCCAACTGGTCGAAAGCAGCTGCTTGGACAGACAGCGTTATCGCTGTTCCACGCAACTCGGACTTCGGCTGATCGACTGTTCGATGCAGCGGTGGGTTGCCCGTTGGCACCGAAGTCCACCTTACTGAGACGGTAACCATCAGG
The DNA here is from genome assembly GCA_001937105.1 of Colletotrichum chlorophyti. Lineage (NCBI taxonomy): Eukaryota > Fungi > Ascomycota > Sordariomycetes > Glomerellales > Glomerellaceae > Colletotrichum > Colletotrichum chlorophyti. The sequence goes on from MPGH01000088.1 coordinate 1,862,288, forward strand.
AGGTTGGCGGTTCCTGTCATGTTGTAAGCCTAACCTAACTTTAATCGCATCTACTAGGTAGGGCACACGCTTACCAGCTGCCGTGGAAGGAGATGTACGCAGACTTTCCTTTGGGGTGAAACTTGATGTCCAATGGTGCCGTGTGCGCCGTGAAGGTCAGTCGTGGTGCAATGGGGACCGTCTGACAGTATTGGTCTGTGATGTTACCCGACGGGCTGCCTTGGATGACCTGGCTTCCAACCTGCACGTCCGGCACGCCAACGATAGTGCTGGGCTCCCAAACAGCAAAGCAGTTAGGATAGCCATAGTTGGCTCCCTTGTATGGGTTTGAAGCCGCCTTGTAGCTGCCGTGATAGTTGAGTTCCTCGCCAGGGTTGTCGTTGTGGATATCGACGCCGTTGCGCTCCATGTCATCCAGCGAGTTTTCGACGGACCACTGGGATGAGGTTAGCTGGCGCTATTCTTTTTGTCCCAGTGAGGCAAATTACTTACAATGCCGCCGTCTATGGGGTTCTCTCCAACGCCGACGCTATTTCGCAGTCCCCATCCGAAGAGCTCCCCCGACGTATAGGGCACAGGGGCGCCCCTCATTTTGTTCAGGTTGAACGCTCGAATCTGACTTCGTCCGGACGAGGCTTCGGCAGTCTCAAGATCAAGGTTAGGGGCAGAGCCGCGCGAAACGAGCAGCACGTTGGGCTTGCTCCGGGGAATCAGCAGGGTCCGAGTCTGATGGTATCCGCTCTGCGCCATGCCGTTGATGATGGAGCGCGCCTTACCAACAGTCCCGGCCTTTGCGTTGTAGGAGTACTCGAAGACATCGGTGGCCGTTGACGCATAGAGTGTTTTACCGTCAGCTGACAGTGCAATTCCGTGAGTGATCTGTGCAGGTGTCAGTAAAACCACTTTGGAGCAATATTACTCCTGGTGGGCAGTGTGTCCAAGGCTTACGTTTCCATCGGGAATGAGCAACTTGTGAGAAGCCACGCAGACGTTCAAGCCGCCGTTATCCGTCAACTTGACATATCGCACGCCAGTTCCTCCCTGTTCGGTGATGAGGAGATTTCCGAACTTATCGAAAAGCAGGCTGCGAGGGTCGCTTAGACCGTTAAGAATGAGCTTCGCAGCGTAGCCCGGGGCGAGCTGGGGTTGGGAGACCGGGGTCAAATTCGGACATTGAGCCACAACTGCCGGGAGTAACGCGGAGCCCAAAGCCACGACAATCGCGGCGAGGGATTTAAAGGACGCCATCGTTGATATAGACGTTGACTCGGCAGAATATCAGGGATCGGTTCGTCGTCTTAATGTGTATGAAGCTGAAATCCGGCGGCAGCGGAGACGGAAGGTCTCAGGTAGGTTGATGAAAGAACCAATCGTGGTTCAACGCCTGCGAGACGTACCGGATTGGAATATGAGGAATGTACAGTGACAAGCAAGAACCCGCGATAGTCACTGGGAGGATGGTGCAGAGCCGGTGTCTTCCTTTCGCAGCAAGAGAGGCCAGGGCCACCCTCAAATACCTGGCCAGGAGCTTTCTATTCGTTTACTACCTTACCTCCCACTTCGGAGATTTGACCACCGATTATTAAAAACCAGACACTCTTTTCCCTCCCAACTGAAAACGGCAACGGCAATCCGCAGATCATTGAGTCTTGGTCTTCACTTCCCCTCTCTTTAACCCTTGCTGTTGTACGGGTAGGCAAGGAAGGCACGATGCTTTTGGATGTGTCTCCCCGCGCGGCTAGCACATTCCTCTCCCGCGTTGAGATCAACCGAGGGTGATTCCCCGGCAGGCTTCCGTTGCCCGCCTCTGCCAAGAAAGGCACGTCGTATGCGATGCAACAAAGTGCCGGCCGGTGACTTCCCATCAAGGCAGCTGGCAAGACGCATCGGACAGGGGGGTACTGTAAAGCAGGTAACATGATGTCCAGGCATACGTGGGATTTTTGATTTATCATGACGAATGTGGAACGTGGAGCCATACTCTTTTACAACTATGTCCCAAAAACAAGTTTCCCTGCCGCGGCCGTTGACGAGTGGGCGGTGATGGTCGTCTGCAAACGGCCGATGTTGATCCGCTTGGCGACTGCAGGCATGATGGAAAAAGGAATGGAGACTGAATGGCGTTTATCCGTGACGCACCGGAGTGGACGACAACAGTCACATTAAGGTTGGGCGTTCCCGCTCGTGGGGCGTAGTTCATGGGGGGCCACGGGAACCGGCGTGGACCTGAAGACGGAAGACGATGACAGAGGAGGGTCAGATTCGCCTGTGGGGGAAGCTCTTCAAGACAGACGGCCTGAGACCTCGAAGTGTAAACGGGGCCGTTCCTTGGCGATTGGCGAGGGGTGAATTGTATTACACCGATTGGATGGATGTTGTTGGGGGCCATTGATTAAGTGATTAGAAAGCAGGTTGGAGGTTGGCACAGGTTTGCGACGTATGGCCGTGTCGGACTTATCGGGTCCGTCGTTGCAAAGGTCTGTTTCGCGTCGCGGTTTGTAGGCGCAAATGGTGATTCTGTAGAGTGTAAGACCGATAGTCCGTCCTTCATCCCGTATGTCTGCTGCGGCATATAGCAGGCACGTCCCAAGCTGTTCGAGTCAATAGCCCGACCTGCTTACATCGACAGATTAGCAAATGCGCCAGAGCCTAGGTAGGAAGCATGCGCGACCAGAACATGATTAATACATCAGCAACTCTTCAGCTTTAAAGCCTCGACTCCTCGATACAAAGACACACTCCGATTTCTTTGTTTCTTTTTGATCTTTGTTCAAATTTTGCGTTTACCGATGTGACCCATATTTACATTCCCCGGACCGGCCTTCGGCGGCACAGGCCCGATCGTCGGATCCGCCTCCCACCCCGGGAACGGGACGAAGTGGGTTACTGCTCATCTCAACAAACAACTTTTGACGACTTCACTGCTCCCAACATGCCACGTCTTCCTTGCCAACGGTCTGCTACGTCAGCACCGCCGTACACTAGGACAATCTCTGCGAGTCTCCCAACAAATGACCCACGAAAACCGCTGCCAGGGTGTCACAAGCTGCTGCCTATTCAGTTATCTCCGGGTCCAAGCCGAGATTCTCATTCGTACGAGCAAGTCTACAGCGGATAGGGTAATAGTAACCTAGACATCGGTAGACTCAAGCATAGTGAACTTCACAACGACGCACGCTGGCCTGTATGTCTTGTCAAAAAGTAATTTGCCACATACATTCCCTAAATGCAGCAGCCGCCGACGCGGGGTAATCCGCATAGAACACACAAGCGACACATATGCGGAGGCCAAACTGACTCTGAATTGGGAAACCCAAAGTCAACTAGACCAATGGCAGATCTAAAATTCACTTCAACAATCATACGGATACGACGCCCATGTGCGCTGGCCACAGGGAGCACAAACCCCCAGATGACACTAAATACGTCCGTCTGACTCAACCAGGCATCGCAGCCTTTACTGATGAGACCCATCACAGTGCAGCGGGACTTGCGGTCAGGAATCCTACCAGAAAACCTTTCACTGTGCTCGCGTACAGCTTCAAGAGCTTTCCGTACGGAATCATAAGTCAACCCACAACCTCCACTCGTCTCAACAAAAGAGTCGTTCAGTAATCATCACTGCCTATTTCATCTCTACTTTGCCCAAGGACATGAAGATTTCTTGTCAGATCCTATAAAACCTTCTCTGGCCTTACGCATAGAGGTATCAAAACTCGCAAAGTATCATCAATAAACATCTATGCACTTCTTACACGGCACCTTCCCAGCCATGGCCGTCTCCGAAGAACCCAAGCGGACCTACCGCGGCAACTGTCACTGTACCGCCTTCGTCTATGAAGTCCAGCTCCCAGAGATCAAGGGGGCGAGTGAGTGCAACTGCAGCATTTGCGTCAAAAAGGGCACTCTTTGGGTCATACCTTCCAGCCGCGACGACTTCCGCGTTGTCAGGGGGGCCGAAAGCGATCTCACGAGCTACAACTTTGGTACTGGCCAGAAGACACACAAGGTATGTTAAAGATAATCAGATGATCTTGTAGAGATCCTAGTAGAAGACTAAGTCACACCCGCTTGGCCCAGTTCTGCGGAAACTGTGGCACCGCCATCATGGTGGACGCCCCCAACGGACCACCGGGTATGAAGATGGTCGTGAACGTGAGTCGATATGCCTTTTTATCTCAGGACTCTGAAACCCCGAGACTAGTGCTGACGATGCCTGCAGGCGCGCTCAATCCAAGGCCTCGAAATCTTTGGTATGGCGAGAAAACCGTCAGGAACCCCACATAACCCGAGAAAAAAAAAATGCCCGGTTCGGCCATGCTGACTTCTTGGGTAGTTTCGATGGTGCGGCTTTTGGGGCCAAGTACGTGCCTCGGCCTCACAAAGGCCCCAATCCGACGGCCGCAGTCGAGGACGGCAAGCTCTACACCGGCGGCTGCCATTGTGGTGCGGTCACCGTGGCAGTTGTCAGCAAACCCATCGATGAGACCTACTCCGACGTGCTCATAGAATGCAATTGCAGTATCTGTGAGAGGGTAGGCTGCCCCTTCTTCTCTGCGCTCATGCATGCAGGTTGCGCTGACCGTTGTCGTAGAATGGATACGTTTGGGCATATTTTAATGCCGATCAAGTTGTGTTGGCAGGTGATGACAAGAACGTCGGCCGGTACCTGTTTGCCAACCACATTGTCGCAAAGACGTTCTGCAAGACCTGCGGTGTTCCCCTTACTAACATGCACAACCCCTTGACGGAGGAGGAGCGCAAAGTGCTGCCAGACAGCGCCCGGGTCTGGCACGAACGTTCCAAGAAATTGCATCCCGTCAACGTGAAGATCCTGAACGGTGTGGATTTCAAGAGCCTTAGGACCCAGAAGCTACATGGGAGTGCGGAGCATCAGCCGGCATATGTAAACCCATAGTTAGATCTCACGTCGCTGCCAGCTCGTACAGGCCTTCGCGACGTTGAAGGAAGAAAAGAGCCTTGTCCCAGTATCTCGGTAGGATATCACTTATGGGGTTTTGGAATCGTATGACTCCAGATAGGATTGCCGTCATCATCAAACTGTGCCCACTGAAAGAACGAACAACCCTCCCTTCCGGGAACGTTGCCACCGTGACACATCCAGAAGTACCTTCCGTGGTTCTCCTTCTTCCTCTGGACGACCCGCAGCACACACGGGATTCCGCAGTCGCACTTGGGCGTGTGGCGCGGGTGCATGTTGGCCCTGTAGTCACGGTACGTGATATTGATGCGCTTGTTGCCGGCGACGGGGTGCGGGTCGACGGACTGCGCCGGCGCAATGCTGTGCTTCCACTCCTCCTGCATCTCGGCGTGCATGACGAGGAGCGAGTTGTGGGGGAGGTGGATCGAGATCTGGCCCTCGGCGTCGGCGTCCTCGCCGCTGGCGCCACCGCCCGCATCCCGCGGCACGATCCGCCGCACGCGAAACTCGCGCGCGACACCAAGCGACACCGAACCGATCACGGCACGCGGGCCGAGGTAAGTCAGCTGGTCGCTGTGCCACCCGACGTTCTCCTGCGGGCCGTCGTAGCAGTTGACGAAGGCCGAGTTCGGGGCCCAGGGCTTGGGGGACTGAAACAGCAGCTTCTTGCCACCTGGGTAGCGGGTCTCGATTCTTTTTCGAATCTCCTCGTTGACAGCTGCCGCGACCTTGGGCTTCACCTTGACCAGCTCGGGTGTGATGCGCCGCACGTCGCTGAGCTTGGCGCCGTTGTAGAGGTAATCCGTCTTCTGGGCCCGAATCTCGTCGTAGCTTTCGACGTAGAAGCTCGTGGTGTGGGGGCTCGCCACTACATTGTCAAAGAGCTTGAAAGTAACGTTCTTTTCGAACGACTCCGACTCCGATAACAGTTCGCGCAAGAGGTTATTGGCTTCGTCTGGCGGGAGAAAGTTGTGTAAGACGGTGCAGGGCGTGTGTTCAGCAATGTCCGCCGGGTCATACAGATGAAGAGTGGTGCCCTTTTTGGAAACAACTTTCTTTCTTGCCGGCAGGCCAGAGGTGTCATTCGCTTCTTCATATCTCACAGCAAACTGTCGGAGAGAGCTTTGCGCCCCTGTAACGCCGCTCGTCTTCTTGACAGGGTTTAACTTTGGGGCCTTGAGAGCCTCGAGCGACTCCTCGACGGAACCGTCATGTGCGAGGAGGACGTCTAAAAGTATATCTTGTTCGACGGCTGGATGGAGGGACGTTAGTATCGCCAGTTTTACCTCTGTCGGCTCATCGTCGTCGGCGTCTGGTTCTTTTTCGACGGCCTGGTTGAGCTTTCGCTTCTTTCTAATGAGAAAGGAATCCATGACGCAGTGGAAGGCGACATGAGAGTTGATTTGCTCGAGTTGATTTGCTGATAGTCATACGTGCAAGACGGAAAATGTGTTGAAGGAAAATGTCACTTGCTGCTCCTGGATCTAGCCCGCAGCTAGGGCTGCCCATCTTGTGTGCTACGAACGTATATGTGAAGGGCGTATTGACAATGGCGCGGATGTATTCACCTAGCGCGACTGCATTATCTCATGGATCGCCCCGATATATGCATCTCCAGCTATATCCCTGCCCCGCCTTCCACACCCGCCAAACCACCCCAGTCTGCCGAGGTACCCCGGATCGGCGTTACATCACCGACCCCCAACCCCCAACCCGAGCATAGCTATCCCGCCCGCGTTCATGTGCCTTTTTCCATCTTCAGCAGCGAACAACGATATTCCATCAAAGTCCGATAAAAACACTCAAAAAACGGGGGCGCCTCGCACCCCAAGCAAACGACACCATGGCCCCAATGCTCGAATTCCGCACGCAGGGCTTCAATCCCTACGCCGTGAAGTACTCGCCCTATTACGACTCGCGCATCGCCGTCGCATCATCGGCCAACTTCGGCATTGTTGGCAACGGCCGCGTCTTCTGCCTCGGACTGACCGCCCGTGGCGTCGAGGTCGAGACGACGTGAGTTCTCCCCCTTTGATCCAAACCAGCTTCTCGACTGAACATGTGACCCAACGGCCAACAGGTTCGACACAAACGATGCCCAGTACGACCTCGCCTGGTCAGAGATCAACGAGAACCAGCTCGTCGTTGCCTGCGGCGATGGCTCCATCAAGCTTTTCGATTTAGGGGTCAAGGACTTTCCCGTCATGAATTTCCATGAGCACAAGCGTGAGACCTTTTCCGTCAACTGGAGCCCCGTCACGAAAGATACCTTTGTCTCGAGCTCCTGGGACGGCACGATCAAAGTGGTAAGTCCAAAGAAAACCCCTCCCTCGCCTGCTTCTCGAGGCAGGATCAACGTACAATTGCCCAAATACTAATGCTCTGTAGTGGTCACCGACTCGCGACCACTCCCTACGCACGCTCCCCGTGGGAAACTGCACCTACAGCGCCTCTTTCCAGCCCTCGAACCCGCACATCATCTCCGCCGTCTCCTCCGACTCCCAAATCCGCATCTTCGACCTTCGCACGCCTGTCTCCTCCCGCTATCACCTCACGACAATGATTCCCGTCCACGCCGCGGGGCCCTCGTTCCCCTCCTCCGCGCCCGCCGAGGTCCTCACCCACGACTGGAACAAGTACCGTGACACCGTCATCGCCACCGGCGGCGTGGACCGTGCCGTCCGCACCTTCGATATCCGCAACCCGACGGCGGGTCCCCTGTCCGTGATGCAGGGTCATGAGTATGCAGTCCGCCGCCTGGCGTGGAGCCCACACGCGCCGGATCTGCTGCTGACGGCGAGCTACGACATGACGGTCAGGTTGTGGGACGATCGGTCCGGGGCGCCGCCTGTGGGTCCCCCCGGAGGTGCGCAATCAGGTGCGCAGTTGGGCGTGATGAATCGGCATACGGAGTTTGTTGTCGGCGCTGATTGGTGTCTCTTCGGAGTCGGGGGCTGGGTTGCTACCGTTGGTTGGGACGAGAGGGTTTTGCTCTGGGATGCGAACGCGCTGTTGGCTGGCCGTTGAGGACGCGGCTGTGGCTTAGCCTCAGTTTTTCTCGGTGCTGAACTGTCTTCTCCGCGAGGAGGAGTTGGCGGCGCGATCTGGGTTTCATGATTCGGCGTTCCGGGGTTCTAGGACGAGCGTCTGGGAAAGGGAGAGTCGATGGAATGGAGAGCGGCCCCTTTAGAGGCTGCTACGGCATCAAATGGCGTTGTTGTGGGCGATCTTGACGTTGCATGCTTGGAGAAACTATAAACGACATTCGGGCAGAGGCGGTATTTCTCTCTCACGAAATGTACAGCGATACCATATCATGTCTTCATTCTTGTTGGTGGGCAGACACATAATAAGTCACACGTGTCAAACAAAACTGGTTGCTGAAGAGGAGATTGGGAGACTCTCATCATCTCCCTTTGAGATTATTTACATCGCTGAAGCCGTAAATCCTTTTTTTTCCGCCACCATTGGTATACAGTACAAGTCTTTTTTCTCCCGTCAAGATCCGTCTAGAGTAATGTGATGGTGGTGATACAACGACACAGCCCTCCCGATGTCGTAAGTTTAAAACAAGGAAAAAAGAACTCTCCCACGCTTCATACAAGAAATGTTATGATACAAAGATTTGGGTGTAAAAGGAGGTTGTGTGGGGTGGGGGATGTTGAACGGGTTGAGGGTTGGGGGTGACCTTCTGATCCTAATCGAGACCGTCGTCAAAATGTCGTCGTCGCATAGACTTCTTCCATCTCCATTCGTGACTTTCTTCTTTTCCTCTTCTTTAATGGGCCCTACTTCTATTGCCTTCTGGTCCGTTTGATCCCACTGTTTTAGAAGGACGCCCTCTCGCGTCTTTCGTAGCTTCCACGGCGGGGACGATCGGTACTCTCAAGGGTCATCTTCTCGAAGGCATCCCGGGGCTCACGACGGGTGAACTCCCGTCCATTACGTTCATAACGTCCGCCGCGTCCATCACGTCCGCCACGTCCATCACGTCCGTCACGTCCGTCGCGGCCGTAACGATCGCCGCGGTCAGAGTGGGCTCGTCTGATGTTCAGACCACGAATCCTGCCCAAGCCGCGTCTCGCTACCGTAGCAGCGCTCAACGCAGGCGTGTCGTCTTTCCCCAACGCGGCGACAAACCACTCACGGAGCTCATCAACCTTAGCTTGGACGTTTTCACGGCTCTGCCCGAAGAGAGAAAGGTAGGCAGTTTCAAGGACGTCCTCGTTCAACTGGGACGTAACCTCTGTGACCTTACGCGTGAGCTCAGAAGGTTCCTGATCACTGCCAAACTTGAATTTGGCAGATTCGAGCATGGTGTCAGGCTGAAGGGGGAGACCACCCAGCTCTCTTCTGGCCTCGTTGATCTCGGACTGAGGGATGATCAACCATCCTTCGCCCTCCTTGCCCGCGCGACCTGTACGGCCAATTCTGTGGATGTACTGTTCGCGATTGGACGGGGTGCCGACCTGAATGACGTGAGTGACGTTGGGGAAATCCAGGCCCCTAGCAGTTACGTCGGTGGAGAAGAGAATGCCGGACTTGGCTTTGCGGAAAGTTTCGGCAGCTCTAGTGCGCTGAGCCTGCGTAAGCTTGGAGTGGATTCTCCAGCTGGGACACCTGTTCCGCTCAAACCTCATTCTGTCGTCGACGTCGCCGACGAGGTCGACCCAGCCGGTCGTCGGAAGGAACACAAGAGCCTTGAAAGGCAGCAAGTCCGGATTGTTTTGGCGCCTCTCGACTTCATGATGAATGAGCTCGTAGAGAGCCGGCACAACGGTGGCCCAACCTTCGCAGTTGACAACGTGCTGGGCTACCTTCTCGTGGGTGAGAACGTCGTCAGGGGAAATGGTCTGGATGAAATCGAAGTTGTCGGCGCGCACCCACTGGCGGGCCAGGGAGATGACGTTTTTGGGGATAGTAGCGGAGAAGAGCAGCGTCTGACGTTGCGTCTCACGAGCGTCGGGCAGTTGATCGACAATCTGCTGCAGCTCCTTCTCGAATCCGACGTCCAACATGCGATCAGCCTCGTCTAGGACGATGGCGGCCAGGTTAGGGGCGCGAATACCGCTCTGCCTATCCGACAGAAGGTCGTTAAGACGACCCGGAGTGCCGACAAGCAGATGACATCCCTGTCTCCTCGTCTGTTGCAACATTTCGCTCTTTCTCGTTCCACCCACGGCTCGTTGAACGACCAGACCTGTATTCGCGCACAGCTTCTCGGCCTCGATGGCGATCTGCTCGGCCAACTCACGCGTAGGCGAGATAACAATTCCACGGATGTCACCAGCGTCGGCGGAGAATCGCGCCTTGCGGGTAGCGAGGGAGGGATCCGCCTGGATCATTCTCTGCAAAACGGGGACGAGGAAGGCCAGGGTCTTTCCGGTACCTGTTTTTGCCTGTGCAACTCTGCGGAAGGAACTCGTCAGTGGCTATAAGGATGTAGATTCAAGCGGAGTACAACTTACAAGTCCATTCCCTTAAGTGCAGGCTCAATGGTCGAACTTTGAACGGGCGTCATGTTCTCGTATCGCATGCCTTTGGTGATTTTGTCGACGAGGTTCCTGTGGACGCCCAGCTTGCTGAGATCCTCGAAACGGGAAAGTTTGGGAGCAGCGTTTTCGCTGGTCTCGGCAGACTCGGTCGCTGCGGCGGCGGCGGCCTCGCTGGAGTAGAGTCTGAATGCATTGATGCATATGGGAGTGCGCAACGCGCTCTGGTAAGACTGGGCAGTTGACCTGACGACGGGTCTGGTCCTGAGGGAAGGGGTCGCGAAGCCTGCGCCGCTCACGCGAACGCATCTTCTAAAAGATTGCCGAAACATTTCGGACGTATTATAAATCGGAATTATCTGAAAAAGTAACGGGCGGAATACAATTCGAGCTCAATAGGGAAAAAGAATGTGAGAATGGTGCAGTGGATAGAAATGACTATCTGCTTTGGCGCAGCTTGAGAAGGAACAGGAGGCGAGTCGATAACGATTTTTTCCTAGCCTTATCAGCTTGGAATGGATTTTTCGCTAGTCTTCGGTGGATCCTGGTGCATCTTGCTGCGTGCGCGTGGAGACGGGACCTGGGACCGAAAAGCTACTGATTGGCGTTTTCCGCGTGGTCCCTGGTTTGATGATTCCAGCGGCAGTTCATTGGACAGCCGTAGGCCCATTAGACCCCTACAACCTGACGCGCGGAACTATGTTGTAGTAGAGGCCTTCAGTGGACAAGAGTTCTTCCATTCCCGAAACCTGAACGTTATCAGTCGGGTGCACCACATGCAAGAGCACTCTCAAACCAATGCCTGTAGGGCAGTTCGGACCCTGCCTTTATGCTAACCAACTTATTGACGCCGGACAAGAGACGGACTCACGACTACGGGAGTCGAATTGAACCCCGCCAATCTGAATGTACTCAAGCAAGCCATCTTACAGTCATGCTGGAGTCCATGACAACTACCCCGCAAACTCAACAAATTTTTTAACACCTGCTTTTCACTGGGCATCAAGCACACTGGTGGCTGCGAGACTGTGTGATGTAATAGTTCCTATCAAGACCAGGGTTCTATGTGACCCCGACGCTTATCCGAACTGGCCATATACTGTGCAGGTGCCCCGCCAGTGATCATGATCGAAGCTGGACGCATCGAATCCTAGGCTCTATCCAATCAATCCCCAATAGATGAGATGGTAATAGGAGATTAAAAAGAATACCCCGTGCTATTTGACTCGCACCGACAAGCCAATGCCGTAAATCATCTTCATCAGAACCCAGTACATCCTGGCCTGCCGATGCTATGACCTCCAGAAGCGGAGATGTTGTTTCCTGATTCATATCCCAGCGACCTCTAACCTAACCTAACAAAAGAAATAAAAATATGCTCCTGAAGTCTAAACCCAAATTGAATCCTCTCTAGTATGGTTTTGCCAATTTCGTTATCGTTCATTTCATTGTCGTTTAGGTGCCACGATCGAGAGGCCTTCGCCAACACCATCGGATAAGCCGCCCGTGACACCCTCGACCGTCCACGCAATGGCTTCCGTAAGAGCCTGGCCGACCCTCCCGTCGCCGACGTTGCAAAGTGCACCGGTAATACGCATGCCTTTGCTGCCGATCGCATTGGCGAGGCCCATGCCGGCTCCAACCAGGTTTTCCGATATCCGGTACTCTCTTTCCGTACGGGCCGCCATCCGGAGGAGGAAGATGATGTATGGCAACGCCAGGTGAATCAAAATGAAAATGTTTACTACAGCGGTCTGCACACCCCGATGGAGAATTGACCGCCCGTGGTTTGTGCCTCGCGAAGGTGAGTATGCCCTCCCGCTGGGGCTTGATGGGGGAATGAAGTTTGACGGGGTGGACGTCCGAAGTCGATGAAGCTCGTGCTCGTTCAGGTCGCTGGGCAAAGCCTTGAGAATGTACTCGACGCCATCAAGGAAGGCCTTTCGCTCAAAATCAACGGCTGGTCGTCGGGAAGGGTGCCGAAGTTCATCCTGAGCAACGGCAATCAAAGCAAGACCTAGAAAACCAATGTAAGCCCATGAGTTTTGTCTTGGCTAGAATTTTTCGCACCTTGCTGGGCGAACCTCCAGTCGACGTTTGACGACTGGCTCGGCGCTGGCTGATGTTGTTCATACTGTTCAGCATGTCGCTGATCGTGTTTGTCGCCTGAGGATCGGACCTCGTATAGCCGCTGGTGATGCTCTGTGGCCACCAGGCTCATGTGCTCCTCGGTGCTCTCGGAGATGATGCGGGCTTGCGATATGTTGGGGTGTACGCCGTCAAGCCCGGAGAGGGAGCGCGCATGCGACTGCCTGCTCGAGGTGAGGGTCTGCATGCTCGCGCTCTTGCGAATGGAGCGCAACGGCGGCAGCCGAGACTGGAGAGATGTGGGCAACATCGAGAATACCGTTGATGACATTCTATTTTGCGGCAGGGCGATTTCGTCGAAGATGGGTCCCCAAGGTCGCACCGGGGGCATTATGTGCTTCTTGGTCGTCCACTTATTGCGGGTTATCAAACCACAACAACCAAAGAGTCGCCGGGAATTCGATAAAATGGGATGTTTTCTCGTCCACCTGCCTGACCGGTGGGTTTTAGGCTTACGATCAGGGCCGTCTCGCCCGGGCTGGAATGTTTTTGATCAAACGGCGACAGGTCTAGCCCGCGCTTGTTACTTGTTGCGGACGGAATGTGGGCTGGGCGAGATTGTTGATGAAACGAAGCCGTCCTAGTCCCACGTATGTCTGAATGCGCTCGACGAATGGGTTCCAAAACAAGCTTGGGGGGTTTTTAAACACAAAGTGTCGAGTGATGGGAAGAGGACAATTCGCGGTCGAAAGATAAGGGAAAGCAATGGTTTGTCAGGATAAGGGAAAAGGTTTGTGGGATGAAAGCTCTTTGAGAATGTGTATTTGAGAGTGTGGGAGGATATGAGAGAGACAGAGTGTGTGTGTGTTGAAGAATGTAAAGTGAGACAAAGAAAATGGGCAAGCCTGAGAAATGAAGGCAAGGTGGTGCAAGGTGGTGCAAGGTGGTGGGCCGACAAGGTTGGTGAGGCAGGCGAAGGCCACACTGGAGAAGAACAGAAGACAAGGAAGGAAACGTGAAGTAAACGGAACTTGGTGGACGGGGAACCCAAGGTACGGTAGGGCTGGTGTTTGTGGTTTCTCTCTTTCTGGTCCCGGTCAAAGTACCACGTTAAGGTGGTCGGAGTCGCAGTCACAGTCACAGTCCCCAACTCATTTTGCCTCGCCTTGCTTTTGCTCTGGTTTACCAATAGGCCGGACCAATGGCAGCTTGGGTGGACGAATAAATTGGTAGTGACCGATTGCTGGTACTGAACCACACCTGTGTGATACAAACTGAGGTCGAGGGAAAGGCGTCCTGGCGACAGAGCAAAAGGTACCACATGTTTTAGAAAACGACAATATCTAACCTAGTACACAGCAAGTAGAGTATGGCGCACGGGTGCCTCTTTCACCTTTGGCCCGAGTAGAAGGTACCTACCTACAACAGCATTTGTTTGGAAGAAACGATGTACCTTTTTTCGACCAAAACAACAGAGAAGCGGAAAGAGTACAGCAAAAAAAAAAAAAAAAGAGTCTGAGGTGCATCGACGGCCCAGGTGAGTATGAGCTCGAACCTAAGACCGCACGCCCCTCCAGGCTACTTGTCTAGCAATTGGCTTGTTCGCCCCATGGACCACGAGCTTTGAGTCTCCTCTCAGTCCCCGACGACCCTCGAGTCTCAAGGTCTCCTTCCAGCGCGTATTTGCATGTGAAAAGACACCTTCCCCAACAATGTTGGGTCGAAGCGGGGGCTTATCGCCTATCCGATCCACCTTCCCATCCATGCACCTGCCACGCCCATGCAACCAGACCCATGCAACCCAAACACAGTACGCGACAGATACGTACTGCGTACCCGTACGTTCTCGCTGGCTAAGGTAGCCCTCCTCATAAAAGGATGGCTTCAGCGTCAGGTTGAAATGGTTCATGGCGCTGTACGCATTGCTTTGGTAAGGCATTCAATTCTCTGTTTCCTTGGCCATGCGCGTAGAAATACAAGAGGGCATAATGCGTTACCAAGGGCTTCGCAACTGCGGTCGTTTTTTTTTTTTTGGCCGCCCCATGTCACTTGTCGCGAGTAACTGGGCCATTGAAGCGCCGAGGATCTTTCCGTTCAGGACTAGCGGGATCAAGACCGAAGACGACAGCCGGAAGATCGTTGGGGGGTGATTCTTGGCCAAATGCCTCACTCAGCAACCTTGAGACCAGCAGCAACAGGAGCATGGTCAACGATGTGGTATACCTGAGTGAGGGGGGAGAGAAAAAAGGTCATCGCGGCGCACTAAAACGCAGCGAGTGTGATCCAGCCGTCAGCCCACGCCGCTGCATCTTGGATCCAATCCATTCCCGTCCCCATTCCTTCCTCCTCAACCCCCAGTACTGTCGTCGAATAGTGTTGGACCACTCAGAAGCAAAAGCGATCTACCCCCGTCGGACACCAGAAGCAGTTCGTCCTGTGCTTGTGCTTATACTAATGGGAACTTAGGAAGGGTGGCTGACGTTTGCCACCAAACGCCGTTTCCTTCCCCCTTGCCGCCACGCATAATGTGAAAGAGGAGATGAGAACTAGAAGAAATCTCGGATCAGGCTTCTTGTGACATTCCCGCTGCAGGGTCTTTTCGAGGAAAGGACGATTGCGATTTAGTGTATGTTGTTCGTACCGTAAGAGGGGGGCGGAAAGGCTAGAGTGTCCTCGCACCAGGTAATAAGGTAGAGACAGACATCGCACTCTACCACATGACATTTCGGTAACTGGGCGATCTGACGAAGCAAGGGCGCTAAGGAAGGATTCGATTCCACTGCGCTTAGCCCACCGCTTTGGGGCTGCCAGCTGCGAACACAAGGCTGGCCCTCGCGAGCGTTCTTTACCTCGGTGGATTCTCTTTTTAAACGCCGCGATACGACACCGGATACGACTCGCGCGCCTCTTGTTCGTCTTCGAGACATCGTTTGTCCACGGACGGTATGAATGGTCTCGATAACACCCCTAGAAAATCCAAGGAGAGGGATAAGCCCCCCACGTGTCTCTCCCGATCCGAGGATGTGAAAGTCTGCACCGAATACGGCCCCGAGGCAGCCCCACTCCGGAGTGCCACAGCACTCAACGCTGGCAGACTCGAGGCTGGGAACTGTGCAAGTGGACTGGATAAAAACCACGCAATCCTGGTTTGAGGGAAGCATGTGTCTTCTCCCACCCCACAACCAGCCCAAATGACGCCAGCAGTCCGAGGAAAACCTGCTGGTTCCTCATGCGTAATCAGGGAAATTGTCAAACCCCAAAACCCGCATTGGTGTAAGACAGACAAGTTACAAGTCGGTTACCAGCCCAGCCGGTGAGACATCGCTCTCAGGCACTCCAACACTTCCGACAACATGCCTCTTGAATCTTGGTTCCCTGGTTCAAATTGAACACAATCTTGGCCAGGCATGTGCCTGTGGCTCACGTGTAACATAAGCTCGTGAAACGATGAGCGACCTGTGCAGAGTTGCAAACGGTTGGAACATTGGTGCGTGATCGACGGGACTCTTGGACAAGAGATCAGAATTCTGGCCAGTTGTCGCGGCCCCGGTCTCCGACTCAACGTGAGCCTTGCTGAGGTTATGTTTCTCGAGATACGGACAAGCGTAAGCTATGTGCGCTCATGTCTATACGTCTACTAAACATCACGAGCTCAAGTCAGTCAGGCCCTTGGCCAAGTGCAACGCTCAGAGAATAATTGCCCGAAATGCCGGCATATCTTGCCACGGAACCGCTCAGAGGTGTTGGCGCTGAGGCTCTTCAGCTAAGCTCGACCACGCATCCCGGCCCAGCACATGCTTATCTACCTTACCTTACACATGCCTCACCTTATCGCCTCTAAGCTACCCCCTTAGAAAGCTCAACTTAACGCATGCGATAGCAGACCGCCCGCTGTACCCAGCCTAACCAGTTTGTCGGGAAGGCCATAAAGATTTGGAGCCACTAGAAACCTCTCTCATCTCAAGCACCCGGCTTCAGAACAAGGATTGCGTGCTCATGCGTCAATTGAACCTTGGAGGAGCCATAAAGCCAAGTATATCGCTCAGCTCATCCGCCGAACCGTAGACTCCCGCTACTGAGTACAAATCTGCTCCCCAGACAAGACACAGATCCCGCCTCCCTCCCCCTTCCGCAAGTATTCCAAACTATGTAACGTATGCTTGTAATCTGTCATCACCCTTCAACTAGTCGCCTTTTCCGCAGCAATCTTGGCTTCCATCTTCCTCCGTGCCGCCAGTATCATCTCGTCCCTCCGCTTCTGAAGCAACGACTGCCTCTCATCTCGGTTCGAGCTCCATCCTTTGCCGGCCTTATCAGCCTCGGCCTGCTGCTGCTTCTGCTGTTGTGCCGCCACCTTGTCCTGCAGCTTGTACCTCGTAATCAGGTCCGGCTGCGTCGGCTTGTCGGCTGCCTTAACCGGCGTCGGAGCGCTCGCCGCAGCGTTGTTTGCTCCCGGCGGCGGAGGAGGTTGAAACGTGATTGGGGGCTTTCGTAATTCTAGTCAGCGAAGCTCCGTACTCGTGGATAACAAGAGAACCCCGGGTGTAACGTCCACCAGAGTTTCCGACGTGGACTGAGGCATAGAAGGAACGGTCCAATTTCCCAAAGGAATTGTCCAGCATGCACAAGCAAATGAAGAGAGAAGGCTCACCGTCTCCAAACGTCCGGCGAGAATCCTCTCAGACGTCGCCTGAATGTTGCCGCCGCTCCGCTGCAGGTCCCAGAGAATCGTCCGCCGGTCCACCTGCGGGAACATTTGCTGTATCCTCTCGACCGCCGCCTCTCGTGTGCGCAGCACCGATTGCGCACTCTGTCGCGGCGCCGCTCCCGCCCCCACTGCCGTCGCCGGGGGCGAGAAGAAGAGGAACCGGATCACGAAAGCCGTGACCAGAAGAATTACCACCAAGTATGGCAGCGAGATTTGTTCATTTGCCATGATCGCTCCGTCGCTTTCTAGGTCTTTCCTCGTTTTTGTTTTGTGGTGGAAGAGAGAGGAGCGTGATGCGTTCCGGTAGCCGTGCCGGGACACGGTGGCGCTTTAGGGACTTCTTAGTCGGAGGAGAACTGAGGATCGGTGTGTTCGGGCTTCCGGACGAGTTCCTCCTCGTTTGGGACTTCTTAAGACTGACGGTCGTGTCTTATGGAAAGTCCGGTGTTTCCAGGTAATCAGAGGATGTAAAAGACGCGTCGCCGCTGCGCGTGAGGTTGAGATGAAGATGCGATCGTATCTTAGCTAAGATACGTGGATAGATATCCGAGAGTCACTGGCAGCTTTTATGGAGATGAGCTCATCAGCCTTCAGACAGCGTTGTTCAGGGAGCAGGGATTAGAAGCTCAATGTGGCGCAACCTCAGTATTCCGATGCGGAGTTTTCCGAGGAGGGAAGGAGCGCACGGGGCTACTAAGAGCTGCGAGGACCGGACCCACTTCGAGACCAAAGAAACAGTGTCCCAAGCAGTGTTCGGTTACAGCGCAACTAGGAAGCATTCTCGAAGTAATTAACATCTCACAACTGAAGGCAACATAGGGAATTTCTTTTCTTTCGTTTTTTTTTTGCGCATCATCGAAAACGTCGTTGTATTTTCCTTCCTCTGATAACCGAGGGTGATTCCCATTGATCAATGATTCATACATACAAACCCGTAGCTAGGCAGCCTTTGCCCACTGCCTAGCCCGGCTTCAAACCGGAAGCCTGTAAAACGATGCCGCATCAACATGACTCAACGCCTGTCGTTTTAATCTGTCCAGGTATCAAGTCGATCCGAGCCTCGTCAATTCCATGAGAAAGCCAATGAACCATAACCACAATGAGCCTATGCAACCGGCTGTCCCAGGTTCGTCTCCAGATCACCATAGTGTAGCGTAAGCTCTCTCTATATCTTGGTCAGCTTCTTGAGGTTTGTGTGACCGTGAAGGCATTGCTTTAAAACGTACGCGCTCCTTCCGCCAGTTCGTAGTGTCCCAGATGATGTAGTAGCCACGCTCATGGTGAGGTCCCAGGCTAGCGGGCATCAGCATCTCATCCTTGGTCAGCCAGAAATGCATCTTCTTGTGCCATCGCCAGTTTCGAGAATGCCTATGCGAAGTCAGTTGGGTTTAGATGCTAGTAGGAGAGGCTCGTAGAACACACAGTTCCACCGCAGCCAGCTGCTGCTTGATGTCCTGCGTGCAGCTGTAGAAAATCCAGAAGAGAGTCTCCTCGTTGAATGAGGGAATCTTGGTCTCAATGGGTTGGACGTTGGTGACCTTGTAGCACTCAGGAAGACGGACATGCGGAATCGCGGGGCGAGGCGGCGTATCGTCGAACAATGAGTAGATCTGTGTCGAAATGAGACTGCGCTGGTCAATAATCGTCTCGTCCAACAGGCTTCAAGTTTCTTACTCTGATGAGTTGACGTTGAGACCGAACTCGTTCGGGTCCATGCCCTGCATGAGCGCTCCGTAGCTGGGATAGTTGTTCATAAGTACACGCAGGCCCTTCATGCCGAATTTGTCGATAGGCGCCATGCCAGCCAGAGGGTCCTGAGCTTCCGGTGCTTGAACTTCATCTTCTTCTTTCGTCTTGCCGGCGACTGAGTCATTGCCAATGGCTCCCAAGGGGTTACGATTCTCTACATTCTGAGATGCACCATCACTGGCAACATCATCACGGAAAACGCCAGCCTTCTGACGACCGTCGTCGGCAGATGCGTCTTGTGTTCTTGATTGATCTAGATAACGTCAGTTGCAGCACCGTGATGGGATGTAAGTCGATGCGCACCCTGGCCGCTGGAGTCAGGAGACCGGCCATCTGAGCTTCTGCTATTCGCGGATAGCGCATTGAGGAGGCCATTGCCTGCGACGCGGCTTTGCGGTATCGGGGCGGACGAACTGCTCGCCTGGTTGCCAAACCCCAATGAGGGCATCAGGTTGATACC
The DNA here is from genome assembly GCA_001937105.1 of Colletotrichum chlorophyti. Taxonomy (NCBI): domain Eukaryota; kingdom Fungi; phylum Ascomycota; class Sordariomycetes; order Glomerellales; family Glomerellaceae; genus Colletotrichum; species Colletotrichum chlorophyti. The sequence goes on from MPGH01000088.1 coordinate 1,881,727, forward strand.
GCGCTCGGCACCAATCTCACCATTGGCGTTTCTGTTCAATGGCGGAAAGTCATCCACGGGGTTCGAAGGTGTCTGCGCAGTTGGCCCTGCGCTGTTTTGGCCACCGAATCGGAAACCACCTTGCCGGGCTGAACTCGGAGTGAAAAGCTCATCCTGCGCGTTCTGCGCTGAGAGTGGTGTCGACTGGTTCCGCGGCACAGGGCCACCGCCCACATTTCGCGACGCTGTTGACGACCACATGTTTGTTTGGCCACTGGTATTCATCTGGGCGTTGTTGGAGAGAGAAGGAAACTCGCTACTTCGGAAGTCAGCACCTTCCTAAACTCTGTCCCCAAAACCTAGTACACCGATTGTGGGGGGAAAAAATAGGGAAACAAGCAAGGGAAAAAGGTGTGCAAAGGAAGTAAGTAGTGAGGAACGGGTATTTGGTAGCAAGTTACTTCTTGAGAACTTCAGCATATCCCTTCTTGGGATGCTCGTCCGAGGAAGAAGTACGTTCCATCCTAGGCCTCGCGGCTCTCTTGCGAACAAGGCGCTGTTTTCTACCCATCGTGAAGCAAGAGAGGGGGAAAGAAAGGACAAGGCCGAGACAGGGAGACAAAATACACAGATGCGACTGGGGTCCAAGGTTTGCCTCGGATCACAGCTGGTGTTTGGCCTACTTGCGACTTCCGCCTCGAAAGGTGATCGTGGGTGTGGCAAGAGTGAAGGCAGAGCCAGAGGCAGAAGGTGAATACCGGTCTCTGTGTGCGCGTGTGCGCGTGTGTGCGCATTGTGTGCGTAAAGGGGGTGAAGAATAAGATAGGAAGGAACATACGAAAGGTCAAGCGGTGTTGCCGGTTGCGACCCGCTTAAGCTCTGCGCAAAGCTCACGTTTCCTCCGAGTTGACGGGCCTGATTTTGCAGACCAGCACCAGCACCAGCACTTCCCATGGGCACTCCTCCACCAAATGCCCATCCCGATCCATTACTGCCTGTGTTTTTAAAGACATCTGCGTTAACGCTCGTTCGCTTTGCTCTCGTAAATCCAACCCCCCGGAGACAAAGACTGATCCCTACCTATTTTCCCGTTCGGTAACCGGCTGGATACTGCCCTACCAGACTGTTGTTGTTGCTGTTGCTGTTGCTGTTGTTGTTGTTGTTGTTGTTGCTGCTGCTGCTGCTGTTGCTGTTGTTGCTGCTGCTGGCCACCAAAGCCCGCTGGTATGCCTCGCAGTGATTGCGGAACTGCTCCTACTTCAACTGCTTGTCAGCTTTTGGAACGTGAAAACGCAGCATTTTGAAAAAGGACGGCCATGAGAGATCTGTGTTTCTGGTATAAGAGCCACAGATATCTGTGAATAGTCCCCGTTTGTTTGTGTTATATTTTGCTTCGACACTGGGCTGCATCGGCGCTGAGGTTCCAAGCTCGAGTCTCCCAGTTGGTCGTCGAGGATAGTAGGATTTGTTGGCAATGTCGTTGTTGGAGGCATGACGTGTCGCGTGCACTATCACGATATCCCAAGGCGTGGTTTTCGGTTGCGCATAGGCATACGGCGTGGTTTGGGGGGGTCGCGACAGGATCCGAATGGCGTTGATAGACATGCAAACGGCGGGGTATGGCAAGGCTGAAAGGAGATGGCTTGAGATCAGGCCTACCTGGTCGATTCATGATTAAGGCTTTTTTTTTCGAGGCACGGGGGCAATCGGGGATCGCGTGAATTTTACAGCGTCGTCACGGGTGGATCGGGGGTCCAATTCGGATTGGTGATGGTTCGGAATCGCTCAAGGAATTATTCTGGTAGAAAAGCTCCCGCAAATTGAAGCTCTCTGGGATGCGTTTGGTGTACGGTGCACTGCAGTTGAGTATTAGAGAGGTCGAAAGTCGCATGGGAACAACGCACGGAGGACCGGTCAAAGATGGATCCGATGGCCTGTGCGCATTAGCCCCTCCAAACCCCTGCATCAGTGCGAACTCGCGCTACCTGATGAAGCCTTATTTGACATCGCAGCCGCTTGTCTAGCTACATGGGACGGATTGATGATGGTCAGGTTAAAAGGGAACCATCTCCACACCGAAAATGGTGTTCACTTACTGAGCTGGAACACAACAGTCTTAAATTATCCAAAGACTGACAGACAAATATAAGGTATAGGGCTTTGAGACTTGCGTCGATTGATTTTTTTTATCTGAATTGCTCTCTCAACTGTAGCGATAAATAACCCTGTCTCGGAATTGATTTGTGGTTAAACGGTGTCTTCGAGGTGTACCCTCTCCTCTAAAACTTTAGATCCATCTATCACAGTTCCCACCGTGTTATCCCGAGCAGTCAGCCACGTTCTTAGCTGACTATAGGCTAAGTTCACAAAACGGTAGCATGCAAACGTAGAGCATCCAGTTCAGCCACACAACAGTGGTGTCCATGATTAAGGATGGTGGCGGTCCAGAGCACTGAGCTGGCTAGCGGACCATACCAGCCTCATCAGGCTGTACTGCAATCAGGGGCTCGAAGACAGGATTTGCAACAGGCTCTTCTCAAAATCGACATCCTTCAGATGCCGTCCAATGAGAATGATCTTGCCCTGCTGAGGGAGCGACTCGTCCCGCGACTGATCAGGAGAATCCATGATATCGAAAATTTCCCGCACTCCTTGGATAAGCTTGACGTCCCCATTATCGAACACGAGTCGGCCCTTGGATCGATGCACCTCGAGCGTCCTGTTTTCCTCACCTGGCAGCTGGTGATCCCAAAGGACCTTTCGCAACCACTTGTCAATACATTCCAGTTGCAGTGGCGATAGTTTCGGCAACGGTATCGAGACGGTCGAAATGGACTGGCGGCGGTCAGTGCCTGCGATGATTCACCCTGTCTTGGTTCCACTCACTGAGTCCAAATGACTGTGGCCTTTCTGGCTGGTATCAAGCTCAGTAACCCGGTCGTAGGCATGCAAATCTAGCAGAAAGCCTTCCAGCTGGGGCACTTCACTCTTCTTGGTGACGTGGATTTTGGCGATACCGTTGATTGACTCTATTCTCGCCCTGACCTGAGCCAGTTCTTCCTCTGTGACAAGGTCTGACTTGTTGATGACGATGACGTCGGCGTGGGAAATCTGGACATGGGCAGTCGTCATGAGCGGCCCATGCCCGTGCTCATCGTCCTTATGCCCGTCGTCGATCTCAACCTTTCCAGAAGGGTCGTCGAGGCTGCGAAGTATGTTCTTTGCGTCGACTAGGGTCACAATGCCATCGAGATAGATGGTGCTTCCTAGGCCGTCGTCAACCCAGAAGAGAGGGGCGAGGTTGCCGGGGTCGGCGAGGCCAGTTGTCTCCAACAGTATGTAGTCGAACGCGCCTTTCTTTTCCATGAGCGATTCGATGGCGTTAACTCCAGTATCCCTTGAAGGTGTGAGCCTCTCTCCCACGTAAGTGATATGAGTCACCTTACTTTACGGAGCAACATATGCAGCCGTTGCCAACATCGAGCCACTCCTCAACCTGCTGATCACCCTTGTTCACAGTCAGGGACTTTTCAATATCGAGGGCTAGAATTGTTTCAGCGTACACGGTTTTCTGTTGCGATCACATGTATGACTTACAGTCGCCAAATTCTATGAATAGTGTTAAGTAAATCCCGAGAAATCCCAGCAGCACTGGAACACGTACCATTCATGATGACGGCAATCTTCTTCCCATGCTGTGCCGTCAAGATGTAGTTAAGTAACGTTGTCTTGCCAGCGCCCAAATAACCCGTCACGATGGTGATAGGGACTTTGATCTGCCTTTCTGAGGGAGGCAGGTCTTCTTCGGCGACAGTTCCTGTCTCTACCAGATCAGGCGGGGTATCGTCGTCGAAATCCATATTCGATGGAGGGAACCCCGCGACGTGTCTTGAACAGAATAGTCCTTGAGACGATGAGTTTAAATTCAAAATAGAAAGATATAGCTTTCTCTATAAGAGCGCTCGTTAAATCTTCTTAGTTTTCTCTCCTTTGAAAAGAGAAGAAAGAGTGAAAAGCGGACGATATAAACCGAAAGTAGCTTGTATGTGTAGAACACGCCCTGTAGAACTTGGTGAAGTGAGGAAGTTTGTCGGGTGAGCCAGTACGTACCGCCTAGCAGAACCCGCTTTCTGCGCTTGACGTCGTCTGAACCCACCCCCAGGCTCAGCTGCTATAGATACCAATGCGTGTGGTCACCACTTAGGGGACCTTTATCTGACTAAGCCAGTTTCATCGGGGGCTCGAGGTGGAATGAACGAGGAACATGGCCAGGAAGCTCTGGGTCCCCCAACTTTCCATGTGGGTGACTTGTAGCTTCCCGTCCAGTTAGCCGCCCGCCACGACTTTTCCTAGTTCAACGGAAATATCACAGGTCCAAAACCATCACAAACCGCGACGGCGTCCGACGGCAAACCCCTGAAAGGAGGGAGGGTATAAGACCTTTGCACCTACTACCCGCTCTTCAATTGCTTTGTTCTCCCCTTCTTCTCGATGGTGACTATGGCGCCGAGCTCGCCCCGGCTGCCCAGCCCACCGCCGCCCGTCGAAATCCAAATTGGCCCCAAATCCCCCTCGATGGGTGCGCAATCGAATCGCCAGGCTTCTCCGATGGAGCAGTCTTTGATCGAAGCGAACGCGAGACGTCGCATACACCCAGGCACGAAAGCGTCAGATATGGCTGCCGGACCGCCGCTCGTCCCCCTCAATGAGGTGCTTATCCCTACGTCTTTTTTACCTTCGACTGGCCAACATTGCAACTGAAGGCTAAAGCTAACTCTCGATGACCTCAGCTTGACTCGGCCTTCCAGCTCCAAGAGCACCTGGCCGCCCTTCACTATTACCACACGAACAGCAACAGCACCCCAATAACCCGTACAACGGCGATCCAGCTTGCGACCCCGCCGCCAGGCATCGACCGCACCCTCTGGCTCTACGAGTTGTGTCGCTTCCTAATTTCGCAGTGCAACACGCTCATTGTTGGCTTCCTCTTCGACTCACCTCCCTGTAGCGCTGCGACGTGCCCCGAAATGCGCGCCTCCGAGTGGCAGTTTCTCTGCGCTGTCCACGAGCAGCCCAAGAGCTGCTGCGCTATCGACTATTGCTGCCACACGCTCGACTGGGCCGCCAATATAGTCACCGACCCCAAGATCTTCCCCTCGCGCTTCGTCGTCCTCTCTGATGTCCACAATAAGGGCGTGGCCGTCAAGAACCTGGTCAATGTCTTCCGCCGTCTTCACCGTATCTTTGCCCATGCGTGGTTCCAACACCGCGCCGTGTTCTGGACCATTGAAGGCCAGACGGGCCTCTACGTCTTCTTCAAGACTGTCTGCGACATGTACGACCTTCTTCCCGCCGAAAACTACAAACTTCCGCCCGAAGCCGAGGGCCTCGAAACCGCTACCGCGGTGCCGGACGCCAACGGCATCGATAAGACGCAGCAGCTGCCTATCTCCATTATCAAGCCCTCCGGCCGCGGCGAGGGCGGCGCGCAAGCCGAGGACGACAATTACCAACCCGTGGGTCGCACCGCCACAAGACGCCACGTTAGGGCCAGCCCTTCGGTCGGCAGTGCTGTGACGACTGTGGTAGAGGCCGACGAGGAGGATCATGACGTGACGAGCAAGATGCGTGATATGCACATCTCCGCCCCCGAGACGGTTGAGGAGGAGCCCGAGGTGGCGGACGTGCCAGTCATCGTTGAAAAGGAGATTATGGAGGGTCTTTCTTCGCCCGAAGACGAGCAGCCACCAGCAGTAACAGTGCAAGAAGTCAAGGATGAGCCGGAGCCCGAAAAGTTTGAAGCCACCACTGCCGAGGCCGACACAGGCGATGTGTTTACAGAAAATGGCACAGGCAAAGAACCGACAGGGGGCAAAGAGGATGAGGCTCTTTTGTCTATGGTCTCAGAAACCAAGGAACCAACAACAGCTGAGGAACCCGTGGCATCGGAAGTCACTGAAGCCGATGACGGAGACGAGACGAAGACCGTGGATGACGCTTCTTCTGCGGCTGAGGATGATACGACAGCGAAAGAGGATATACACACCTGCGATTCTGCAGATGAACCGACTGAGCCAGCGAACAACACTACAGATGCACCCAAGGATAGTAACAACGAAGCACCCAAGGAGGGCGAGTTAGAGCCCAAAACGGAACCAAAGTCCAAGGAAGAAACCAAGGAGGAGAAGGAGGAGGAGAGGAAGGAAAGCTGAGATGTCTGGCACCTTTGATGAGTTTAGATCCCAGTCTGTACCGCTTCAGACAGAGGGGGGCTGAGACGTTTCCGTTCCGGTGTCCCGCCTCCGCCTCTGGAGTGTTTCCGAGTCCTAGAGGGATAAAAGACCCTTTCTGCTTACTGTTCTTTTTTAATTAATGAGATGAGGTCAACGTCTGTATAGTAATTCGATCTTTGTAGTTTTCCCGTGATGCTCTCTTTCTCTTCGGCATCACGAATGGCACCCAACATGACGTGAAGAAGAAGTTGAAATTTGTTTGCAAAGGTGGGGGAGGTGTAAGGGCTCCTGTCTATGTCTAGCGGGGAAGGTTTGGTAGCTGAGTAAACATTGAATATGTATGTGAAGAGAAGTCGTGGGTGAAAAGAAGGAAACTGTGAAAACCCGTATAGTAGGCGGTGGTTATATAACACACTTTTTTTTTTCCCCTCGTTTTATTTTCTCTCTCCGCCAGATGCGGACGACGAAGGGACACAGAACCGCCTTGTTGAGTACCTGAACCTAGTACGTCTGATAGACACCGGATCCAACCCATGGCCCAAAAGTTATTCCCAGAAACGAGCAACTAATGAAAAAAAAACGCCAAAATGCGTGGCTCTATCGCCTTCTAGGCGCGGCTCATGTGGTTGATAACGTTCAAAAAAGAAAGAAAGAAAGAAAACAATACATGTGTATGACGGGACACAAAAGGAGAAGAAGGAGGTTGAGAATCGAACAACGCCTTTTGTGGACAGCCCGCTTCGATCGCTCGGGTTTGTCGTTTGTGCCGGGGCTTGATGCTCCTCCGCGTCGTAGTTTCCCCCTTTCCCACCCCCACCCCCGTTTTCCAGCTGAGAACTCCGATTTGATTGCCGCTTATGATAAACAAGCCATGAGTGACGCGTATTGGATCCTGGTGATGGCACGACTGCTCCCCCGTTCTAATTTTGCCCCTCGCTGGTGAGCCTCAAAGTCCCACACGCCCCTTATCCAGCCCGAGCCGCGTTCTCCTCGACCATCTGCATCTTTGCAAAGATGTGGCGGACCTCCCGAAGACTCTCGGCCTGGGCAGACATAGCATTGGCGTTGCGCTCATCGGCGAAGGTGCGGACGTTTTGCAAGATGCGGCTGAAACCCTCGTCGTCCGGCAGCCACCACCGCACGCACGCCGGCTCGCGGAGGAGCTCGGCCATTTTTGAGCGTAACGAAACAGGATGTATGTACCTGTGAAATGGACACGATCGAGTCAGCGTCGTCCTCTAATGTTTTCCACGTATGGCAGCAGATAGCACGCAAACGGGTCGGATGAAAAAACTTACCCCATGGTCTCCAGCAAGGCGAACTTTCGCCTTATCCACATGTGATGCTTCTCGTCTTGGGGCAAAAACAGGGCCGAAAGGGCGATGCAAGCCTGGATCAGAACTAGACTGCCCTTGGGGCTCGAGGGCCAGCTTTCAACGGCCTCAAAAATCTGACAGATGGCGAATGCGTGATCTCTCAGCTCGCCGTACAACTGCTCTCGTTGCGTCGTCGACGACTGGCATTTATGCATCATCATCGTGGAGTTGAATTCGCTGGTTAGCATCGTAGTGGAGAAAACGGGAAAGTCGTACAGAACACCCGGCACGAAGGGGTCCACGATGTCGTCCTCATCCAGCGTCCGCGCGTGGCTGAAGTCCGTAACGAGGTGAGAAGGGTCAGTGAGCTCATGGTCCCAACCGTCCTTCCAGTCCTGAAGCGACTGCTGGATCCGTTCGTGTTCAGCCGCGAAGTCCTCGGGCGAGATCTGGCCCCTGCTGCCCCGCGCAAACAAGGTTGACATTTCCCTGGAAATGACTCTCAGCCGGCCTGATTCTGCCTCCAGTTTCCAATGCAAGCTGTTTGCTTCATCTTTCGCAGCCTGCTGGTCGCAGTAGTCCACGAACGTTGTAAACCATTCCGAGCCCAGCATGGTGGGAAAGCCACCCATCAAGGCAATGAATATGTCGAAGCGTCCGTACCAAGACACGATCATCCTTCCCAGTGCGCTCTGCGTGGCCGTCTCAGGGGTGAAGACATGCGTCAGCATTTCAAACGCAGCTTTTTGATGACCCATGAGGTTAATCCAATCACCCAGGTACTCCTGTTGCATCTGTCAGCACGCTCTTGCCATGCCCAACTTCGCAAATGCCCTTACCTCGATTGTGGCCAGCTGAAGCACCGTCAACAGCATAGGCACGGAGTGCTTTTCCTTTCTCTTCAGTGAGTTGAGCAGCAAAATCACGCTCTTGTTGTAGTATTTCAGAAATTCCTGCATCTTCCCGTTGGGATCCTGCAGTGTCTGTTGGTACGCCGCAAACCCGACAACCGCATACAGCAGAGCCTCGTTTTTCAAGGCGATATTCGGAAGTATAATGCGGAAGAAGTCGTGGGCATCGCTGACCATGCAGTAGTGATAGTGAGTGACGTGTTCGCAAAAATATTCGAGGTGCTGGCGGAGGTCGGGGGGCAAGTGTGACCGGTCGCCATAGCCACTCAGGGAGAGTGTGTTTACGTCAGGGAGGGGATGTGTCGTTGTATTGCTGCTCGTTGTTCCTGTTGATCCTGAAGGCGACGCGCTCTTGGTCCCTTCGTACGACGGTGTTTCTGAGTTTTGACGTGTCCCGCTCGTACGTTGGGGGTTAAGGGCAGAAATTGTACTACTCCGACTTGGACCTGGTAAATGGTTTTGCGTAGAATCTTCGTCGCCCTCATCCTCGTCCAATATCGTGTCCAAGCCGGCTGACTCCGTTTCCTCTTCTCCATCTTCGGCATCATTTGACGAATCCGGACTGGTCTGCTGATGTGTAGCTGCCCCTTCCCTTGACGCTGGAGACTGAGTAGTTGAACCCTTAGGCGCTGGAGGTTCTGGATAGATGCATTCGCGACTACCTTTCCGACATCCTGCAATAATTTTAGCCTCAAACGCCGCTGATAGCGGTACTAGATTACACACTATCGCAAATTGGACGAGTTTCATCGCACTATTTCAAAAATTAGATGTTACGTTGTGTTGCGAAGTGATTGTGGGCGTGTACCTTGACCCTTCTGCTCCTGCACATGTAGCATCCAGATCGTGTGCGACGATGCTTTACATGATCCAGGCCTTGAGCTGATTTCCTTCGGTTTCTTGAGGACTTGGGAGCGTTGAGTCCGACGGGATCAGAGAAGCCGGTAAAGTATCCCAAGTTGGTAAATGAACCAGGCATCGCACCACCCATCAATGGCATCTGGACGCCTGGGAACTGTGGATGGTGCATGTCCTGTGGGCTCGTGCTGTGGCCTGTTGCCACCCCCGTCATGGAGGTGAGGAAGTGGTGGTAGTAGTCCCCCATGATCGCGGTTACATATGATCGGTGCCGTGTTCTTTAAGTGGAAGACGAGGGAACAAGCAGGTATGATTTTGTGGAGATTGTGTATGTCAGCGTTTCCCGCAGAACCGACACGCTCTGCTCACAAAGGAAGTTGTATCGCTTGAACTTCGCAGGCCGGGCAAGATGACAGCACAGTGCTGGCCAAGCGCGGAAGAATGCCAGATGACGCTAGAGAATGGAGTCTACCAGTGGCAAACGCTCAGAGGTATGGAAGGGTTTTCCGTTTGGACGATGAGGTGTAGTGAGCCACTCGTGTGGATCAGCTCGATGATGTCTTCTGGCGAAGGTGTAGGGTTATGGACCAGAGCATGGACACTTGCCCCCTGAGACAACAACAGAACTGTGCGGGTAGCTTGCTGCTCCGAGATATCGTAGATCGGAAAGATACTGGTGACTGGGCATGGGTGGAGGGAATCTGTCGTCTTACAGTAGCGGAGAGGACCCACGGGTGACAAATCGACCAGTCTTTGTTATGAAGGATTCAGGGGAGCAGGATGTGCCACCTTTGAGAGGATCAAGATTGTCTTGAGCCACAATAGCTCCTTCGATGGCCCGTTCCGTAAGTGACGATGAGCGCGGTGGGGCTACTGGACGGCCACGATGCGCCTTGATGAATTTGAGAGCGGGTATCGCAGCCCGCGCTTTGGTGATCTGCCAGCAGGATTGGCGGTATGGCGGGGGCTCCTGACAAGTACTACGCTAGGTAAGGGAAGTCAAGACCTGTAGGAAGGTGGTAAGGTTGTGGTGTATACCACATGTACCCAGAAGAATACCGGCAGAATTCGAATGTCCGCGAGGAGTGTTGAGAAGAGGAGAGCCGGCTGTGGTTGGTCAGAAAGAACTTGCAGCCAAGGGGTCTAGTTGGTGGTAATTGGCGTGGGAAGTGGTCTCAGTGCGTGCAGGCGCCCTGGCTTGCAAATGGGAATAGGGCAGATGGAACAACGGGCAAGCGAGCGTCGATATGCCGCAGTCCCACTTACTCGGGTCTGGCAAGGGGTGAAGATCGAGAGACAGGGTCGATTGTGACGAGACTCGGACAGATGAGATGGGGTCAGATCTGAAGATTCAGAACCGGCAGTGAGTCCAAGAGTGAGACGAAACCATCCGGGCATGTGGGTATGTCGAAGAACGGGGTCGGCCGTGTTCAAGCCAGACACGGTGAAGAATGTAAAATATAGGGTACAAAGACAACCTTGCGTGATGTGAGGGTGCAGAGTGCCAAGATGGCAAGTCGTGAGGGTTGACCGGAGGGGCTGTTCAGTTTGCGTGGACTGTGAGGTCCGCCAGAGGAGCTATGTCAAGAGCAGATTGACCGGCTCTGGGATCAAGACCGGTCGATCTGAGTGATGAAAGAGGCTGGCGCGGAACGAAGGAGCTTTTGGTGCAGTTGCCTTTGCGAGCTCAGGGTTGTAGTGGTTCCTTAGCCTCGGGAGAAGCGGTTTAGAAAAGACAACCCAACATTGATTAAGGTTCCGGGATGGCGCGCGAGGAACTGGGGCGGCCGGGGCGTGGCATGTATTGGGAAAGAGGCCAATCCAAGGGCACAAGACCCGTCACCACCCGTGCCGGCGTCTACTATGTACTACGTCCCTATGAAGAACGTGGCGACGGTTGGATGGCTTTGGTCCAGATGGCGTAAATAGCAACCTCTTGCTTGATCCGGGGTCCCGGCCGTCTTCCCAAAATCCTTAGCATACGCAGAACAATATGGATCGTCAGGTCAGCGACGATGATGGACGGTAGGTAAGGTAGACTCACCTCACCCTGCCAGGTCGAAGCCGTGAATTCGTCCAACTATGTGGGTGCGTGTGACTACTATGTACTTAGCAGCGTGGAGATGGACATCAGACTTCTGAAAGAATAGGAATAAATGAGCCCTGGCAAATAGCAAGACCAGGGTGTTTCTGCCCACGGCGATGTTACAAGGCCCAGAGCAAGCGCCTGCACAGCTGGTGGAGAGGGGGGAGGGAAAGGCCGGGACTGGGGTTGCTAGTAGTGGGCCAAAAAGGACATTCGTTGACGCCAGCCCAGCTTGTGTCGCTCTGGGTAATATTGCGGTGTTGTAAGGTACTCAACGTGCAGAGGTTTGATCAACGCCAAGCTAGCTAGAATCGGTGTGCCACATGCGTACGAAAGGAGGCGTTCCGGGTTCCTGTCGTTGGTTTGGTGTTCCTGATGTTGAATTCCCAAGAGTGAAGAAAGAGCCGTGCCAACTGACGCAAGGTTAAATTATCAGTCGTCCTAACATGACTGGTTGAACGTCGGCATTCTCACTCTCGTCGTTTGGTATGGTCCCATTTCACACCTGTACGAGCGCCAGGCCCGTTGTGTGAAACCCGCGTTCCCAAGTCCGTCGGGGCGTGCAAATTTTAATGTGCTGCTGTGAACGGCAGCGGTTGTCTGCCTCGGGGAAGCAAGCGTCTAGTGGTAATTAGGTGGTTGAGGTCCGCAGGTGCGTTCTTCTATGCAACTCTAGCGCGGAATTTTCGTCCAGACCCTGGCGTCCAAGTTGTGAGTCTTTGGTTGGGCCTATTAGCTCAGCTCAAAAGGTCACTCACAGAAACGATGTGGGACTGGTCCTGCTTAGAACGGCGGAAATTGATGAAGGGAAATCCAAGCGGCCACGGATCAATCGGCCGCTATCCGAAGCAATGTCGAACTGAATGCCAAAGAGCAGTGAAATAGAGGATAATGTACATAGCGCGGTTTGCCTCCCAAATCTCCAGCAGCGTTCGTGTCAAGATTCCGTGGCGTACGTCGTGTCTATGTCTGCAGTGGGGTGGAAGAGGATAGGTGAGGTATCATAGGAGGTAGTACGGCATGCACAGCCAAAACGGGACAGGCTTCGCACTCCTGGAGGCGTTCCGTATAGAACACCCAGGCTGTCGGGGCGTGCGCGGAGCCACCGGCTTGGGGTAGGAGGAGGGGTGGNTAACGCAACGCAACGCACGCAACACACAGAGGTATACACATTTCATGTACAACAGATAAACACAGGTATACACCCACTCAGGCGCATCGTGGCCTAGACTTCTACCACAGTCGTTCGAGCTGGGGGATAGCGACGCCAGATGAGGGGTTGTAAGTGGAACGGTAGTGTGTGCGTGGGGCTGGGAGATATCGCCGGGTGGGGCTGGACAGGGTGAAAGGAGCGAGAGAATGGGAGTGCTGCACTATGCACAAAGTATAGGCAGCATAATCTAGCTTTCTTGGTCCTGGAACCTGTTGCCGCTAGCGCACGTGCTTAATGCTGCAGTCCTTGGGATGGGACGATAAATGAGGTGAAGTCGCGGTGCCACGGGCCAGTAATACTGTGCCTTTCACAGTGACGGCCATCGTTGCCGGTGCGTTCGCGCTCAGGGATCTTGTGCTGCTGCAAACCCGGCCTCTCAATGACTTGTTGCGCACGTGTGGGGACGTTAGAGCGGGAACCCGCGGGATCGAGGGCTTGACAGCGAGATGCATTGACCTGGGGAAAGACGATGCGGCATGTTCCATGTCCTGCCAGTCCTACCTCAACTGTCGACTCCTCTGAGTTGGGCGGAAGAAGAAAAACGAATTCTGACGTATCTTGGCTTGTCCGGAGCTGGCTGACAGGGCACTTCATGAAGAAAGGACAGCAGGAAGCCAAGTGCCTGGGCAGAGATTTCGCTGTGCCGATCGTTCAAATTTTCTCGGGGCACGATGGTGGTGCATTCTAATCCTCTCGAAGCCCGCAGCGAGTTTATCAGTCAGGATGACGAATTCCTCCATCCATCCCACAATAGACTTGCGAGTATGCGTTACAAAGTCAGATCGAGGCACTCAAGAAGCGGTGGCATACGGCGGCGGGCGATGACGACATTGCTGATTAGAAACAGGCGTGAAATGCGCGAGGCGCACAGTAAACATCACAGAGCAATGGCCAGCTTTGAACTTAGAGTACCTTATGGTGAACCGTCAGCTCGGGGTTTGGTACTCAACAGCAGACGCCGAAAGCAGGGTAAGGCCAAGAATCGGTGCAGCAGACACGGCCCGTTCTGTACTGTGTTGCTGCTGTGTGGACTATGGGCTTCTTCGGACAGGAGCCCCTGTCCGTCGACGATCCAGGCTCAGGGGAGGCAGCGGTTCGGACCAATCCATCGCGGAGTTATGGCGGGTCTGTACTGATCAGTCTTCCCAAACATGAGAGGAACCTCGTCCACTATCCCCATGCTTGAGGAACATCGACCGTGGCATACTACGTATGCACAATCATATTATGTACAAGCCCAAGTTACGCGCAAGAAGCGTGAACGTGGTCCGAGGCCGCGGAAGAAGGCTCGAGACTGCATTTATACGACATGTCTGTATGCAGATACAGGGATTTGTCTGTTTCCTTCTCCTGATCTTCCTATTATGCTTGATCTGTCGTCCGGGAACGGCTATGGTGAGAGGCGTGGTAATCACGTGAAATTGTGACGACAATTGCGAAGTCGATCTGAGCCCCAACGACAATGAAAGTAGATGTTCTGTGGCGTGTGTGATGACAAGAAGCAGAAGAATTTGATCGGATCGTCTAGAAGTGTGCTTCGAGGTTGCGGAACTTTTCAAAGACGCTAGTTAGCCAAGTCTCGAAACAGCAGGCTGAGTCCGCTCTTCAACGCAGCCATTGGGCTGAGTGGATACTGGCAGTCGGGTCGGTGCAAACAAACGGTCCGGACCCATTTTCCACGGTTCGGACCCCACGGCACTATCGGCGTCGGGCCCTTTGTGATGCAGGCGGCGGACACGGCACCTTCCACCTTGCAATCTTTCCGCTGGGTAGGAAGGCACTCCTGTTGTGCAATCAATTACCCAATAGAACCGTCGTATGGAAATTGGAGATCTAGTTTAATTTCTTGGGCCATGTCTTTGCAACCCATGAGACAGATGCATAAGGTCCCTCTTGCAAGGCAGGAGACTTATGATCCTTTTTTTTTTTTTAAACAAGTTTGTACATTTTTGAGTGAAGTGCCGCACCTTGCTTGGATTGACAATGTACCTGTTGGGGCGTGAGAATGCGGAAGAACAGCAACATATGACTAATCATATATCAGCGGGGCACATCAAAATCAAGTCGAGCGACCTTTCGATAAGATGCAGCAGTACTGTATAAACAGATTAAGTACCACCTCACCATAGTATTCTAATCTGCATTTCTAAAAGAGGAGAGGGAGGAGAAGGAGGAGAGGGCTAGAGCCGGTGAGTCCATCATTTGCACAACGCTGATTCCAGATTCGTGACCAGTGAGTGCGTCTCACATACGAAGCAATTGTACGGTTATGCAGCACCCACAAAAGTATAGAGCGTAACGTATCCGTATTACCCTCTAGAAATACCACTACTATCTTTGTCAGATGAGTTGTGGTGAAGAGGCCAGCATCAACGCTGGCCAGCAGGCTTGGGTACGCTCTCAAAAGACTCAGGGAAGTTGCTGGTTCGCAGTGCCATGACCCTTTTTTTCTTTACCACGGTATTTCCCCTGCCCTTTCCTCCTTCCCTCCCTCCAGTTCGCCTTCTCCTCTTTGTCTCTTCTTCTACCGTAGCACGCCACTTCGCAAGCATCTCATCTCTGNGCTCGGTCACCTAAGCAAGTACCTTGGGAAAGGCAAATTGTGTGCCGAGGCGCTGTTCTTTTCTTTTCCTTTTAGCGTCCTCCTGTCGGCTTGGGCCGGGATACCTTAGTGATTCCCTACCTTGCTTCGGTACGTTGTGCGCGGACCCTGTCATTGGCATTTAGCCTTGAAACATCCCATCCAATGAATTCCAGCGGCCCAGACCGATCGAGGTGTTGCGTCTTTACCCCCCTGCCGTCGGGGGTGTGCAGGCACCGTATTGTAGGTTCCTTCCCATCAGGTCGACTTATGGAAATGCAGTCAGAGACAGCAACACATCCGGACCGGGGGCCGCCTGCTTTGACCTCGCATATTGTCTCAATATGTTGTCGGAGTTCTCGCAATTGTACGGATATGCTCCGCCCAGCAGCTAGCTGCGTTCCTTAGGCACCACTACAATACTTCAAATCCTTAAAGCCCAGGCAGTTTGGACCTAGGCCTAGGCCAGCCTCCTGGGCTCGACCTGCGGCATAGACATTGCCTAAACCTGCACGGAATTTCGATCAGCTACTACAAATCCCATGTCATGTCATGTACATGAGGCACGCATGTGCGGTGCGTTGGCGCTGCATCTCCCCTTTTCGCAAAACAGCGGTTACTGGTGGCGCTAACCCCCGACAGCATCCTGGCTCATCAGATCGATTAGAAGCAGTGCGCACAAGACCTTCTTCACAGTAATTCGAGCCGGAGCATGTTCACATCCGGCTTGCTGCCCACGATATCCGGAGTACCCACACCTGCCGTCTGTCCACGGCAGTAATTACTCTTCACCTTTTAACCCATGCAAATGTTTCGCTCAAACTGTAATCAACGCTCACCCACATCCAACACCTGAAGACAGTCCCTAAACATCATACAGGTCATATGTCGTTTAGTCTGTTTCATCTGCAAAAGGATTTTGCCATTCTGGACCCGAACATGCCCGGTGGCTGAGATGAACTATCCGTAACGCTACGTCTTGAACTCGTCATGCCGTGCTATGCCGTGCATTCGGCGCGGACAGGGCGGCAGCGCACAGGCGACTTTCCGACAACTCTGCTGGTCTGCAACGTCTCATCTATCCTTGCCGCCGCACATCCACACCTGGCCCAAACTATATTAGATTCTCCCGCCCTGGTCAACCATAGACATCTGCGCTACTCAACAACGCGCGCTTCTAGAATGGGAGCCTTCTCAACTTTCTTTTTTCAGTGGCAGCGCGGCTCGAACAGGCCGACGATGGGCAGACTGCGGAGGCAATCTTCGCTTCCCATGTACTGAGCAGCATCTTACATACACCACATTTCTATGGTGTCAGAGACGACATCCTATATTAGCCTCTGACCCACTGATGTGAGTCCTTCGCGCGTCACATCTGACGGACGACGTTCGCCTCGTCCCGGACAGGATGGGATTTTCCGGCAGCTGCTTGATGATGATGCTTTCCTTCTTGAAGTTAACCTGCCATCTAAGTGCACCCCGTGCCAACATCTCAGTCACTCGTCACTGTTCTGCCACACACACACCCCTTACCTGATAGACAGTCGTAGGAACCCGGTGTTGTCGACCATCTGAAGCCGATATGGGGTTGCAGCTTGACCATGGCGAATTTGCGCTCCCAAACATGCAGTCAGGCGGATGCCTCATCTACAGGTACCCGTGGGCTCTCACAACTCTTCCAACGTTGTCTTTTCTTCCTCTAACCCCCACCCGAAACCGGTCCCGGTTCCTAACGTCATGCCACACAGTCAGAATCGTGTATTCTGTGCCCTACTGCAGCTTCGCCAGCCCGATTGTATGTTTTTCACCCTAATCACCTGGCCGCTATGCCATGAAAACGGTTCGTAGCTCGCAAGCCACCTGTACAGTGGGCTTTAAGCGACCATCACAGCAGTTGAGCTAGATAGGAAGGCTCAACTACCTAGGCCGCCAATATCTACGGTTAGATTTACCGGATCGTGTATTTTGGTTCTACTTCTTTCTCACAAACGTAAAGTTCTCCGTCACGAATGAAGTTTCCATGTCCACGAGTATCCACCCAGGGCAAGGGGCAGCGTGCCCAACAAAGTGTCAACCCGATAAAGCGCTCATACGTCTTCTAACTCACACTGCAATGGCCGCAGCAACCGTCTTGCTCTCCTATACCCTAAAGTTCTCCTTGGCGACTCGTGTTAGACACAGAGAATAGATTGCCTTTGTCTGAGATTCCGATACCTAACTTCGAGAGAGGACATAATATCCGCACACCGTGACTAGTATCTATCGGGCCCTCGGATCAATAACCGATCGCTGTTCGTATTCCAGACTTTGACAGTCTTCAAGTCATAAGTCCGCTAAGAGTACTTTCCCTAGCATGCGTCTTTTCGGGGCGCGTACCTAGTGGCACTGGGTGAGACTAGTCACTTCCTCGCCAGGTAGGAAAGATTTGCTTGGTTGAGACCAACATTCATCTGATAGAGTGCTTGCAGGAAGCTGAGAAACACAGTCGAAAGCGAAATCTCAAGGTCAAGGGCCGGTCTCAAGGTTTGTAGCCCACGAATTGTTACTCTAGGCAATCCAAGCTCACCCACGGGGGACGGATTGACCAGGCGTCTTCCTCCGACGCCTGGCTATCACTACTCTGCGTCGTATTACGGCTTCTACTACGGATACAGCGGTCCCGAAGGGTCGACTTCAACACATACCACGTTAGATATTCCGTAGGATCTGTCTCCGACGAACCTGAATCTGAAGGGGTGTACTTGATGACAAGTCCCGCCAATCCTTCATAGGTTACTCCTTATCCACCACCGCCGCCAGCGGTAACCAGAGACTCTCATGGTCTGAATCGGCTGCCGCGTGTTCCCGAAGTTCCTGGAGGCCTAGATACACGGAAGCCAAGCTTCAGGGGCCCAGAGACGCCACATCTGCTGGCTAAAATGCACTGCCAGTTCAGCCTACCTTAGTCCAGCGCTAGCTCGACAGACCCTTTCCCGAGAAGGCAAGTCTAGAGCTGAACAGCGGGGGAGCCCTGGGCTACTACGTCTACTCAGCGCTGCCCTTTTTCTTCCTCATCTCATTTCTTCTTTTTTTTCTCCCTCGTTTTTTTGCTTTTTCATACCCGCTCTTGCAGCTATTTGACAACCACAGGAAAGCTATACGTCAGCAACCCGGGCTTAGGACTTAGCACACTTGGCAAATATCCAAACTTTGGTCAACCAGGACCCAGATGACACGCGCTAGTGGGGAAACTCTGCCCCCTCCCCTTCCCAGGATGTGCGTTTTTTCCAGTCTCCTTCAGGGAGCGGAGGGGCGGCAACAACCCGCGTCCGGTTGCGTGCCTCGTTCGAGCATAGTCGAGTTAGTCCAGCAATGAGGTTCTACCGTTGCGGCTGGCCAAGAAAGGTGGACGTTGACCAATGCCACGTTGGCTTTTGTGCCGAACGCTAGCACGCCTAGAGGTTCGTACAGCCCATCAGGAACGACTACTGATCAGACGAACCCGGTGGCCTGGTACGGGACATTTTAAAACACACAATCGGCTGCGGTTTCCCTTCTGTAGTCGATCTATGTTGCAACTCATGGTAATGGCTTCGGAAGCAATCGAGGACCACATGATTTTTTTCTCTCTAGGGCAAATGCACTTCTAGACATGGAATATTCTAAAACTTGAATGAGAAGGGTACCGTGGAAGAATGACAACATGGCCAGGCCTCGGAATGAACCATATGAGTATATGAGTACCAGGAACAATAGCCTCCTGACTTTCATATCCGGGTGTAGAGGGTATTAGGGGGGCATACCCGGATTCATCACATGTCGTTCTCTCTGGTTCACGGTGCTGGACGAATTTATTTACTCGTGCAATAAAAAAAAAACTAAAAAAACTATATGCACTCATGTGTGATCGAGGGCACCGAAGCCAGATCTCGCTGTTTGGTTTTGTGATGCTCATCAAACAACGGTAGTGTCGCCACGCCCAGAGTAGTTCACTGATACCAAAGGACGGTCAGACGCTCGCTGTTTGAACAGCAACAGTGCGCGCAAGTCCATGGATACCTGAACAGTCCGCCTTCAAATGACCCCAACCCCGCCGATTCAGAGAATTTCTCCATGTCTGAACGAAGGGACCTGAAGTGGACTGAACAGACAAGACCCGCGACCTGCTACGCCTGCAGGGGGCAGCTCGTTCTGTCCCGGCGTAGACCGGCTTGAGGGTTTGTGATGAAAGCGTCCCGTGTCTGGCATGGAGTTCGGAATATGCAGCTTATGAATCCTCCTACGTAGACGGCGGAAATAGCCGTCCCTTGTTTGGACAGACGACTAGGAGATGCTACTAGGTGTTTCGACATCCAACCGCAAATGGATTTCAACGACATCACATTGCCTTTCTGGCCTTCCGGCCTGATAGCCTGGGGTGCGCATTGGGAAATTGGAGGGAGACACCCCTGGAGATGTCTCCCGGGAAACCGTCCCGTCTTGTAAATCCCATGACGGCATTGCGTCGAGGATGCGTGACAAACTTGTTCTCCATGGTACGCGAAAAGCGAGTATGAGTTCCGATTTGGACCTGCCCTGTCCTTGCATGTACGTGACCTTGAGGAACATGTCTTGCACCTAGTCTATCTACAACCACGGCAGAGAGGCTGTTATGAACATCGGACGACGGTATTGATACCTGGTGTTACCGAGTAGGGAGGGCGTGGCGTGTGTGAATATCGAGACGATTAGAACGGCATGATGGTTTGGCACCTAGGCGACGGGCGCCGTCTGGAGCGTCAGCCTGGCCACGCCGCAGAACGTTCGTTAAGGCAATGAGGCAAATCCGGTGCCCAGTGCCCAATGCCGGTGCGGCGTTGGACCACCTAGCCTATGTCGTCGACGACGGTCTGAAATGGAACATGGGGCTGTTGTCTGTAAACACTCAGGCACAAGCCAATCGGAAAAGCAACTAAAGCCCGATTCCCACTAGAACATATCACCGCATATCGAAGAAGCGGATGCGCGCGAATGTAATGTAGGGGGCAGAAGTTCTTCTTCGGGGGGTGACAGCGGTGTTGGCATCATCCCTCAACCCGACTAACGAGGAGTAGGTTCACCGGTTTGTGTGACCCTGAGACGTGAGCGGTCGGCCAGGATCATTGCAGAACGCGGAGTGAAGACACCCTGCCCCCTCCCCTTGACCTAGTCCACGACGTTTCGAGTAAATTACACACAGTCCGGTAAAAGTCATGATTCACCCTCGAACAGCCACAACCAGAGGATGTGGAATTAAGTCGCAGGGGGGGGGAGACAAACATTCCTCAGAACCGCAGGTTATGTTTCAAGCACAGACCAGTCGTGGTGGGCGCTGCGGAGGATTGATGACTAATCAAGATCCGATCTCAATCACGTGACATAGCACATGATGAAAACCTCGGACGCAGCCGGGGCCTCATCGCAAAGGGGTTCAACGACCCCCGTCGGGAATGGGCATTAGGCCATGGGCAGAGTTTCAGCCTTGGCTCAACAAGGGGAACATCGCCGGAAAGGCCACTGTGACTTTGCTTGATAACACGTCGTGACTGAGGAACCTGAGAACCCAGAACAAGATAGTGTGTTGCGTGCCTGACATTGGAAGTGATTCCGCCAACGACCGCCCTTGTACTCGGCTTCTCATTGACTTGTCTAACAAGGGAGCAACATCACCAATTTAAGGGAGGGCCCCAAAACCCGGAGGATCCCAAGACTCACGGAAAGCCACGCGCGCATCACAAAGGAAAAGACCCGATACTCAGGCCACTGCGGAACAAAATCCTTGACAGTAAACCACACATACCTCACACAAAGGCATAGCTGTAATGGAGGCCAACGCGACGGCCATGGGCGACGCAAGCCCTCTGAGCCTCGGTTTCTACTTCCTTCCCTTCGCAACCTTCCTCTGCTTCCTCGTCCCCGTCTTGTACATCTTCCCCCCGATCCCGGCGACGACGAGCGACGCCCTGAGCGCGACCCACTCCAAGATCGGCGTCACCCCGCCCAAGAGCAACCTCCGGGACCAGTTCTCCCCGGCGCACCGGCAGCAGGCCGGCGCAGCAGCAGCAGCCCGCCTCCAGGCCCTGTGCGTGTACCCCATCAAATCCTGCCGCGGCATCGAGGTCTCGCGGAGCAAGCTCCTGCCCACGGGCCTCGAGTTCGACAGGCTGTACACCTTCGCGCAGCTCAAGTCGGCCTTCCCCGTCGCCGTGGACGACGCCGAGAGCGACAAGGACCGGCACTCGTGGGAGTTCATCACGCAGAGGCAGTTCCCCCTGCTGGCGACGGTCAAGGTTGACGTCTACGTCCCGGACGCGACCAAGAGCAAGGCGCTCGGGGACCACCAGCCGGGAGGAGGCGGTGGCGGTGAAGCGTGGATCGTGCTGAGGTTTCCGTGGACGGACCGCGGGGCCGTAAGGGGCGCCCTGCAGTGGGTGGCCGCCAAGATCCGGGACGGGTGGAGGGGCGTCCCGCAGAGGGAGGTGTTGTTGCCGGTGGAGTTCCCCAGCAAGGAGGAGATTGCGGGGCGCGGGTACGAGTTTGCGGATGTGAGGATTTGGAAGGAGGTCGTGAGGGCTCTGGACATGAGTCGGGAGGTGCCGGAGGAGTTGAGGCGTTATCTCGGCGTCAGCAATAAGATGACGCTGTTCCGGGTCGATCCCGCGGCGCTGAGGGAGGTGTATCGGTGTGCGCCGAGGAAGGACGTTGCTGGGTATCAACCCGTCGTTGGATTCCAGGATGCGGTGAGCTCCCCCCCTCCCCCGTCTTCCATTTGTGTTCTTCCATTTACCGTGTTGTATGTTTCCACGCCCGGATGGTCTTGCTGATGAAAGAAAAAACAGTACCCGCTGCACCTGATGAACCTCAGCAGCCTCCAGGAGTTTGACTCCCAGGTTCCCAAAGACGAGGACCTTGAACACCTCGACGTGCGGCGGTTCCGTTCCAACATCATCGGTAAGCCCGAGCTCCTTCCTCTCTTTCTGTCTTTCACCTTGAAATGCTCCGCTCAGAATGCAACTTTGCTCACACAAGTACTGCATTCATAGTTTCCGGCGCCCCGGCGTATGACGAGGAGTCATGGAAGTCCATCGTCTTCACGCAGGGCACATCAAGGGTCACCACACCGGCAAAGTTCCAGGTGTCGTGCCGTACAGTCCGGTGAGTTTTTCCCGCTTTCCCTCTCCGCGAACCCCAAGTCCCACCCTGATGGGAAATGGAGCGCCGAGATATCTTGCGTTGTAGCAAACGACGAGAGGACAGAAGAGAAGAGAGAGAGAGAGAGAGCGGGGAGAGAAAAGAACGGACCGGAAGCTGACATGCCATGGTGCAAAGGTGCAAAATGCCAAATGTCGACCCTGTAACCGGAAACCGCCATCCCGCCGAGCCAGACAGGTCTCTCCGCAAGCTTCGCGACGTGGACGAAGGCGCCCCTCGCATGGGCTGCCTGGGCATGCAGATGTGTCCCCTGTTCGAGGACACCGACCGCGTCGAGTACATGCAGGCTTGGCTTGAGGTCGGCATGACTGTCAACGTGCTGGAGCGAGGTGAGCACCTCTACATCAAACAATGAAGCCGGTCAAGTTGTCATTTGCCCTGTGAATTGTGAGAGGAAGAGTAGCCTGGGGCCAGAAGCTTGGAGCGACAATGTATCAAAAATATGGTAGACAATTAAAGGGAATAATCACAGCCAGTATCAGGCACAGGCCTGTGTCACAGAAAGAGAACGATAGAATTTGATCATCATTATCACCCTCGGAGTTCTCCAGTAGATTATCACGCCGTGACTCCCTTCCTAACCAGACCCGTTGCAGAAAACTGACAGACATATGTCGTCCTTGGTATCCAGCCTAGACAACCTAACCGAACCCTGCTCCATCGGATGGTTCCCTTTCCATGTACAGCACGCCCAAAACAGAGGAAAAGAACGCTCAGGGTTATAATAAATATGAAAAGGAGTTGGTTTTCCCCATCATCACCGTCGTCATCATGGTTCCCATTCTCGGTCTCCTCAAAGACCATTGGCGGGAGCTAGCCCGTCCCGAGGCACGCCTCTTACTTGAGGTCGGCAGGCGTCAACGCCTGAACCATACTGGTTCCTTCGCTAAAGCGGGTCCGGAAGATGCGGTTCGCGTTCTGGAACATGCCGTCCTTGAGACTGACAACGATAAATTGCGAGCCCTTGAACCGCGTCTTGATGAGGCGACCGATGTTTTGCGTGTGTGATAGGTCCAGCGCAGCGTCGACCTCGTCGAGGATGTACATTGGCGCGGGCTTGAACTGCAGCAGCGCCATGATGAGGGAGATTGCGATGAGCGATCTGCAGTCACATATGTCAGTCATCTAGCAGAAGACTCGAAACGGATAAAGACTTCTTACCTTTGTCCACCAGATAGCTCGGTCAGACTCTGTTTCCACACCTTTCCAAGAGAGACCTTGACCTCCAAACCGTCGCTGATGGTCTTGCCCTCGGGCGGGTCCAGCTTGGCGAAACTACCAGGCAGCAGTTCGTTGAAGATTTGACCAAAGTCGCCGTTGACCTTCTCCCACGTCTCCTGGAGAGCCTTCTTCTTGTAGTCGTCAAGGCTGATGATGGTTTCCTCGATCTTGCGCTTGTCACGGATGACGGTTTTCATCATGTGCTTGAGCGAGACCTCCTTCTTCTCAACACTTTCAATCATGTTCATGACCTTGGGGTTGATCTTCTTCTTCATGCCCTGGAAGCGGTCCGTCAGGTTTCGGAGCGTCGCCTTGCACTCGGCAATATTCTGGCCTTTGAAGTCGTACGGCGTGCCCGTGCGACCAAAGTTCTCCTTTTCGTCGGCGATCCACTCGTGTTCCTTCTCCATGTGCGCCACTGTCTGCACGGCTGACTGCTGCTCCTTATTAAACTTGTCGACTTGGTGGCCGAGCTTCTGCATCTCGAGGCCCTCCTCGGTTATGCGGTTGTTTTTGGATCTAATGGCGTCCTCAAGAGCGTGGAGTTCGTCGTCAAACCCATGCAGCTTGGCGCGCTCGTCGTCAAGTTCGGCCTGAACTCCGTCAAGCGTCTCCTGCAGACTGGCCTGCTGTTTGACAAGGTCTTCAACGTCCCGTTGCTGCGCCTTGATGGCCACCTCAACTTCTTGAAGCTGCTCGCGGGCTGCGGAAAGGTCACCTGAGAGTTGCTCCGAATCAAGCTGCGCGCCCTGTACCTCTTTTTGGAGAGCCTTAACTGATAGGGAATTCTTGGTGAGATTGGCCCGCAGCCTGTCCAAGGACTTTTGGAGCTCGACAAGCTTGGCGTCCTTGTTGTTGTCAAAGTCCTTCATGTCCTTTTCTATCTGTTTGACATCGGCAGTGGCTTCGGCATGTCTCTTCTTGGCCTCGGCGGTATCAGTCTTGAGCTGAGCGATGGTTTCCTTCATGTTCTCCACCTCTTGAATGATTGAAGACGAAGAATTGCCGCTGATTTGTTCCTCCGCCAGCTTAATTTCGTGGCTCTTGAGGTCCAGCTCTTGTTTGATCTTTCGTGCATGGTCAAGCTTAGACTTTTCGCTAGCAATGGTGACCTGCAACTGATGCAGAGACGCCTCAGCCTCCTTCAGTTGACGGGTGATGTCGTTCAACTTCTGCAAAGTGACGAGAACACCGCTCGAATTGGGAGAGCTGCCACCAGAAAGCGTGCCGGATGGGTCGTAAGCGTCTCCCTCTAACGTAATACTTCTCATTCTCACATTGGGGTCGAAGGTCACCTTCTTGGCCGTATCGGCATCTGCGCAGATAAGTGTGTTACCAAAAACATACTCCATAGCTGCAGATACCTCAGCGTCATAACCGACTAGAGACAGCGCCAAGTCAACCTTGCCGGGTGCGATCCTCTGCGCTGTCGCAATGGCCTGGGCGGAAGCCTTGAAAGCCGCAATCTTGTTGAGAGGGATGATGGTAACCCGCTTGCGAAGTTTTCCTCCCTGGAGCAGTTGGGTACCCGTGACTTCAGTGTCGACGACGACATTGTAAAGACGGCCACCGGCGCAGATTTCAAGGGCGGTTCCGGCTTGCGTGTTTTCCTTGTCAAGGGTGAAGAGCTGAGCAACTAGGCCCTTGACCTTGGACCGGTCGAAGTTCGGGGCAGGATCATTATAGTTGAAGTCAATGTTGGCAACCTTGCGCTTCAATCCATCCGCCTCCTGCCGCAGACCTCGAATACGCTGTTGTAGGGACGCCTGCTGCTGGTACAACTGCTCTTCCTGGCCAGGCTCGAAGCCCAGTTTGCCCAGCTCTTTCTCGAGTACCAGTGCTTGTGACTTCAGACCCTCAAGCTCCTTGAGAAGGCCAGCGTTCTGCTCCTTTGCTTTCTTGGCACGTGGCTCTTCTTCCTTGATGCGTTTCTCCAGATGTGCAATCTTCATCTTGGCCTGCTCCTGCTCGGTGACAGCAGCCGTCGCGCGATTCCGCGCGTCCTGCAGCTGTCCTTGGTAGCCGCTTTCTTGACCATCCTTAGATGCGACACCGGTTTGCAATGTTTGTAGTAGCTCCTCCTTGGACTCAACTTCTTGGCTTTGCTTCTCGAGGTCGTCTTTGGCGGTATCGAACCTCGCCCTGATCTCTTCGTAGGCCTTGGTCTTTTCTTGTAATGAGGCTTCCAGCTCGGACACGGTCTTCTCGACCGAGGTCTTCTTCTCCTCCTCCTCGGCCATACTAGATTTTTTCAAATCCATAACCGTGGCGAGCCTGACAAGCTCGTTGGAATGTTTTTTTACCGCATCCTCCAGGGCCTGGGCCTTCCCTCCTTTCTTCAACTCCTTGTCACGTTGTGCGCGCACACGCTTGACGTCTTCTTCGAGATGGGAGATTTCGCTCTTTAATCGTACTGCGGATTCTTCGAGGTTCTTCTGTCTTTGCTTCTTGTCATCCAGATCTGCTGCAGACTGTTCCAGCTTCTCTTGGCATCGCACGTAGTCGTGTGCAACTACTACTCTGGTAAGTCGCTCGAGATCGTTCTGTGTTTGCTGGAAGTCGAGGAATGCGCGCTTCTCTGTCCGGAGTTTTTCTAGTTTCGGCTCGATTTCGTCGCGGAGAAGTTCTGTGATCTCTTGGAGTTTCATCTCCTTCTTGGCCATTGTTTTCAAGGCTTTGTCTCTTCTGTCCTCGAACATTCGTGTTCCCGCGGCTTCCTCGATCATGGCCAGGATCTCTACCGGTTTCATATTTAAAACCTTTGTGATTCGGCCCTGCATGATGAGGAAGTTGGGGTTGTTGATGTTGAGCTGAACAGACTGGAAAAGGTTTTGCACCGTCTGTTGCTGAGCGCGGTGGCCATTGATGAGGTACTTGGATGTGCCGCCAAGGACGATCTGTCGAGTTACGCTGATTGTCGCATAC
This sequence comes from Colletotrichum chlorophyti, assembly GCA_001937105.1. NCBI lineage: Eukaryota > Fungi > Ascomycota > Sordariomycetes > Glomerellales > Glomerellaceae > Colletotrichum > Colletotrichum chlorophyti. The sequence goes on from MPGH01000088.1 coordinate 1,908,259, forward strand.
TCTTCGAACCCGATGGGCGACTTTTTTTTGTCTCTGTTGTCGAATACGATTGTGACGCTTGCTTTCGTGACACCTGCTTGGCCGCGTTTGTAGATCAGGTCCTGTTGGCAATCGCATTAGTATTGAAACCTCCTGTCACAGAGAGCCATCTATCATGAATATCTCACCTGGAGGTTTTGCGCTCGGACTGTGGTCATGTTTGTAATACCGAGAACGAAGCAGATCGCATCCAAGATGTTGGATTTTCCCGAACCGTTAAGGCCTGTGATCGAGTTGAAACTTTCGTCCCTGTGTTATGCGTGAGCTTTTCGTCCAGTTTCGGTCGACTGCAATGTTTGTTTACCATCCCGAAATCACCGTTCGCACGGCATACGACTTGAAGCCCTGGAACGAGTTAGTCAAAGACGAAATAAGAATTGAAGCGGAATCGCATACGTCTATGATAACTTCTATGACCCTCATGCTGCAGTTAGTTAGTCGTTGGCGATGTTGTTGCTGAGGAGTCTTGTTGCGTGTTGGAGACTTTTTGTTTACTTTCGGCGTTCGCGTTTCCACTGTAGTGTTTCCCCCCCTCTTGGGGACCCCTTGCCGCCTGTCCCTCCCGATAAGGCCCTTATCGCTCCTGAGCAACCGTGAGTCTGCCGCAAGCACGACCTGTCATTGCCCCAGTCAAGGTAGCCCCACGAGCTTCAGCCGCGCTAGTCCGGATTCGGACTTGACCAAAACATTCGGTTCGCAACGCAATTCAACTCAGGCCCATCAACACCACCGCACATCCATAGAGCTTTGTTCTTCCCACTTTTTGCTATCCTCTACTTCCTAGGTAGCCCACCCCTTGCCATACCTCGACTCAACCACCTATCATCTCGACCTCGATGACCAGCTAGCATCTTTCTTTACCTTCGCAGCGACACTCTTGCGTCCGTCGCGACTTACCCCTCACGATGGCCACAATGCGAGGAACGCGTGTGCCCGTTGGCTCCGCGTCATGGATCAACGAAGAAAGGACCACGGCCCTCAGTATTGTTCAGGCCGAGGCTGAAGAGTTCTCTTTCGCTGCCAGAAACGAATTCGACTGGCTTAATGAGCACATGGCCGGTGTCTTCAATGAGAATGAAATGCGCGTATCCCATTTGCCGCCCGTTGTTTATCAAGTCTAACTGGCGCTGCAGTAATGTCGCCGAGATTTTTAAAACCCCCGGAAAGCTTCGTAGCAAGACACCCCGTACGGCACGCAAAGTTGACAACGGAGAACCGCGCGTCGTAAGTTTGCCGATTCCTGCGCGCGTCATATCCCGCTGACCCTTGCTAGCCACTGTCAGATGTCTTCTCCGCGACCCCCAAGGCTGCACCAAGCACCTTTATGCAGCAACTTGCCCGAGCTAGCACGCCCAAAGTCAACCTTGCCAAACCCACATCGTCTCCTCTCGGAAGAACGACATCGCCGCGCAAAGCCGCAGCCTCGCCTAGGTTGCCCGTCCCGAAGCAACCCGTTGTCCTGGCTGATTCTGGATACTATGGTAGCCAGGATGTTGACAACATGGACGTCGACCTTATCGAAGACCAGACTGAGGTTGGGGAGCCCCGTTCCAGTCCTCCCAAGACGGCCGGGCGGACTGGCCACGTCGCATTTGACGCCGAAGAGGATGAGGTGGAGGAGGATTCGCCCCGAAGCCCGACCGTGACGAGAACCATTCGTTCACCTGAAGTCACATTCCAGACCGCGAAGGAAGAGCGGACAACACGAACTATGAGGGACATTACCGAGGAAGCACCGTCGCCATCTTCCGAAGCCTCAGATGCATCCAGTCCAGCCAAACAAGCCGACGCTCCGTCGTCTCCAGTGACGTCTCCAGGTCCTCGGGTAGCTCAAGTCGTGTCGCCCAAGAAGAATTCGCCCATCAAGCAATCTCCGATCAAGCAGGTTTCACCACCAGTCGAAGCCGCTGCATCACCTGAACCCGAGCACATGCCGCTCGCGGAATCGCAAGATGATGTTGATGTTCACATGGACGATGACACGCGATCTCCGTCCGACGATGAATCAAGCCCGATTCGGCCGGTTAGAAAGAGCAGTCTCAACTTTGCTTCCCTCCCAGCTAGAGAACCTCTAAAGAACAAGAGTATCGGTGCTCGTGTCTCAAGAACCAGCCATTTGGAGACGAACCGTCAAAGTTACTATGGCAGACATACCGGAGGCAAGAGCTTGGGAAACAACGCGGAGCGTCTCACAGCATCGGACGAAGATGAAGACGAGGAGGAGGAGGAAGGCAACGACTACATGACCATCGACGGCCCGGTCAATGCGACTAAGAACAGCGAGAACTTTGCATCCAATCACAATAAAACTTACACCCAACGATTGCAGGATCAAATTAACTTGCTCGGCAAATCTCAACCGAACGCGAGCAGGCCTTCGAAATCTGTCCCCAACTCTACGGTAGTTCAACAACTTACCCAGGCGCCTTCACTCCAGTCCGCAGCAGAAACGAAGCCAGCTTCACCAACGAAGAAAACCGCCGCGCCGCCTACTCCTGGTGCATTCCCAGACGACGAGGACGACGAGGACGAAGACGACGATTGGATTGCACCCCCCGTACCTGCCAAGGACACGCCTGTTATCAGCCCGCGACCACAATTGTCCAAGAGCCACACTACAGACGTCATGGAGGGCATCGAGGGTGCTGATACCGTTGGTGGCTCAGAATTCCTTTTCCCTCCGCAACAGCAGTCGTCTGTTCGATCAGGTTCTCCAAAGCATGCGCCCGATGTTCCCGAGCGTGCGCCTGGTGGTTTCGGCCACGGCAAGTCTGCCTCTGTTTCCGCCCTGCCCGATCTCTCCAAAGAAAAGGTTGCCGAGGATATTTCCAAGAAGCATATTTCCGTATCGAACCCGCTTTCGGCGGTGCCTGAGGACGGCCGTCCGGAGACGCCCAAATCCCCGACGCGAAGTATTCGTGACAGTCCTCTGAAACAGGTCAAGAACAAGCTGTCTTCTATCCTGAAGAGTTCTAAGGGTCTGCTTGCAAGCAGCGCGGCAATCAGCGCTGAGGGCAAATCTTCCATGATGTCGCCCTCAACTACTCGCCTTGGTCTTCAGTCTGGACCATCCACAGACTCTGTGCTTCCGCACTCATTACCCGCCGAACCACTGTACCCAGATTTGTCCAAGCGCATGGCTGCCGATGCTCAGACGATTGCCAGTACAGGAAGTCCCGAACGCCCCGTTGCGCGCAGGACCAGGGCCTCGGTTGAAAAGGAAAAGGAAGACAAACGCAAGGAGAAGGAAGCCAAACTGATGGCTGATCAAATGAGCAAGCTTGATAGAGTCCGTGCGGAAGAGCGCGAAAAGGCTCGCGTCTTCAGCAAAGAACAGGAGAGGATCGCGGCTATGGAAAAGAAGATTGCGGCGCAAAAGGAGAGGGAGCTCGAACAAGAGAAGGAGATGCTGAAGTCTGCACGCACTCCGGCCCCGAAGGAAGTACAGAGACCAACCCGGACGAGTCCTCGCAAAGTCAAAGGCCAAGGCGAGTTGGGATCAACGGCCCAACCGGTAGAGCCAGAGAAGGCAGACGTGGACATGATGGAAGCGCCGACACCCAGACAACCACCTTCAGTCCCGCGTTCTGCCGGCCCCGGCCAGGCGGCAAGACCCAGAGAGCTCCGCCGCCCAACAAGACCCACTAAGGAGGCACCCAGCAAAACCAAGCAGGCGCCCACCGTTATCCGCGTCAACACCGGCTCGCAACACTCACAATATCATCCTTCCAACAGCACGCTCTCCTCCGGCCTACAAGATACTCTGAGTTCTTCAGTTAAGTCCAAAACCAGTCAGCCGGGCTCGCACAGCAAGCAATCATTGCAAAGTCTCAAGAGCTCTGTCTCCTCCAATGGTCGGCCAAAGGCTCTCGAACTTGCTGCTAAGCGAAAGGAGCAGGAAGAGCGGGAAGCCCAGAGGAAAAAGGATGCCAAGCTCGAGCTTGAACGGAAACGCGCCGCTATCCAGGAGGAGGAGCGCAAACAGGACCTGCAGCGGCGACAAGACGCGGAAAGACAGAGGGAAAGGGAAAGAGAGCAACAATCAGAGGCGAAGAAGAACGCACAGAGGCAAGCCGCGATTGAACGCGCCAAACAAACACGAGCGCCACCACCAGCTGCCCGATCTCAGCCGAATGGGCCCCCCGACTACGCGGCAAGCCAACGAAGCGACGGACAACCGGCTCGACCACCGTCCCGCCTGAATTCGGCCATGCACCGATCTCAAGATGATCGACCTGTTAACACCGTACTTTCTAATCCTGTCAAGGCACCCTCCAAGAGACCCCTGCCACAAGATGGCAACGAGGAAGGTAGCGCACGTAAACCACTTGTTCGCAACGGACCGTCATACCAGGCCAAGGACGCTAAAAGACGACGCACAAGCGACGACTTTGCTGATGAGCTTGACATGGACATTCAGCCCCCCAACATCAAGGGACCGCCTGTTCGTCCTCCATCTGTCGGCTTCAAAAAGGTTTGTGGTACAATCTCTGTCATCACGGGAACCATCGCTGACACAGAACATCAGGACATGCCTACCAAGTCGATGTATGGCTACACCAACGTGCCACCGAGCGCATCCAGGGACTTGTTCAAGTCCACTGTTACAGCCCAGCACAACAGTACAATCAAGTCCAGCAAGCAAGTCGACATGGCGCAATTCGCCCAAGGACATATTCCGTTTGCCCCCAATCCCAACCCCGCGGGCCCGGCTCACAAGACGCCAGCACGCCCTATGGGTGCTGCCACCACTAAGTCGGCTGCCAAGTCAGCTGCGAGATCATCTCCCCGGTTCCAAGATGGCGAAAAGATTGAGCTGCCCGAGATCGACACGGACGAGGATGAGGATGAGGATGAGTCGCATTTCGGAGTCGCAGCGTGGGCTGACTCGCCTGACTTGCGGCGAGCCCTCATGCGCCAGGAGACGATGAATCCCGAGGGCATCTTTGGACCGCCGCGTGCTCTCAACATGGAGGAAGTGTTCAGCAACAAGGAGAGGTGGCACAAGTTCCGAGCGCGTACGTCGAGTGCCAACTGGAGTGGATCAGATCGCCTCACGGAAGACGAGATTAGGAAAGACCTTGCTGCGCGTGACAAGTTGCGCAAGGAAGGCGGTTGGTCGTACGAGATGAGCAAGGATTTGATTTGAGTATCATCTGAGGTCAAGGCGTTGTGTTTCCTTGTTTTACAGCTGTGTCGGGGACACATGCGAACGAGCTCATGAGGACATCAATAAGCAGGGCCGGATGGCAACTGAGGCATCAAGCAGCCTCGTGTATTCTTTCTTACAGGGGAAAGCAGGGTTTCATTCGCAGCCTAGGGAAAGGCACGTGGTCGTGGCGGCAATAATTCAAGCCGAAATTATAAAGGCATGGTCTCTTCAGCCCTAGGCTATCTTTTCTATCGATCTGAAATACCGCTTTGTGATGTGGCTGCGTTGAGTGACCTTCACCGCTCCAAATACGTCTCGAACTCGTCCGGTTCCTATGGTGTGATGGAAAAGAGGCCGGCCGACTAGATAGTTGGCATGGCAACATGCATTGGCGCTCGGACCACGTCACTTTAAGCTCCCGCAGGTGCAGCACACCTTGGAAGCTCAATTCAGTAGATACCTCTTGCTCCGTATCGCGCTCCTTGTGTCAACGCGTCTGATTTCTTCCCGACAGTCCTAAATTCCCATTAGTGAAAACGCAGACCTCCCGAACCACAAAACATCTTCTAGGAGCCAGGGCACTCTAGACCGCATCGAGACCGACGTACGTTTCTCCTCTCAGACTCTGCCTCCTCACCATTGACGTATTGTGCCTGCAGCTCGCCACAGCGATGGCCCCTAACGGCAGCGCTGAAAGCCGTAAACGCAAAGGGGCGACGAGTACAGCTGCAGCTGCACCTACACCAACACCTTCAACACGAGAACCCGCGATACCGTGGTCCTTCAAGAGACGAAAGCTCAACGCGGATGGGCTCCCTTTATCCTCCCCAACAACACCGAAAACTACCCCCGCTACCAAAACCTCGACTGTCAAGAAGACCCGCAAGACAGAGCCGTCGTCTGTGTCGGCCTACGACGTCCCAGACTCTCCCGAAGACAACCCGCCGCAACGGCTTCGAAACGTTCGGAGCGCTCATCGACCGACCAGCAAAGTCCCGATTCCTCGGCGCAGTTCCGGAAACGACGTCTACGATATACCAGACTCCGACGATGAGCTGCACTCCAGTCCAAAGGAGGTGAACTCGCAAAAGACAAGTCCCACAAATACGAAGACCAACGACACCATTGACAATGAAATACTTGACATTAACTCAAGGAAGAGTGGTGGGAAGCAGCCATCTCGACGGGCAGATGTTTCGGGGCCTATCGGCGCAAAACAAGAAGCTGCGACCAGAGAGGATGATTCTGTTAAGGTGCGCTCAAGCGGGAGGCGTAGAATCCTCACCGCGAAGGCTCTTGAGGTTCAGGAGGAGAAGCTCAGCACAAGTCGTTCAGTCACTCCAACGTCTCGTCCGAGATCATCTGCTGCTGCACATGATGCTCAGGAGTCGCAGAATGCCACCCAAAGAGTCAAGCGCAATATTTCCAAACCATTAAAGGGCATCTTGACGCCTTCCAGGCGAGACAAGTCAAAAAGAAAAAGCAAGAGTGTCGCTTTTGAGTCTGTTCATGACCAAGCGTCAAAAGAGGTTTTCTTTGAAGATCTCCCGAATAAATCCGGAAAAAGTCGGAAGTCCTCACAGAATCTCGTTGAGGGGCCTCTGGAATTTCCAAAGACGGCGAAGCCGGGGAAGGCGGCTGCAGAGACTGTGGAGTCAGTAGCGAATAGAGTAACGGATGTCGAAGAACAGGAAGTGAGAGATACTGCTCAGGACGAGGATGATGAAGAGAGTGAAGTGGACGAAGAAGACGAGGATGTCTGCAGCATATGTTCGAAACCCGACTCAAAACGTGGAAACCAGATTCTCTTTTGCGACGGTTGCGACAAGGCTTTTCATCAAAAATGTTACGGTATAGCGAGGGTGCCTCGGGGCGACTGGCACTGCAACGATTGCGTTGATCAGAAAGAGACTCGCGCGGCGGCTGCGGACAAGGCAGTCAACATACCCAACTTTGCGCAACATTTGAGCAGTTTGCAAAGGGTTTTGCTGGACCGTTGCACCGGCCACCGCCGAATCAAGTTGATTGATCAAGAGGAGGCATACGCGACGGCTCATCAACTGGTAAAGCAGACCGTGCTGGCAGGTGAAGGCAACTCAATGCTGATTATTGGGGCCAGAGGGTGCGGCAAGACCACGGTACGTGTTTTGGTATTAGCGAGCATACATGTGTATCTGACAGGCAACAGCTTGTTGAAAGTATAGTCGATGACCTCTCTTTGCAACATAAGCACGAGTTTCATGTGGTGAGGCTGAATGGGTTCATTCACACCGACGACAAGCTAGCCTTGAAGGAAATTTGGCGTCAGTTGGGCAAGGAGATGAATGCCGAGGATGAAGTCAATGCTCGGGTGAGCGTCTGCTAAGTTTCCGATATATAGGCTATCACTGACCGATGATTGCAGTCGAATTACGCCGATACAATGGCCTCGCTCCTTGCACTACTATCTCATCCTTCCGAAATGGCTCAAGCGGAAGAGGGCGTAACGTCGCAAGCGGTCGTCTTTGTCATTGACGAATTCGACATGTTCGCCGCGCATCCCCGTCAAACGCTGCTCTACAACCTCTTTGACATCGCGCAGGCACGGAAAGCCCCTATTGCGGTGTTGGGCTGCACGACGCGCATGGACGTCGTTGAGATGCTCGAGAAACGCGTCAAGAGTCGATTCAGCCACCGTTATGTTTATATGTCACTTCCTGGGAGCTTGCCGGCGTACTGGAAGGTTTGCAAGCAAGGTCTGTCTGTTGATGATGATGACATGGAGTCCGAAGGTATAGACGTCACCGTTGAGGGCCACGAAGCCTTCCAGAAAAACTGGAGGGCTATGGTCGAGGTGAGCATTTAGCAACACCGGAAGAGAGCGTTCACTTATCGTGCTTTAGATGTTGAACAAGGAGAAAGCGTTTCAGAACCTCCTGCAGTACCATTATGCAACTTCGAAGTCGGTTTCTGCGTTCCTATCGGAGTGCATACTTCCCCTATCTTCTCTGTCGCCTGCGAGTCTAGACCTCGCCATCCCGTCCCAAGCAAGCCCCGCCGTCTATCTCACGGCGCCCAACTCAAAACTTCACCTCCTGCCGTCGCTCTCAGAGCTGGACTTGGGCCTCCTTATCGCGGCAGCGCGGTTGGACATTGTGGCGCACACGGATACAGTCAACTTCGCTATGGCGTACGATGAGTACGGCTCGCTGATGAGTCGGCAGCGTCTACAGGCGGCGACATCAGGAGCGTTGGCGCTTGGAGGCGGCGTCAGGGTGTGGGGCCGCGGGGTGGCGGTTACGGCATGGGAGCGGCTCGTTTCATTGGGGTTGCTGTTGCCGGCGGGCCTCGGGACAGGTCGGGCTTCGGGCTACAGCGGGCTGGAGGGCAAGATGTGGAGGGTAGACATGGCGTTGGAAGAAATTCCGGTAGGCGTCAAGTTGAACAGCATGTTGGCGCGGTGGTGCAAGGAGATTTGATCAGGCAGCAGCGATAGAGCTTGCACCTGAAGGAGCAGGTATAACTATCGACGTCAATGAGGCAAGGAATATAGCCGGCGCAACATTAGGAGCACTGCATCTATTCCAAGGCAGCTCCTACTGGCCGACCTTTGAAGCAGCTTGGATACTCTGCTTCGCCAAGCTCTCGCGCCGTGGACAACGGCACCCGAACACATTAGCGCGTATTAGGACCTGTGGCGGGCGACGGGGCAGCCTTTAAGCGCGGCGCTAGGTACTTGAGGAAAAGCGTCCGGCTCTTGATCCGGCTTGGGAGGGTTTTCCCTGGGTCTACGGCTTAGGTTCTGCCGCTTGTGTTGTGCTAGTCACTCATACAGTTACATGCTCGGTTGATGCCAAGAAGCCGCAGTTGCCGATGCCGGGTGAATCACTGGGTGTCCAAGTTTTGTGGCATTTGAAGAGCAGTTCAGTGATGAACAATTGCATGTACGACACTAACGTCATGTTATGCGAGGGGGAAATTTTGTGTAGTGATTCGAAGTAGCTCATCATATGGTCCGAAACTGTCGGCCGCTGATAATCGATGAAAGTCGGGGCTCGTGTTTCCGTTCGGCCGGTGATCAAGGGTCAGGGCACCCAGTGCATCGCTCCGGATCCTGGAGGGTGATGTTCAGCAGGAGAGGCGGTCTATGTGTGATGTTATCATGGTCTTCGGACCGGGGCTGCCGTGCGAAAGAGACACAGGTGAGTGATTGGCGTATTTCACGTGCGCACGGAGACCGGGTTGATGGCTGCTTGGCTTAGGCGGGATGATAGTGAGAGGGTCAGCTGTCTGGCTTGTGAATCGTACGATGACACACAATGTCCGTGGATGTCGAGTTACGGGTTGTCCGGGACAATGGTGAAAAAGGAGGAGCGGCGGCCGACAGGGCTTTGTACACCAGGCCATGAAGACACCTCAGAGTGAGGTTTCTCGCATGGATGCCACATGCCAAGATATGACAGTTTTTCCTGGGTACGGATACCTGCTCATGGATCGGCACTTGCGGGGCATTCTACCAAAAGATGCTTCACTTGGGAAGACTTGAGAAATGGAAGGAGGCAGGGGGGAAGCTGTGGGTTTGTCCTTCTTGAATAGCACGGGTGAATTCCGCACTCCTGATGGTAAGGGGACAAGGGGCTAGCTGGTATGAGAGGGAAGAGTTGAGGTTGTACACCTTGTTCCGATTTCCATCTTCGATGTTCCAGGTCGGGCGGTCGGCACTCGCAGATGCGGGTGCAGGTTAGGCAAGTTGGGTTAGTGGGATCGCGTGGCGCAGGGGCTTTCAGGGCCAATGAGAAGGTTCGGCATCGATTTTTTTAGCATCTCGACATGCCCCCACCATTTCTGCCCGCGCTGCATGGCGGCACCGGGCGGCCGCCGCCACGTTGCGAAGCGATGCGAAGCAATGCGACGGGACGCGCACCTTCGCCCACTATTTGTGTTTTCTTTCCCATTTAGTTACTGCGTCCCGGCACTTCCAGCTGCGCTTCCGTCTTTCCTCGCCGAGACTAGGAACAGAGCTGAACCGAGACTTAGTGAGCCGATCTGTTGTCCCTCCCTCTGTCTTACTAGGAATCCCTGACGCCGGAGCCGACAACCGACGAGTACCTGGTGCTGCACTGTAGAAAAGGCAGGTGGATAGATCCTCCATCCTTTGGGTGCATCTTACATGAGCCACTCGAGGTACTTTGGCGTGTAATTATGGGTCCGAGTCTGAGACGGCGGCCGCCTTGTTCGACCTCAACCATCGCATGCCATCTCATCTCGGCCGCCGTTCCTCTCCTCGTTTGCTTGTCACCTGTAACCAGGGCATCCAACCACCGCGGACCATTGCGGAATGGGGTTTTAGCAATAACCTGATGGACCACTGCATGGGCGCCGGTTTCGCTCCCCCCCAGCAGTCCACTACTCTTCCTTCTGCCGACCTCGTTCCTTGTCTAGTTGAAATCGATTTGCGTTTCTCTCTCACAGCTCCGTCTGCAATCAATCGTCCACACTCATCCCTTTGGCCCAGTTTGCTTACTCACTCCTCTCTACGAGGTACTCATCCACTTTCTCTTCCTTCGTCGAACCACGTTTCCTTCTTCCTACCAGACAATTTGGACACTTACAAGGACGACCGAACTCAACCGGCCTCGCCGTGCCACGACACGCCACAACCAGTACTACGCCCCGCGGGTGACATCTGAGCCGGCAAACTCATCCCCCTGCGCCTCCGTCCTCCGTCGCCGTGCCCAGCCGGCACTGCCCCCATCCCTTCTTGCCATCCTCACGAGCTTCGACCACACCAGCTGTGTTGCCCCCTACTCTCCAAACACCAAACCCGTTCGCCATCTCGCCGATCAAATTCAATCTTTGTCGTCAGCATTTCATCCCGCATACCCCTACAGTCGAGCCCTCTTCTTACCAACCCTAATTTCTTGTCGCTCACGTTTGAATGAAGTGTGAAGACACCTTTACATCCCCTGGAACCCCTCATCAACCTTAAACCCACCTCACTTCCTCTCCCTGCACCCACTCCCTTGTTCGCTTGCATCACAACTTTTTCACACGTCCAAGCCCTCAGCACCTCGACAAACATGTCCAAACGCACAACGTTCACCACAATCTCACCGTTGCCCGCTGGCATCTCTCGCGAGGCCGTTCTCGAATTTCTCCATAATCATATTGAGATGATCGACCTGAACCCGCTCATCAAGGAGCGTCACCTCATCAAACCCCCTGCCCATGCACCGCCCGAGGAGCATGCCTGCACCTGGTACTCCCTCACGGACGAGATCTCCTATTTGCCTGGCGGCCTGGCCACCGGTGACATCAGCTACACCTGTTGCTTCCACAATCTGCCCACCGGTCTGCAGACACATTGTTACGCCCCGATGGGCCTTGACATCCGGGATAAGTGGACCGTCGCCGGCTCCATGCCCGGCGAACCAATCGAGCCCGTCGAGCTCGGTATCGGCGCCCCACTCACGGGGCTCTATATTCGTGAAGACGTCGATATGCGTTGCAATGTCTTCACAACTTCCTTCGTCAAAAAGACGCTAAAGAAGAGTCACGGTCTATTAGTTGACCGTCTCAAGTCCAAGATTCGGGAGGCTTCCGTCCTTGCTGCCCATCAGCACCCAGGCAAGACAACGCCTGACTTATATCAACAACTACATCACCAACGGCACGGCAGTCAGATGTCATTTTCTGGTTCCGATATGTCCAGGCCTGGCGTGAGAATCTCATCGCAACCGCCACCGCAGCAAAACCATCATAATACAACCTGCAACAGCTCCCTCGGCAGCGAGTTCAGCCTCCCATACAGGCCGTCATATCCCAATTCCGTAGTGGCACCAACCACCGATGGTCCCAATCCCGCCTACGCGGAACCACCTCGCGCCGTCCACATGTCCAACGATACGCCCACATGCCTGACAATCAGATCGCCGCCCAGCGCTTTTAACAGCTACACCCATGCAAATAAACCGGGCTCGGTAAATGACACATATGACGTCAAGCCAACCCCGTCATCCTACGCGGGGGCAATGCTTGATGGCGATCCGAAGCTGCGCGCCGGGCGTCAGCCGGCGGCGTCTATCGTTGCCGAACTAGAGTGAGCTGGTCTCGTCTCCAAACTTGTCAGTTGTCTTTAGCGGAGACACAAAGACATAAAAATGTTATAGAAGCGATACCCATGGTCCACATTTTATCGAAAAGCAAGGCCATGGTCTGCATGTATACATAGATGCAGTCTGTCCTGCACAGCCTTAGCTTAGCACTGCTCGTACTTTGCCTCGAAGTATGCTTTACGAAGTTTATACGAATCAAGACATTTATCCCCTAGAGCTGTTACGGATGAAAACCCCCAGTAGCAAGATTGGTGGTTCGTGAGTTAACATCAGCTTTGCCTCTCCGGCCAGGAGCAATCGCAAGTAGCCCGTCAAGTAATCATTCGAAGGACTATCAGCTTGTAATTTCCACAGTGAAGGCTTTTCTACGCGATTGACGCTCGAGGAAGAAATGGCGCCAAGACGAGATTCTGGGTATGCCGCCCAGTCCGCAGAAGGACCTTTAGGCCACATTTGCTGGGAGACAATTCGAAGGTACTTCCCCTAGCTACGTCTGTGATCTTGTGTGCTGGAGAAGCCGCCCATAGACGTCTTTCGACGAGGGCCGTGAGGCGAAGGCCGTATGGGCAAGATTCACGTTGAGCTTCTTCCGGGTATTTTGCAGAAGTTCGGCCCATCGGAGTGTGCTTCCTGGACTTGAGGCCTCACATCCGATTTGTGCAGCCGTCTGTATCCTGGCTCAATTCACGACAAAGGGTGTTGATATAATGTACATGGAGATTCGTCGGATGATGCCTCCTGTGCCTCGACTCCGGGGGTGGCTTGGTAGGATATGTGCCCCCTCTACAAATGTCGAGATGTTACGTACGAGCCGACCCTCGCGGATACTACGACGGCCATGACCGCCGGATCTCCTGCGCATGATGGATCATCGCGTTTCTGATCGAGGGTTCGAAACCGTCGATCCTGGAGCCGGGTTGGCCCCGGCTTGGACGGTCCATGGCATGGAGATGGAAGAAAATGAGCCCGTAACGTCACCAGAATAGAACTCCATACTCTTTGGGAGAGTTGAGAATGCAGCTTTGAGTCAAGAACGAGAACAGAGGTTTGTAGTAAGCATATGACTGTTATTCAAAGATAATGATACCATATAACCGCTAGGGTCGGGTGAATTGGAAGGGAAGGCTGGATGACGGAGCCGACTCATCTCACGCCAAGGCATCATTTTGAAGAGGCCGCATCTTATCTAGATTGTTCCAACGATCGTAGACTGACTAGAGACTCCCTACCGACTCAAGCGGACTGCAGTCGTTTCGAGGGGCGGTCAGACTGCTCGGCTACCATGAGATCGTTCAGACCAGACCCGACTCAATTTCCCCAGATTGAATCACTTCTGCTGGGCACTCGACTGCCATGCTAACACGAATGCGTCAATATGCTATAAATTATTGCAAATGTTTAGGGGCTCGGTTGAAAGGTGCATGCTTACTTGGGCACGGCATAGCGCAGAGGCTCCCCCGACTTTTGTCTGCTCCTAGCATGTGCTGGTCTAACTTGCCTCTTGAGTCCGGTATTTTGCTGTGATTGGGAGTGAAACTGTCTCAATATGGCCTTCGACGTACGTTCAGATCAACCGGGGTGTCGCTCTAAGCCCCCTTCCTTTTTTTTTTCCAACAAATTACGTATAGCGACACCTCATTGAGCAGCCAGAGGCGAATATTAGAACCGAAAGCTGTAGTATCCGACTTAGGTGTGACGGTCAGTGAGACTCATGGCAACTGCACCGGCGCCGTATGCCATTCTGGTTCAACTGCTGCTGTGGGTTTTCTCGCTGTCGGATCACTGATTCAAACTAACCAAGTTCAAACAGTTGAGGGGACGCTCCAAGCTTATAATCAACAACAGGTTGATACCTTAACTAGCCTTCAGTCTTCTTTGCGCCGAACAGATTGCGTGTTCCATTTCTTCTACTTAGAAACATCGTCAAAGCCGAAACTCGAGGCGGGTTTTCGTGGTCTGACATCGGCAGCTCTTTTCAGCGTCTTGAAGTGATGGTATAATTATCCTAATTGCCATGTGGCCGTGTTTCAACGTGGCGAGGGAGGCATCCGAGTCGCATCATACGACGGTGCAATCGCAGTTGTCTGATAGCATACTGTTCTTCGTGGCTCAAAGAGCAAGTTGCTTGTAGATGGCTGTCTTTGGCAGGGGAAAAGGAAAAGCCCCTGAAGTAGTACTCTTCTCGACCCAACCTCTCGTACTCCCAAGCACATACTGAAAGAGGCTGGCGAGAGAAGGCAGCTACCACTCGGAAGCTATCCTGTGGACAGTTCTGACTTATTCATGTGACCTATATGTGTGACGGTATACTGCTGATTGAATCCCGGGGCCAACTGATCAGGTAGCCTGTCACCCCTGGCGCGGCAGGGGGGGTAATCTGTCCAATAGCGTCTTACTGTTGCACCAGAGATGGCAGGTTACATCTTCGACCAACACGACATCATCAGCCTCTGTTCCCGTCAGATTCCTCTTTCGCCTCACATTGTCTTGAAAGCTAGAGACCGCATGCTGGACCCAGGCGGAAACTCAACCCGTGTTGACGACGGCGTACTTTGCTTCTCCCTACCGCCCCATAAGCCGCAAATCAACCGCAAACGGGCTCTGTTTTATATAGTCAAGCACGTTCTTGCCGGCTTCATCTTTTCTTCCTCCTGTGACGTCATCACCTCCGGTGGCTGGCGATTTGGCGACGGCCTCTGTGACCTTTTCGTATACAGCCACTTCGTCGAGTATCTTGTTTGAAGTGTCGTTTGAAGAACACCAAAGCCAGGTTCAATCAGCCCCAGAGCCATACACGCTTTTTGTTCGTTCTTCAAGGAGGCTCTCTCTCTCTCTTTCTAGTCTAGCGTTCGTCCTCCAACACGCCCACTCCGGCAACGGCTGGACGCATGACAGCGCATTCATGTAAACCAGCAAAGCCCACTGATGAGCTCATGAGCTCTATTCAATCGGTAAGTTGAGACCGTTCGTCTACATAAGAGGCGCAGCGTGGCTAAAGCAATACAAGTGTTTGCCAGCTCGATTCCTATTCCGCAAGAGATACCCGTGTCTCATGCAACACACCGCCGGCGTACTTTCGATCACTCAGTTCTCGACAAGTCAGAGACGCTCTTAAGAAGACGATACTAAGCTCTGTTCGTTGGTTTCTACCAGCGATAGTTATGGGATGAGAAAAACTTGGACACAGCCTGTGACGAGGTCAGAGTTTCGTTGCCCCCCCTCTTCTCCTTCACCCGGTTCAATCTACGTGGATATGATTCCAAGGCCATGGAGTTAGAAACACGGATATGTATAGCGAGTGCAATCGCAGGAGATCGAGCCCGGTACTGTTCCACCGTAGCGTACTTACGTTGTCTACCCTTCCAGACTATGGTACTGAGGTTATAATGCGACATGTACTGAAAAGCAGCCGCCTCGCCTCAAGCTGTTGAAGGTCAAGTATAAGCTGACAACGGAAAGAAGCACATGTATTCCTCGGTGCGCTTCCACCAGTACCCGTGCCCCGCACACCTGATGTGGTGTGAACCATTGGACTCACGCACATCATCCAGAGGGCAACTCCATGCCTCTCTCAAACGAAATCATCATCACTCCGGCAAGCTCTTAAATCGCCCTTCCCGATGACATGAATTACTCGTCATACGCCCGGTCGCGCCCGGAACATACCCTCCGCAACCTTTCAGGGACACCTGATCTCCGTGACATAACCCACGATGGCGTCAAACCCTATCGACGCAGACTCTTCACACTCCAGACCAAGACACTCCTCAACCCAGGTTCCCCACACGAAACCTCCGACTTGGTCGAATCTACAGGTATCTACTTTAGCCTGCGCCATGCCCGTCAAGTCTGAAGGCGCGTGTAAGTCATGAGCGCAGGCTCTTCTTGATGGATTCCCTCGAAGTCTTCTCTTTGCACAAAGACAGTATATCAAAATAAACAAACGATATAAGCGCCCAGAAACATCTCGCACGGGTCAACCACGTCATCCCTGCCGGTCGATCATGCCGACCTCCAACAATCGACCGATCCGCGCCACTGACCCCTCCAGCTGGAGATTTCTGCGACGAGGTCATACGGAGCTGAAATAGTATGCGCTCGACGTGGGAAAGACAAACAACACGGAGCCGTCTCGAAGATTCTCTGTTCGAATTCGGAGACGGTGTGTGGGGCATATAACCATTCCACCGTTCCCCCCTTTTCACAATGCATTAGCATGAACCTATTCGGAGCATTTCTTCCAACGAAGTGAGGGGAAAACGAAACCCATAACCCCACGACGACCAAGCATATGGGCGAGCACATATATACATCCTTAGACAAATCGAGCGATAATATGTCAACTACAGTACACTCCGTTTTATAAGGCGCCTATACGTCACCTAACTGCCCTGAGATTGTTGGTTTTCAGTCTGCTGACCCTCCTTTTCCTCCACAAATACAGGGATCTTGGCACGTATATATTTTAACAGAGAAAGCCTCTCTTGATATCAACCAAGTCACTTCATGCTAGGTACGATCCAGGACATAACGGCGGTACTGACGTCTACAATACATTGATCATGCTCCCTCCACTAACCATTCTCCCCCCATTGAACCCACATCCTTCCGTTTCTCACAAAGCAAGCGAATCTAAAGCCAGCCCATACTTCTCGTCACTCCGTGTGCACTGGCTTCGTACGTTCCTGGATTCTCTTTCCCGTTCCTCTGGTCATTAATCAAGAACACTTGCTGTTCTCTGGGCGTCATCCATTCTGGTCTCCGTTTCCTGCAACGACCGCAACGTAAGGAGTATCTTTCAGCATCCGATTGCAAAGACATATCATCTGTACCCACCCCCGTTGTGAACGGAGAATGCGCCACTTCGTGATATTTCGGGGGGAGGTATCGTTTCGTCGTCAACGCTCATTCTCGAGTCTCGAATATTATTTCCGGCATGGCAAAGACAAAAACAGGACAGAAACAGAAACAGGGGAAGGGGAAAAAAAAGCAATCCGAAAGGGATGTCAGAGGAAACACGGAAGGTATTGACCCCCGTGTCAACAAGTCCCGGAGCCGGTAGGTGCCAATCGTACAGAGATACCGAGAGGATGGCCCATACTTTCAACACCACAATGTTGAAGCAGATGGTGAAATGAAAGCAGAAGACACAGAACCGACCATGCGCGACGCCAGCCGATCAAAAGTCCTCATCCATCAAGCATCGATACCAGAAGAATGCGCAACATGCAAACACCCACATCGCGCGTGCGTTGTGCCCGGCAATCTGCGCCATCTCGATTTGCGGCGCCGGTCGCCCTCTTGACGAACTCTCCCGCCGTAGCTCCTGATCCACGAATCGCACGCGGTTATACATATCGTGGTCCGGCGCGTAAGTCGGTGGTGGCGCCCGTACATCCCGTACATCTCGATCATCCTCAGCGTCAGCGACGGCCGTCGCAGCGGTGTCAGCCGTGCCAGGCGTCGACCTGGCGGCTTCCATTCCCGGTTGCCGTCGTGGTTGTTCGGTAAGTGGTGGCGGTAAAGACTTCGCTGGCGGTGGTAGCGGCGGTGGCATCGGCGGCGGTGGCATGCGCTCCTGCCCTCCCCTGTCTCTCGATCTCGATCTGGATCTTGGTCTTGATACATCTCCGTTTCCATCCTCCGATGAGGACCACGACGAGTAGTTCGAGTAGATGGAATACGAACTCTCATGAGGCGGCTGGTGGCGCCCGAGGACCCCCGAACTGCGCTCGCTGTTGCGGACACGGCCGTTGTAGTTGAAGTCTCGAAGCCCGCGCTCGCCGCCGCCGCCGCCGCCGGGCGGCATCGTATCCGACTCTTGTATCACGCCGTCCCGCTGGAGCTGCCTCTGCAACTCCTGAAGGTCCTGCAGTTGTACTGCCGGACGCTCCATGCCTTTTGACTTTTTACGGGTTTACCCTTTGCGTCTCGCGCACCAGCTTTTCGAGATTTGGGGAAAGGAATTCAAAAACCATCAAACACGAAACGACCCAAAAGGTAAGCTGTGGAAGGGGGAAGGGACGAAAGGTCCGTAAAGGCGTAAAGGGGGCCCACTGCGTTGTGACTGAGCTGAATTCCCCCCCCTTTCTCTCCTTATTTTGACGCCGCAGCGTCGGGCTGCAATATGTTCGGTCGGGACGATGTCAAAGCAGGAGGTGTGCTGCTGAATGTGTGTCAGCCAAACGGGGATACCTTCCTGACTCGAGGGCGCGGGCAAAATTGACGCTCTGGGTAGGATGCACACTACTTCACAGCATCCAGATCAAGAATGGGCAGACGCACTTTGGTGCCTGTGGCATGGCATGCTAATGAGGAACCGCGGTAAATCTTTGAGCTTCAGCCGTTGAACATCATTCCGTACGCTCCGGAGCATTGGATGGCCACAGAATAGTATCAGTTTGTCAAGCGAGCAAGGCCCCCGAGTCGCCCGACTTCCCCGCGCAACCCGGGGCAGAGCATCCCACCCATCCCGCTCCGTGTATAGGCAGGTGGCTTCGCTGCTGAGCCTCGCGGCCCAACGGCCAACTGCACGGAGGGCTATCCCTCCCGGCCCATCTAAGTGATGAAATAACCAAGATTGACTTTCGTGGCTATGGCTCAAGCTTCGGCCGCGCAGGTCTTGGCCCCGGGTCTGAGGCGGGATCATGTTTGTTGCGCTCTCCTCCTCACCCACCCCCCATCCATGGGAAAGGGCGGTTGAGCATTAACCGCGGCCAAAAGACAGAGAAAAAAAAAAAAAAAAAAAGAGTCCGAGTTGCAGTTGACTGGTCCGAGGGTTCCCAGCCGTCCGTAACCTACTACGCCGTACTGTGGGCACATACACCATGATGCCATTCAAAGTTTGGATTATCGTTTCTCGATTACACTGCGCGGGAGCGAAAGCCGGTACGCTCCCCGCGTCTGTGTGTACCTAGGTTGTGTGCGGGTGTGTATGTGTGTGCATGCTTTTCACGCTGCAGAAGAGAATACGACAGAAGGCAGGCTAGGCTCGCCTGGCGTACCGATGGAACGTCAGCGCTGCAGCATTCTTGTTGGGGACCGCCCGGTAAGAAAACATGTTTCGTGCGGCGCGCCGTCGTCTCGTGTGTATCGTGCTCGCTCTCGGGGGCGAGGACCGTTGACGCGGCGAGGCTCGATGGGGGGGGGGGGGNAGATGCCCATCGCGTCCGTTTGGTTTTGGAACGTGGGATCTTCCCCCAAGGGGTCGGTCAAGCAATACCCCGACGATGACTTTTTTCTTTATTCGCCACTCTTCGAGTCAGTCAGAGCCGGCACTGCTGGCCCATGTCATCAACCGCCGCGTTCATATCAGAAGGCACTGAGCGGGAAGAACCAGAAAGCGAGATCTTGCAATCTCGGCGGACGAAACTTCACGACAGGCGCTGGGACCACGAACTAGTCGTGAACGAGGCTCATTTGCCATCATAAAGAATAGAACTGACATTGGCTTGGCGTCCGACATGTTTCCAGGCACGGGTATTGAGAAACCGCTAACCAGGCTCGAAGATATTCCCCGAGGCTCGTGTCATTAATGGAACGCGGTAAAGGCCTCGAACCCTTGATACACTATGTGATTGCTCATCTGTGGATCCGGACGATGGCCGAACAATAAAGCCCACGTATGGCCTGCAGCAAGGGGATTTAGGATAGCAAATGGGTCGCTCAACCGACGGCAGTACAGGCACTCGGCGATTGAACCGCGCAGGCGGTCGAGAGCCACTGCAAGGCTGGACGAAGCATGCGGCGTTGTCGGCGTCGCGTTGATCCCCCATTTGGTGGCGTTTTTCTTACCTCTCTGCGACTTCGATTGCCGATCGGAGGGAGT
Organism: Colletotrichum chlorophyti; assembly: GCA_001937105.1. Taxonomy (NCBI): domain Eukaryota; kingdom Fungi; phylum Ascomycota; class Sordariomycetes; order Glomerellales; family Glomerellaceae; genus Colletotrichum; species Colletotrichum chlorophyti. The sequence goes on from MPGH01000088.1 coordinate 1,928,372, forward strand.
TCTGGTAACCAATAAGCATCTTCATGCAGTGCGAGCATAACCGACTCCCTCCTGTCGCCTTCGTATCCTCTTCACGGCGACTCAACCTGGACACGCAACCATGGCACGTCCCTTTCGTCTGTTTTCGCGTTCGGCTAAACGGCAACTTCTTCATGCCTACAGGTATGGCAAGCGTACTGACATTGCGTTCTTGCCATGTCTGTGTGTGAGCAGAGGATCAGATAATCAGGCCATCTGCAACGTCTAGCAGCGAAACCGTGCAGCCAGACGCTCTCCATCTACTATGTAGCGACAGCTGAGGCTATTGCACCCAGCGCACCTCGGCCCTTTGAGACGAATGCTGGTTGACAGGCGGAGGGTTTGTGCGGCGACTAGTCTGGACCCGCGCCATTACTAGGTGACTGTCGGGGGAAAAGCGCAAAAAAAGGACTGGGCAGTGGTAAGAGCCCCCTATTGTTCAGTAACCACGTACGTTTGGGATGAAGCCCAACCCCAAAAGAGTGGCAGTGGCTTTGATGTAACGGCCGTGAGCCGCCCCCAGGCCTGGTCAAGCTGTTTTGTATGCGGTGTTGCTTGGCTTTCGGCCTTGGCCTTAAGCGACTATTGTTTGTTGGATGCGAAACAAGAACAAGACAGAGCATACCCCCTCGATGAACCAAGTTCGTGGCGGATTGTAAACATCGCAGTGGACGCTCATTGTCGTACGAGCGTCTCTCAGCCACGCGAGCGAAGTGAACCCAACAACAACTGCGTGTCTTGACATCACACAAAGATCCGAAACCCTAGGAATTTGCCAGCTACTGCACACCACCATTCACGGATGCTAACTGGGCACTCGGGAGACTGAAAAAATGTCCGTTTTTTCTTCTCCCACCCACCCAATCTCTACAAATCGTAGAGGCCGCCTGGCAGGCTACAGACCGATTGTTGATCGATACATGGGTTGAATCGATGCACAAAAAAGGGCTTCAACATGTAATTGAGCGCGAGGGCGGAATAACAGGCTTCTAGAATAGAGGTATATTGATGGTTGTGGTGATGCTTAGGCGATTAGAACTCCGGGACATTCTGTTCAGTCCCCTGCGTGCTGGGACATGTTATGGACACCAACGATCTATTTTGTTGTAGTCGAATCTTAGGTCAAGTAGACAGGCGAGAAGCAGAAGTGTCGTGAGTTCAACAGAGAGCCGTCCCTGACACTTACACGACCTCTGCGACCAAGTTCGGCGGGTTTGGTGCAATATGTGGCGAAACTAGACATCATCATGCTCGACCCGTTAGGCAACTTTCTGCCATAGCAGCAGACATGACTTTCGCAAGCTGAACACAGTGGCCAGGGCCCGGCTCTGCGAATATCCGCGAGATAGGCTCGCCATCTGCCAGCTGAGAGCCCAGGAGGAACCACGCTCAGAGCCCAGAGCTTATACTACCCGGNGGTGCCCCAAAGATCCAAGACATGGTTTGCTCTGCCCTGGGTCCGGTGTGTCATTAGGCTCATCTTCCATGAGACTTCTAGAATCAAGCCCATCCTGGCCGATGGGATCCACGAAATACGTCCCTGGTCCGGATAAGGAAGAGCTGGAGCTAGCTCCTCGTGACCCAAAATTGAAAGCATTTGACTGAAACAAAAAAAAAGATTTAGCCTGAAGACGCCGCGACATGGATGTAAGCGTTAAGTAACTTGGTTAAGGTTCACACGCTTCGAAATGAAGTTGAACTGCTCCGGGCCTGAGGTGCGACCCACGCTCGTCGTACTTTCATCCGGGCTATATGCAAGCCCGACACATGGCGAAGTACCGTGAACGAAACAAGTCGCCTTCTTCCGTCACCTGCCTGGAGACTGGGATGGCGGAGAGGACGTTTGCTGCGTCGTACGAGGGAGGAATGCCGATCGACCATGCCCCGCCCGACAGTTGCCGCGTTCGTTGCTCTCGTACCGACTACATGGCGGATGTTGCGGTGTATCCTGTACCTCTCAGCCAAGGGGTTGGGAAGAAGAATGCGATTCAGGGGGGTGCGGCAGTCCGGCTGATGGGCGGAGACAAGAAAAGGCGGTGTTGACTGACCCAGGAATAAAACAGATGAAAAAAAAAGTTTCATATATTATTGGGGCTTTTCAGGAATGACTTTGTTGAGTATGGAGCGTGGGCGTAATCCGCGCGTCCGCCTCCTGGTTGTGAATGTGGGCGGCAATCTTGCCAAGCGAAACCTGCCGATTCTTACTTGCCTCGCTAGCGCACCGGTCGTCTCCCCGATGTGCTTACTACGTATGCTAGCCATTCTTCGGCTCAACCTTTAGGTTGGACTGGAAAGCATCTTGTTCGACTCTCCATCATTTCCCACGACGTCATTGGCTCTTGAGCCGCGATGTTCGAGTTCCTAAACCTCCGCCCGCTGTCATGGGATGATGAGGGATGTCTGTAGGGAACATCGACCCCCTCCGTGCGTTCCTATTCGCCGCTCAGGCCCGGCTGAAGGGGGTGACGGACAACCCATACGTAGTAATCCGACTCTTCAGTTTACCATCGGCTTCAGTCATTGTCTGGTTCGTGTCAAATGGTCCACAATGGGCCGCCGCCGCCACTTTCACACTGAGGTCGTGTGACCCAAGCATGAGCGGGCTGAATCACCGATCTCAACCAGAAGCATGGCAACCCGGTAAGGGAGCTCCCGGTCTCGCCATGTGGCATTGGAGATTTTCTCCTGCGATCCCGCCTGCCTGCAAATTAAACCGGCGGAGTGCATACGAGGCACGAAGGCGCGTCGGTTTCCCTGGTGTCCGTTGGCGTAGGGTGTCTATGTAGTTCTAGGGCTTGCTCGGTGTTGCCGTCAGTTAAGACAATACATAGTAAGACGAGATGAGCAATGGCGACTGGTAAAACAGCGGATGATTCTAGCTCCACGGTCGGAGGGAGTACACGAAGTCCCGTCAGCCGGCATGTGTATATCCGCGATAAGAGAGTGACAGGGTGTCGGAGGTACGATGACTCAAGCAACATGCAGTTGAATGCTGTTCCTAGTCAGCCACTCAGTGTCTCCGGCGTCAGCTCCCATTTCCCAGACCAGCATCCCATGTGCCAACGTATCAGTCTGGGTTCTCCGGGCTACCCATACTGTCTGTCTCCAGACCCCTGGCGTCGTGTGCGAATATCCGTTGTGGCTTGCCAAACCACGTGGCAATCTCCACCATCAAGAGCGAGCCAAGCCAGGCCGGAAACCAGTCAAGTGCTCCTGCCGCATCACAGCGCTCGTCGAAAGTAGCAGCAGCCAACAAGTGCACCGCCGACGTAGCTGTGCAGGACATCCGGTCGAGTTGTGTCTCCTCTCTGAGACCGACGGCTGGGGCTCGAGGCGCCCCAGCTAAGTACACATGTCTTGGCGATTGCCCCCCCTATCGATATGATTCGATGTTCGGCCTAGGAATTTCCACGTCGACAGGAGGCGCTCCTCGCAGCAAATAGTGCAAATAGAGTTGTGCGGCAGAGGGTTGTGCTCCGGTAGGATGAACTGTGGTTTGCCACTACTACATATGGGAAACCTGTCAGCGGCACCTAAAACCGAGCCCCGGGCTGTGTTGACTGACCGGCGTGGTTCAGAGTTGCTGTATCGTATGACTTTCGCAGAAGGATTAAATCCGGAATGGATCAGAGCTAACGAGTTCCTAGCCTCAGCCGTTCTCTTGTGTTTTTTTTTTCTTTCTGCACTCCGATAAACAGCTTGGGAAATCTTAGAAAGTCCGTTAACTCTACAGTAGGATGGATAGATTGCGGGGCTACGAATCGCGTCAGGGCTCATCACCGTTGAGGACAGTAGGCGCAAAGGCAAAAACTGCTCGACGAGGAAGGTAGCCATCGTTCCCATCGGAAAGCAAAGGACGTTCTCGTACGCATCAACACTGACCCGCCGAATGAGGTGAGCTTGAAACAAGCCCTTGCTGGGAGCTTGTGGCTACGGAATGACGGCGGCCACCCGGGATCCGGTTTGGCTCGCAGAGACGAGCAATGGAAAGATGCTGGTGTGCCGGACTAGTGAACGAGAAAGCCTTCAAAAGAGATCCACGTGGGAATAAGGGGGTTTGACCAGGGTCATGGAGTGACATGTGCTGTCTGCTGACCCGCGCCCCTTACGCGCTCTAAAGTGTTCACTACCTCATACGTGTCTGCATTATGTATCTAGTCCCCCGCGCACCAAGAGCTATCCACAAGCAACCATACACTATAGTGTATGTAGTACAGTTCATGCAAGACTGCAAGGCCCACCGGCGTTTTACTGTGCAATTTCCTTCAGCTTGAAGACCGCCATGGCGGATGGATAGTCACATCTCCGTAGTAATCCCGTTAACGTTGTCCCGGTGTTGTGTGGTCCGCACGTCCGTTATCCGTCGTGACGGGGTGTCGATGCTAAGAATCACTAGCCCGCACACTTCTCTGCCAAGCTCATACTCACTCCCCTTTTCTAGAAGGCCGATCCAATGGTCGCCAAGGCTAAACGGAGTGTGGCTCGTCAGGTGGCCACGTATGTACCAATGTCGACCTCATGCTGCGTGCTCCTGACAGCAAACCATGCCAGCGACCTACCTCATCGTGCCATGTATTGCTTGAGATGAGGCGAACGGGTGTCACTCAAACTTGCCTGGCAGTAACTCCGAAACTGTCTCCACTTGTGCAAGTCGCTATACACAGGTGATTTGTTCCAGTTCACACAACGGAACAAAATGCAGATGAGAAATTGCAATCTACCACCAGATTCTGCACGCACCATGCATGCCCGAGGGTGTAAATTTCAAGCATTTAGGTCGCATCATTTTCTTCTAAGCCTATCTCTCCCTGAACAAACCTAAAAAAACGTTGACATACGTATGTAGGTATGTTGTTGCAACTGTGTGTGCCCTACGTTGGATACTGTGCCGTTCGCCGGATTCGTCTGTAATAATCCGTCGGCACCGTGCCAGGCAAGATAGTTTAGGAGTCGTAATTGCGGCGTAATGCTGGGTGCTGCTGCAGAGAGAGAGTTGCGGGCCACGCGGGCTTCGACGGAGACCAGGATCAACCCCAGGCGACCCCGACCCCTAAATAGCGATTTGTCGTCAATGATAGTCCGCCAGGTAGTCCGCCAGGCGGTTTTGTTCCTGGCTGTTGAGCCGCCCTTGCCTCTCCAACACGATGCGTGGTCAGCAAGAGAGAGTCACGGAGACTATGGGGGTATAGGTGAAAGGTGAGCCCTTTTTTACTACACACTTAGAACTCTCCGGCCTCCTGACACATAAACGTCGTGACGAACTCCTTTGAAGGGACGACAAGCCCATCATTCGCATCACGCTGCGTCCTTTTGGAGGACAGGGAAAGGGCGCGGTGTTGAAACATCTGCGGATGAAATGCAAGAGGTCCGCGAATAGCTTGTTGTGTAGCAACGGAAAACAAACCGATGGCCATCAAAATGCAAGTGGACGTCTTCATCTCACCATCCTGTATTACTTCGGACGGGACTTTGGTCAAAGATCGTTCTGCCAAATCCTTCATTGCCGTGCGCCGATGCACTTCCGAGTTTGGCAGGATCGATTACCGTTTCCGGTTGTGTCGAGCATGGAATCTGAAATTGTCTGTCTTGTCGGGCGTCCGCGGGATTTCGTTCGATATCATACTGAACTTAGCCAGGCAGTAAAGTTTGTGTTATCCCAGGGTTGCCGAACAATTGACGACCCGTCAATTCTAATATCGGACACCAAAATGACAGGAGCAGACGCGGGAGGACGGCGAACGAAACGTCTAACGTTTGAAACCGAAGCGAGCCAGGCTGACTGAAGCAAAGCTTGGAGATCCATTTCCCATAGACGTCGAGTGGGAACAGGGTGTTGCAGGCGGGCATTTGTCAGTCAAGCGCGTGGGCTGAGAAGGCTGTCGACTTTGTTCGCCGGCTAAACCATTTAACCCTCTTACCATAACCGGTGCCCTACGGGTTGTCCGCCCAGTTGCTCCTGAGCCAGGGTCAACCACAATAACAAAAAGTCTCAGAAGGCCTTCTGGAAGCTCGGCTGTATGTCCTCTACTGATCCAGCCGATACGGTATCTAAGAAACGGTACTCGTAGCGAGGTTCGTTCCGTGAAGCAATGCTGCTTATTGTTTCTGGGAAGACGGTAGAAAGTGTCGGGTTACTGAGACGTGAAGATCCAGGTCGGTACAACATTCTGCGTGTATCCGTTAGACTGGGGCTAGGAGGCAGCTTGTGTTAGTCTGGGCCGTTGGTGACAAGATTTGCTTGATGGCTGGCCCTGCAGCTTGTGAAACATGATGACTGACTGCGTAGCGGCATCGGCATTCATCAGCCTCATTGGAAAATAGCAGCACGACCAAACCGCATTCGGTAACCAGCCACTCGTGGAAGCGTGTCTCAACGCAGCTCAGAAGCAGCGCATTGAGAACAGTAGCAAGCCCATAGGGCCGGGACAGGTTAGTGAATAGTCTAGAAAGGGGCCTAGCCTGCGATGCGGTGTGCGTTCTTGGGATAGACAGTCTGATGATTGAAAAGCTCTCAAGTTGTCCGCGCAAACTGAATGGACTTGAGCTAGAGCCAGAACAGCAATATCTGGATCACGGCGCTGTCAGCGAGCGGGCTGCTTGTTGACTAGCACCTCAGGCGATCCTTTGTTGGGCAGTCGAGTTGCGGACCTGGCTAAGCAACGGCCGTCCAAGTGGGCGCTTCAGGCGCAGATGAGGCGATGGCAAGGCTCTGACCGCCGAGGGGGTATGGATCGGCAGTACAGGGACCATGGGACGAAAGCAATTCGTTCGGAAATAAGGAGCCATGAGGAGCCCCTCTGGTCTCTCCTCATTCATTACGGTGACTCCGAAATCGTCGTTGTCTTCTCACAAGAGTGTCAATACCCACCAACCGGGAGTGACAGCGGCAAGGCATGCCCAAGGTAGGGTTTACCGTACATCGATTTGAGCTGAACCAAGTTTCATTGGTTTCGCTCAGTCGGGACCGGTATGTCTGTACGACATCGGTGTCGGTTTGGGGATCTTGTTCCAGGCCGATCGCCATGACCTTAATGGCCAAAGGAAAGCGTCACTGCCACGCATGAAATTTTCCGGTGGTATGGCCGGCCGACAGAGTGCCGCTCCCGCGCCGTGAGATGCCGATAAAGATTGCCGACGTGCCAGTCGGACTGGACTGTTTTGCGGTTTTGCGTTTGTTTAGTTTGAGCGTTTGGTTCTGGTGCCCCTTCGATTGCCGTCCTGTTGTTTCAGGCCTTCTTAATCGCCGGCGGAGAAAACGCCGTGGTCGTTGACCAATGGATCGACTAGGTTGGATGGTTGAACTGACTCTGTCAGTCTCTGTCAGGCGGTCTGTCCGTCCGTCTACCATGCCCCTCTCTGATCAAACCAAACGATGAAAGACTTTTCAATCCCTTTTCCTTTGCCGTCACAAGTAAACAGACGGAAACCAGGGTCATGCTGCCATTCAGTAAGGTTGTCGTTAGTATCCGCACAGTGCCATTATGTTTGCAGGGGAGAAGTATTAACTCGCTGTCGGGATTTTTCTCATGTGCTTGCAGCCAGTAAGGTATGTTGAGATGGGCTAATACGACAGCGTTGCCGGTAGGTGCGAAATAGGGTCTCCCACAGTATACTTCGTGTTGTATGCATGCCACTCTCGCTCGGAGTGGCATGAGCAATGACGGGTGGACCGGGGGGCCAGGCGTGGCTTTGCATGGCAGCAACGTGACGCCGCGAGAGAAGGAGCGGAGCCACTTGAGTCCACTGCGTGGCTCGCAGGGAAGGTGCGGACCAGAAACAGCCTGGCTTTGTGGGACAAATCCCTGAGGCCACGCGCCGATCTGACGGCCGGTGATGAGACCTCCCGAATCCCATACATAGGAGATACCTTGCCTAGTGTCACTAGTAAGTAGTACCCTGTCCCGCGCCTCATTGGATTCTCTTTCTAGCCCAGTGTACTATCAGCGTTGCGTGCTCTACACTCTGTACATCACGGAAGGACATGTCGTCGATGTGCGATCTATCTCGGGTAGACCAGATGAAGTAAACGAATAGGAATAAATCTGAGTTGGTCTTTTTTTTTTCTAATATGTTTTGGGGGCCTTCCGATTGGGATCACATCAACACATTCACAACTATGTAATCATTCGGTCATTCAAGTTGGGCGGCGTTGTCGGCGGTCGGCGGTCGGCGGACGAGGGACACCATGGATGCACCTCAGACAAGGAAGAAGTTGCAGCTTCCGCGCACTTCTAGAGTACGTCGTATCACCGGGCCAGGTTTCTGTACCCGTCCCTCGATGTCCCTCTTTCCAGACCAGACCAGACCGCCTTACCGCTTCGCATCCTCCCCGAGGCATCTTTCCTTGTGCCCTCGTCATCTCCACTCCCGTTCGGCCGCTTGTAGGTATTGATTGGCCAATCGAACTGGGTACCTGCCTGATGTGCTTGGCACAGCATGGGTGCCATGAGAAGGGTCCACCTGGTGCTCTGTCTAGCACGCCTCTGGCCTCTGGTCATTGGTGTCGGGATTCGCCGGGGTGAGCCGTGCCAGTGAAGGATTGGTGCCTTGGAGTCATACTAGTAACGCTATAGTATAGGATACATTCAATGGGTGGCATGGCGTTGTATCAAACCACGTTGACGTCGGTGAGGGCCATTCATGAGGATGTTGTTAGCGGCCATGGTATCAATGCCACTAACGCACTCTGCGTTGTCGGTAACGCGAATGGCGGTCGATAGATATTTGCCGTATCTTTTCCTCATCATCACCTCTTTGAATATCAGGCGCTGAACTAGCAAGGGAGTTACCCAGACAGCGGATAACGAACACAGTGTTAGGGGAGAAATTGTGCCCTTGAAGCCTCTGAATGCCTTGTGAACACTGAACCAATCCAGTCCCTGTAAATGCAGTCGCCGCCGCCGTTCCACAAAATCACCATCGCCATCTTCAATACAGACATGTTTGCACAGTGTTGCTTCTACCCGCCTTGTCTCACCCCGCACCAGGAAAAAAGAAATCAAACCCCACGTTCTGATTAAGTTAACACTGCCATGTTAAGGTGTCTTAATGCCCGGAGAACGTTCAGGTTGCCGGTCAAACTTCAAGGCGGCCTGTCGCGCCTGTCCGTTGGCCTCGTGTCTTGACCCGCGCGCGTCGCTCTTTAGCTGTTCTGCCTCATACCAAACCCACCAAAATACGTGAGCGGAGACCGAGGTAAATTAGAACACAGAATATTTTCTGATTAGAAGGAAACTCAGAGCCATTCATGTTCTATTGGCACGCCAAACCCGTCCACGTTTCACACCCACGTCCACTTCTTCCCGTTCCCTGTTCTGCCTCTCTCTTCCTATGCGTTCCGCTCCTGCCGCCCTGTTCCGAACTTGGATTGTTGTTCCTGCTCCCATCCCTGGTACTTTCAGTCACCTTGATGCCCATCTCTGATCCTTCTCGACGTCTAATTACAGAGTCAAAGCAGGTAGCTCGAAGGCGTGCCTTGGCAGGGACTAACTCAGCCGGATGCTGATGACATACACTTCACCTCGCCCACAATACCCAAAAGGGGGGGGGGGGGGGGGGGGGGGNTCATTCCGAGAGCTAGGTACAGCATGACCTGACATACCATCTATGCCGTGTTGCCTCGAAAAACACGGACGTCCTCGTTTGATTATCAACGAGTGCGAAGCAGGTGCAAGCACACCACCCTGGTGCCTCAGGTTCCCTTTCCTGGCAGGCCTTGTATTACCACAGGACGCTTTTTAAAATAAGTCGATTTCGAACGGGACGGCATTAGACAAGCTCACCTCAATCCTCACTTCCTTGGGTTATTTTGGTCTTCTTCAGTTTGTAATTGTAGGTGCAATTACACGAGGACAAGCCATATCATACCATGCTAAGCTGTAATTACCGTATTCTGCATGGGCGCGGGAACCGTGTTGTACTAGTAAAGGCGTAGCTGCCATTCCCCCATAGCCTACCTCTCGTTCCTGGGGCTGGTCTGGGCTGAGCGTATGACGAGGGTGCAGGGCTTCGAAATGTGTAGGCTGCTATTTTCCGTCACAAGGCAGATTTTCTGCCCCAAGTATCCGACTCAACGGGCACCCAACCGTTGGCGAAACCTCCCTCTTGCCTTTCACTTGCGCCTGACCCATGAATTTTAGGGGCCAAGGTTAGAGATCGACGCTTGGAAATCCCTTCATCGGGAACCCGAAGAGCTCGGACGACTCGATACGGACCAATCGAGACGGAAGGGTCGAAGAAGCCTTTTCAGTCAAGTCAGACTCTCTGCCTACCTCAACCGGTAGTCTCTGTGATGCCCGCCCGGCTGAAAGAGAGTTCCAAGGAAGGGCATTGGCAGGGTCAGCATGCATAGCGAGAGTAAATGAACGTTGGCGCTGATAAAGGGAATCTCGGTAGGAGACTGTATGTGTGCCAATACCGGAGGTTTGAGATTCGAAGGGGCGCTTTCCGAGGTAGACGGACGGGTAAAGACCCCAATAGGTCGTTCGCGTGTCTTGATAATTGCTGATAGATCTGTTTGCTATGACAGTTCCAGGGGGTTGATGTGCCATGCCCGTGTCCGTGCTCATGCCTTTCCTCTTTCCCACAGTCACAAATTGGCAAATACGTCTGACAGCATTGTTCGTCTCCGTCATCGAACATTCACCATGCCTCAAAAATACCGACAACTACCCTCATTGCATTAGCAGGTATTTTCGGTACGACTTCCGAGCCGCCTTCTCAAGGATTTTACTCTTCACATAGGCCTTCCCACGCTGTCGAGTGCGGAGCACCATGGTATATTTATTGAAGAAGAAAAAAAAAAAAAAAGAAGGGCGAGGGAACACTACGAATGCTACAATTACGAACCACCTGACGAGCCTCTGCTAGTGTGAAGGCGGGGGAAACCCCCCATGATCATCCGTAATGCTGAACACTGCCTTGCGCCTCTTCACAAAACCTTGGCTCCTGGATACCTTGTTATCCTTACCTAACCCTGCCCCAGAGCAGAGCACGGCAACCTTCTTAGCTATGTACTGTGCTTTACCGTCAGATCACGACGGCACTTTAACGGATGGGGCCAACTTAGATAGGGTGTAAGCCGCGCTGGAGTGGAATGAGGTGAGGCATGATTGTTTACGCAACAGAGCTCAGGTAAGTCGAACCAATAAAATTGTTAATAAGTAGGTTTCAAGCCCACCGACAAGTGATTGAAAATAAGGGAAACGGAGAAGACAACAGCCTCGCCCCGTAACATAGGCGAGTTGAGAGTGTCGTTGAAAATGAGAAATAAAGTAGTTGAGACTCGATGGGAGACGTCGTCCCGCTTATTGAAACCACGACAGGGTTTTCATAGATGGTATGACAGACAATGAGACTGAGAGAGCGAAGCGGAGGTTACTTCTCGTGCACCTGCGCCGCAGCGTTGCACATGCACTACGACTTTGTGTGTTATGGGGAGGGCCAGGGGTGGTAGGAGTGGGGAGCATGGGGGACGAAGAGGAAGGAGGTGCCACACTGTAATGGGCCGCCGTTCGGCGGGGATTCAAGTGGATCTCTGCTGAGCCGGGGTCTGAACACGACCGCGGGGCAAGGGTCAAACGGCAGGTGGCAGTTTCCACTTTTCCTACTTTCCTGCACGGAACCCATGTCTATAGCCACTTTCTGCTAAGCGTGATTCTTCACAAGTACGAGAGGACGTTTAGAGGGGAAAGGGGGAGAGGAGAGGAGAGGAGAGGAGAGGAGGGGGTGGAAAATAAGAAAAGAAGAGGATGCTGTGCTACACGTGTCGCACGCAGTAAAGAACAATCGGGATCCAGTTGGAAGGGACATATGCACCTCTCCCTCTCGGGCTCTCGACACGTGTGTAGGCCCCCCCGTCCCCCTGCCGTGCCTTACACTCCCGTCTTTTCACCTCATGGCAAAGGCATGGCATACATGGTTAGAGAGATTGGGAATCTCTCGTCAATTCAGGCTCTCTTCGGGTGCCGCTGGCAAAAAAGAGAGGGAGAAAGAAAAAAAAAATCCCCTCCCTAAAAGTCGATGTTCCCCGGCCCCTGCTACGCCTGGCTCATTGTCTATTTTTTATAATTATTTTTCTCTATTCTTCCTTGCTCTGCAGTCCGTGATTCACATCTTTGCAAAGCACCCTATTCATCCGTCGTTTCCCTCGGCCATTCTAAAGTCAAAGTTCCCACCTGGCAGCCACCAGTCCTTGCTCTACCTAATCCGTACACATCCCAAAGCCGCAAGCCACAAACTCTCAATCCTCTGGGCAGGTGTTTCGGCAACAGAACACCTTTGAAAGAACCCAACGATCCAATCGGGACGGGATAGGCAGTATAGCACAGCTTCATCTTTAATCCGGTCTTGTTATCTACTACAGCCCAAGATAGCAGCTCAACCTTAGCCGTGCTGCCTTACCGCATCCACTTTCGCTTCCAGATAGACAGGAAGGTAGGGAAACGCGCACGAGCGACGCATTTTCTCTATAGCCGCATTTCGTTACCTACCTAGACCTTTCTTCTCGTGGTTTTGTTTCTGTATACTTAACAACCTGTACCATGCCCATCTATCCTATCCGCCTCTTCTCTTATTCCCGCTCCATGCCTCCTCACGTCCGGGCCCGAGTCTAGATCCCTCCTTACAGGTCGTGCCATCTTTTTTTTTAGATGTCACTCAGCGAAGCGTGACCCTTCGCTGGTCCCGACACTTCCACTGTTTGTCTCACCTGCATCTTTGGGTAATCGATTGCATCATCCATCAGCTTCAGTTAGTATAATTCTTCTTCATCTGTCCATTTGTGCTACAATTCGTGTCTCTTATGTCACTTTCGCGTCGCCATTGGGAGTTATCCACAGTCCCAGGATTTTGTTCCCTTCTTTTCCTATAACCCACTAGTACAATCGCTGTGTTTTGTCTCGTGAGCTGTATACTTCTGAATCGCGTCAAGTAAAACGAGGGGATAGCAAGTAATGGCATCAGCAGCAAAGTAGTCTGCTTCCAAATTGCCTTACCTTACGCTGTCTGCAGCCTACATTATGTGCGCCATTCTCTTCTCTCCCTCTCTTTTCCTTTCACTCACAACTCACTCGCTCAATCGCTCTCACACGCGCTCTCTCTCTCTCTCTCTGTCTCCTCTTTGCTGCCCGCGCCTATCTGGCCGCCGCAGTCCTGTTACGTGTGCGCATGTAAAGGCCAAGTCGCGTGTACCTAGTCTCCTCCTACGTCCACATCTTCCAACTGGAACTCTGCCCCATCTCCAAATGGCCCCCCATGTACCTGCGACTTACAGGGTTCCGTTTTCTACAAGTACATCAGCCCCTTGTGGCCTGTGTACTCTGTACTCTAACCCGTTTCGCTTTTGTACCTTCCCGCTCCATTCGCTCCCATGTTCCTTATTCTCTTTCTCCTCCACTATTACCACCACCGCACACCTCTACTCCTCCTCAACCACACCCTGCCTCACCAAGCCCGCTTTCTCTTTCTTTTTTTCCCCTCTCCTTCCGTGCCCTTTGCTTTCCACTTCTCTTGCGCCTTGCTCTTTTTATTTGAACACCCGTCTAGCCGGCCGCGCCTGTCTCTAACCACCCATCTTCCATTAGATGGCCGCTGTCTCTAAGACTCCTCGACCTCCGAACCACGAGCCATTGTCAAACCTGGCCAGCCCTCAGTCTCAATACACCTCAGACAAAGCCAACCCCAACCCTACCAGTGCCAGTCCACGATCCACCACTACCACCACCACTACTCCTACAACTTCCACTACCACCACTACATCACCATCTACCGATCTTTCCCACACATTTCCCGTCGTGAACCGATCACATCCTCGTTCACATCAACACTCGCCCTCGACCAGCTCCCTCAACAAATTTCAACGCTCTGGTGGTTTCCTTGGTCTCGCTGCTGCTGCCATTGACAAGACTCAGTCCGCACTTGCTACGTTCTCCTCGGACCAGTCGATCCGCCAGCGCGCCTCAAGTTCCGCATTAGGCAGGGCCTCTTTCACCCCCGACTCTGCCTCCGACTCTGCCAGTCTTGGCCAGACAGACAAATACCCCCGCTACAGGAGCCCCTCAAACTACTCGTCGTCGTCGAGCAGCACCCTGAACCATCTGGAGGGCAAGTATCCCAGCCAGGTATCGCTGGTACAGGATCTACCCTCTCAGCCATACAGCGAGACAGACCCAAATAGGCCTCTTCCCTACCGACTGCCGAGTATAGAGAGCAAAATGCATCAAACATCCTCGCGGCTTCTCCGCATGACGGACGATGACCGCCCTTTCACCAAGGTTAGTAAATGTGCCTATCCCGTACCCAATTCGGTCGCAGTACGTGGCAGTCGCTCGCTGCCCATACCGGTCCGCTGCGACGTGTTCTCGAGCCCTCCTGGTCAAAGATTGCTAACGAAATCATTTCCAGGACTTCAAAGACCTTTTTTCGACATTGATTGTTAGCCTGCTGCCTCTTTCTGCACACCGAGTACGGTTAACACGCGTTGAAAACACCTTCTTGTCCGAAGATGCGATCAACAACCTGGGTTCCCTTAAGTTCTCCCAGTCTAATCGGATGCCCGACCCCAAGGACCCGTCGAGGATAGTCACAACGACGACAACGACGACCTTCTCCATGGCCAAAGATATGGCTCGCTCCATCTGCCAAAAGTTTCTTGAGGCAAGGTTTATCGAGTCGGCCGACGGAAAGTATCAGCAAGTGTATAACATGAAGGGATCTGTGTGGCAGTTAACTCCCAAAGGCGTCACTGTACTGGACCGCTTCTGCTCCCGAAATGGCATTCAGCAAAAGTCGATAGCTGAGCTGGTCGGCGCCACACTGTCACAATTGGTCATTCTCGAGAGGGACGGTCAGACGGACAAACTGATCACGGATCGTGGCACAGTCGAAGTTGTCTTCAGAAGATTTATCGGCACCCACGGCCCTAACGTCAAGTCGAGCGTCAGCTCAGCCGACTCCGACTCCTTGAGTGACTACAAGGACGGTCTCACTGGCGTTAAGATGGCTAGCGAGCGCAAGGTCAACGGCAAGACGTACAAGGACACATTCACGGGCAAAGCTGCTACTGATTGGTTGATGGATTGCTGCACCACTGTGGACCGACGGGAGACGTACGACCTTGCGTCTTTGTTCGTGGAGTACGACTTGATGGAGCCAGTGGTACAGGATCGCGCTCACATGGCACAATACCCCAGCAACAACCTGTTCCAGCCGACGAAGCACGCCATTTACCAATTGACGGCCAAAGGCAAGGATTTAATCAATGGACTTGGTTCAAGAGGCAGAACATCGGAGAGCGAAGCGGTCACGCCGTCCCGCAATGCGATTGCGCGAGACTCAAACACCCAGCGACTGGACAAGATTCTGAATGACGCCGCTCTTCGTCTGCTCTTCAGAGAGAACCTTAGGGAAACACACTGCGAGGAGAACTTGTCATTCTATCTGGACGTGGACGACTTTGTGCGGAGTTGTCGACAAGCCATTAGGGTCGCCCAGAAGAATCCTAATGCGAGCTCGATGGACGGCATCAAGGAGATTATGGCGCAGGCCTACGGGATTTATAATGCATTCCTTGCCCCCGGCTCTCCTTGCGAATTGAATATTGACCATCAACTTCGGAACAACCTGGCCACACGAATGACGAAGGCAGTTGGTCAAGACGTTGCTATGATCGACACCTTGCAAGAAGTCATGTCCTTGTTCGAAGATGCCCAGAATGCTGTGTTTAAACTGATGGCAAGCGTACGTTTATCCTTTCCTTCCGGCTCAGGTCGAACATTGGGGCCCGTTGAACTAACCGAATTTCCCAACAGGACTCTGTCCCCAAATTTCTAAGGAGCCCTAAGTACGAACACACTCTGAAGAATTACGACTTTGACGCAGTTACGGGCGGCCGCGTAGAACGCAGCACGAGTCGGTCGAACCGCAAATAAACAAAGTTTCCCAGAAAGAAGTGGCCGTGGCATTTCTGCAAATGTCACTTCTCTACAACATCGATTGCATACCTAGAACCCCGTCGATGTCGGTTCGCGGAGCCCGAGCTGACATTTACGGCACTTAGCTCAACCCATAATTTTGTGCATACGTGGTGATCTTTGATGTCATTACCAGGCGGCGGGCAGGACCTTTTTACTTTTCTGCCAGAGGGGCCCGCACACGGACCCATCTCGGTCGCCATCTGCAATTTCTTCTCCTTTTTGGACATGGAGGCGTTGGGGAGGCACTATTCTTAGAGGGAGAGACCTCATGAGTCGGCGAAATAAAGTCCGTACGGCATGATCACGTCATCATCGTCACATGCGGACTTCGATTGTGGTTTTTTTTCTTCCCTCTTCTAATTTTCTTCATTTGTCTTGGATCATAACTGGCTGGCGGGGTGGATGATCATAGATGGACGGCATGAAAGCGCGAGTTTCAACCGCGATCTGCGAGACGAGCTTACGGCGATCGATGAAGGACTGCTCGTCAGGAATCGAATATGAAGCGGCTGCTCCTGCCTCCTACGCGCTGGAGAGAGATGGTGTCTTGACAGGCATTAAGAAGTGAGAGTGGGACCGTAGGAGAAGCAAACAGGGCAGACACAACAGGGAGGAGAACAGTCGTGGGGCGACCTGACTCAACTGTACATATTTCAGACTCGAGTCACGGAAGGATGCTCAGCTCTACCCTTCCGACTCGGCCTATGGTGAATAAGAGAAAGCAGATGAAAAGTAGTACCGAACTTTGCCGTGACACGGAATGTATATTTGATGAGGTGTAAATAGCCTGGAACTCTGAAGAAACCCGGTGCTTATCATTTGGGCCCTATCTGTGCGGCTAATGCCTTCTTGTGAGTCCTCCGGCCTTGGACGGGCTGGAATGCGCCACATTACCGGCGACCGGTAGGAACATTCTTGGCTCCAAACCGGACCACAACAAACACGGCCCGGGAGGCTCAACTGGCATTCCCGGCCGCGGAGACTCGAAACCTCATTGGACGAGACTGTGTCTCATTAAGGCGGAAGACATGGCGTGGTTTAATCTTGCAGTGTTCCTGAGCAAGGTCCCGAACATTGTTTTCTCTCAGCTGTTTTTGCCTGGTGTGCCCCTTTTTGTGTCTTGTCATGATGAACTTGTTGTGCCAGGTGAGAGGCCTCGAAGCATAAGAGGGTGCTCGCCAGTCTGCCGTCCTTTGGGATGTTCTTCCGTACTTCTCACCTCACACACACACAACACGCATCACAGGACTCGAATCTTTCGTTTGTTCGGTTGTCCCTCTCCCCGTCCTTTTTTCCTTTTTTGCTTTTGTTTCTTCACTGGCCCCAGTCACTCGCTTACAACAACCAAAACTTCACACCGCAAAGCGCAAAACAAGATCTCCTTGATTCGAAGCATCATTAATCTAAACCTGACCAACACTTACTCGGCTCCGCATCTCGAATCAGAAGTCTTAAACACGCACTCACACACGCTCTCCCTCAACCCCCTCAGCACAAAAAAGAAGTGAAGAGAAAAACCTAGCCAAAGGCAGTAGACAAGAAGCAAAAGAAAAGATGCAGCTCCAATCCGTTCTCGTCGCGCTCGCCGCGTCATCGGTCTCGGCCGCTTACTACAATCCTCCCCACGCCCACCACAACTACAACGATACCTACATCATCACCAAGGTGTGGGACCACGTCACGACATGGTGCCCCGAGCCGACGACGCTGTACTTCAACAACCGCACCTACGTCCTTCCGGAGCCGACAACCTTCATCATTGAAGACTGCCCCTGCACGCAGGTTTACGTGAGCTCTCCCCCTGTACTTGTCACCATCGCCTACTGTGAATAAACGATTCTAACACGGTTTACTCCTCTTTAGACCACCAAGTACAAGGACAGCTACAAGCCCACGGGCTACGTCGCCCCTCCCGTGCAGACTGACGACGGTCACGGCAACCCTGGCTACGGCACCTATCAGCAGTACCCCGGCGGCGATAAGGGCGGCAAGCCCGATCAGCCAGCCCATACCGGCGCCCCCAACGTCCCAGGCGGCGGCGACGACAAGTCCGGAAACCCCGGCTACGGCACCTACGAGAAGTACCCCGGCGGCGGAGACAAGGCCGGCGTCCCTGGCCCTACTGCCCCGGGACCTTACGGCACAGGCAAGCCCGCCCCCACACACGTCGTCGTTGCCGGAGCGGAGAAGCGCGCCGTCGCTGGCCTTGCCGTCGTCGCTGGCGTCGTTGCCGCCATTGCTCTATAAGAAATGAAAAGAAAGAAAAAAACAACAGCGCTCGGAGCTTCGTCTGGCCTTTCTGCTTTTTTTTTCTCTCTTTCTTTTCCCCAACTGAATTTCTTAACGCATCCCCCACTTCATGTTTTTTCTTCCATCGGAATAGGAGGTCCCCTTTTCTGTTGCTTCTCCTCTGAACACGCGTGAGATTGGGGAGGGACTTCAAGGAAGAGGAGGGGGGCGGAACGGGGGTTGGAAGATCTGGCNGGGGAGGGCGGGTTTGTTTGGTGTCCTGGGGGGTTTGTGATTTTGCATCTGAAGCCAGAATCTCGCTGCGCCTTCTGCATCCGAATCCCCCATCCGCCTTTCATCCTCCGAACTCCACCCGCTTCCTCTCGATTCCTCCACCTCTCGTTTTTTTCGTCCTCTAGAGTCTTCCGACAAACGTCATCTCTCCCTTTAAACGCGTGTGATGCGGCAGGGGTTTCTGGGAGGGCGCCTTTCGTTTCCCTTTGAGGGTTTTCCATGTTGATGGGTCATGGGAAGGGAGGTTCGGCGGGGAAAAGAAAAGCGTTCGACACCCTTTGCGAAACAACCGAAACGAGGGGATGGTTATATATTATCCTGTTTCTGTTTTGGTTTCTCACGCATCCTGCTTTCCATTTCTGTTTTTGGCTGCTTGTTTCGTCATGCATTGTCTAACGCCGATATGCCTCGAAACGAACATAGACGCGGGGGAAAGAGTCGAGACTGGGGAGAGCGAGAGAGAGAAAGAGCCCGAGTACGTTTCTATTACGCGGTTCCGCTAGAACCTGGGTGAAAGACCAGGGGAAGGGCGGGTCAACCGCACAGTGGATGAGGGGACGGACGAATTCCCTTTGTAAGAACCTCTTGAGTTACAGCTTTCTGTTCTTCCGGACTAAACTTCTTCAATTCGTCAGGGGAGAGGGAAGGAAGAGGAGGATGAGGGAGGAAATGGAGAGGGGAAAACAGGGGGTTTTTTGGTTTCTCGTTCTAATATCTCTGTTGGTATTATTATCCCCCCCTTAATACAGGCGTCCGCCTCATTTTTTGTTCATTTGTCACATCTTTCTATTCATGGCCGTTCGTTTTTATAGATTGTTATAGAAATGAACTTTTTGTTGTTGTGTGTGTGTCAAAAAGAAAAAAAAAACAAATAAACGAAAACAGAACGGCACCTCTAGAGGGATATTACTAATAGGGGTACTCGGGGTCGAGAAACCTGCATTTTCCGCATTGGTAATTCAACCCATTGGCGGACTTGTATGTAATGGACTTTGCCAAACACAAGTTCCCAAACATGAGATAACTTTAGAATTTCATGTTCAGCAGCAGGTTCACATGCGACCCAACGCGTTGAAAACCATATCATTGCATGCATACTATCATTACTGAGACTGGGCAGAGGCCCGTTGTCGTATTTTTCGAGGCAAAGGAAGACTATCTGTAACGGACATGAAAGATGGTGCATGATGAGACAGCAAGGAAGTGAGGCAGCAGGGAGGCATAACTGACCAAATACAAACCTGCACTTCAGGCATGTCGGAACCCTTGGTCTCACACAATACAATTTGCCCAAACAGCCGAGCGAGATCACACCGTCCCCCGCCCCTCCATCTTCCCCCCCCTCCTTCGTCATGATCCCCTTGAGAAACCATGCGTGGTCCATCTGACCAGCACCAGTGTTGGATGCCCACGGAGAGCCTGAAGCATCGCACCGCAAATTCTGAGTGTCACCACGTTCATGTCGCCCAATTTTAATCTCAGCAGCTCAAGCCGTTCTTTGCGCCCAACTAAAACCGGCCTCTTACGCCTCCGCAATCACAGGCCTTATAACGCAGAGGTCTTGGTAAAACTGGCTTTTTCATTCAAACCCAAAGGGGGGGGGCGGGGGGGGAGGTTGCGAGGAGCTTGATCAGTTCACCACTCTACACGCAAGAGCCAACTTGGTAAGACCTTCCCATCATGTCACTAGGCATGACCGGAAAATGCATATCGCTTGGCTTTGAAACGACCCCGGGTGTTTCACCGTTTCGCCGGCATCGTTGGTGGTTGTTATTGTGGGGCCGGGCACCCGTAAGCATGGGCCCACTTCATGTCCGCTCTCGCAAAGACGGGTTTCGGACGGTGTTGGTTGACGGTCGTCCAACGTCGTTGAAAGGTATTCGTTGGTAACTTGACGGAAGTGGCACCAGGCGTATATGTTAGCGTGACCTCCTCAATAGGCTTCGCCGATTGTCTTCCGATGTTCGATACCGGGAATTAGACTTGAGTTGTTGGTGACCCGTAATTTGAGCCGATGCTTGGGGATAAAAGAGTGGTTTCGGCCGAGGTGCGCCTTGCTCCTCACTATAAACCCGTAATCATTTTCGGTATCCATGGTATCACATGGGACGACGAACAGCGAGCAACAGAAGAAGAACGTCAAGTAGTATAGAACCGACCCCCTGAAGTTAACTAAACCCATGCTCGACATTGGGGGCCGCAAAAGAGAGCATTCGAGTTGCTAGGCACGTCAATGAGGCGGGCAACGTGCCGCACTGCCCCCTGCAAGTAATCAGTCCTACCTGAATCTTTAACCCAACTTATCACTTCACGACATCACAACTCTCACTGTGGTGACAAAGTCAACGATCACCTATCTCAGGGCTCCTCCACTAACACCGTGCACAATTATAGACCCTCATTTCGACGCGCCCCATCACCGCAATATAGCCTGCCCGGCTAGCTCAATCGGTAGAGCGTGAGACTCTTAATCTCAAGGTTGTGGGTTCGACCCG